>CM021765.1:139750648-139770599 GCA_011076525.1 Nettapus auritus
TTCACAACCATTAGCACTGGGTAAAAGGCAGGTTGAGTTTTAGATTTGTAGGGTAAGTCATAACATTTAATAAGAAATTTTTTAGCTGTAAAAATGACCAGTGAAATAGAACTTCAGAACAATGAGAATGAGAAAGAATTACACATGACCAGGGTGAGGTGGTTTGTGCTAATGTACTGAGAGCAGATTAAACCCATGTTAGTGAGACCCTCTCCCCTCCACTCCCAATTCTGGGAAAAGTAGTTTAAATGGAGTAAAAGTGAGTAAAAGCCAAAGCCATTTGTTTGATACACTTTCAAACCAAGACAGCTGTTTGCCATTCTTCATTCACAGCGTGCTTCAGTGGAAGAACCAGGAGAAAATAGCAATGATGTAAGAAAAAATTCTGTAGTGTTTTATTGAATTAAAAGTGGAACTCTCTTCAAAGTGTCTTTACATAACACGCAGGAAAACTTCAGCAGTCATATAAACATAGCAAAAGAAACAAGTATCAAAAAACAAACAAACAAACAAAAAAAAACAAAACAGTATTTTGGCTCAGTAAAGTAACTTTCCACCCAAGGTAGGCGTAACAAGTAGCAGTTTTTCATACAATCTATTCCAGACAGCAAAAATAAAAATTCAGGAAGCCAGAGGTTGCTGGAACTCTGTTGGCTGGCCTGCAAACCACAAACTGTCAAGGTGGAAATACAAAGTCAATATTGGACCCCTAGTACTCAGGGTATAAATACGATACTTCCAGTGTCTAGTCTTCACATTTGAAATAGGGATCTTCTGACAAAAGAGTTCCAAAACCAAACCACACAGCTTCTGTCCCACTAAATTCTTCTGTCAATGTGAACTATAACAATTTGCATATTCGCCTTGCCCAGACGGATCTCAGTAACTTGGGATGGATCTCAAGGCTCTTTTACCCCCCCCAACAGGCTGTCACCAAACACACACCATATTGAAAAGGAGATTTAGTGCAACAGCTAAGTGAATGTGGCACTTCATGACCGAAAGTGTTTCTTCCCTGACATTTTTGTCTTGTATAAAACACAGAATGAGAACAGAAGATAAGCACATGCATTGGTCTGTACATACATGACATTCACCAATAAAACATTCCAGTATCATGAAAGTTGGAGATATCTTGACATTTCAAATGCACATTTTTCCATTCCTTTCCTGAAGTTAAGAGATTCTTACACCAGTCTGGACAGACACACACTCAACACACGAAGCTTGAAGCTCAGAATGCACTGTTCCCCAGAAGCAGAGTTTCAAATTTCCAGCACACACTGAGGTAACCAATTAACTTCAGGTGGGAGAGCAAGCTATTTCCGTTAATTTTGTCACCAGTGAGGCAGAACACGAGAGTCACACCATCCCATGGTCACTGGGCAATTCTCTGGGATGGCACCTCACATTATCAGTTTCTTTTGGTTGCGAATGGAGGGAAGAAAAGCCATGAAAGAAGAAAAAGCCAATAAATACCGTAACATCAAAATGAAGGAAGAAGTCTTCAAAGAGCTGAAGAATTCCGAATGATGCTGAGCATTATTTTTCTCAGATGAACAAGTGATACCAAAGGATCAACTCAAAGGCAAAATTTCTGCCTAATACTGTATTAGCAACAGCCTTCAAGTACAGCTTGGAAAGCACTGGAATTTGACACAGTAGTAAGCTAGTTGTTCTGCAGTAAGGGAGCTGTATGGGAAAAGATTTGCTGAAATTTGATTTGGAGGAGAACAAAAGGTACTGCCAGACAGAAGCTAATACGACACAAATAGGAATTCAGAATTGCAAGCAGCAATTAAATGCAGATCTGAAACTCTTGCTAAAAATAAGTCACCACAATCTACTCAAAAGTCTTCTCTTGAATGTCTGTACTAGAATAAAAACAATCACAGAGGAGCTAGTTTACTCAGCTTCCCTCCCCAACCCAGATAAATTTAATTTAACATATGGAAAAGCTAGAGTTAGAAATGTCTTGTTATTGTAACTTGTATCAAGAAAAATCACCACAGGTCTTTGCCTTACCTAGGCCCACCTGCATGTTTTGCAACTGCCATATAAGACTTCACTTTAAAATTAGTAAAAAACCTTTTTCCTACCACTGCACAATTAGCAGAGTTGTCATAGTTCTCCCTTGGAAATGCAGTCAATTGTTCATTAAACATACATTTTAAAAATCACCAAAATGGTGCGATATTTATCTTCCCCAAACACTATTAAAAAAGGGGGGGGGCAAAAATCACTAGCCACAGAAGCAAAGCAATACCTGTGTAAACTAACTTGAACCATGGGTTAGTTTCCAGATTAATATACCATTCATCATACTCTGAAATTGTCTAAGTTGTTCAGGAGAACCAAATATGCCTTATACTCCGAGCACACAGCCCGCTTTTAACAGACGCTGAAGCTTCCATACAAAAACAAATCTCTTAACTTAAAAATGTAAACTTTTGAGCACAGACTGAAAAGAACATGCAATTTAGCTCTCACATCTCGCATTCCTGTAAAATTCATAGCTATAAACATGATTTTAAAAAGAGATTTGATAATTTCTTAACAATCAATTCCATGCAATTTCTTATTAGGAACTACATCACTGTCTATACACACCTTAGCTTCAGAGCTAACAAAATTGTGTTGCACATAATATTGCTAAAAAAATAAAAATAAAAAAGAGGGAAAGGAAAAGCATTTGACGTCCACAGTAAGTTTTAACAAATTCCTTTCCCACACAGCTGCAAAAAAGTTGCAATTCCAGTATAAAGTCTTCTGACCCCAGCTAAATTAGGTGCCCAGTCATCTTAGATTCCTTACAAATCAGTGGAGAGGGGAAAAAAGAAAAGCAAGAAGCTACAGGCAAAAACATAGGCCATCCCTCTCACTCCCTAAGTACTAGGCAACGGTATTTTAGCTCTATTTTCTAAATGCACGTGGAGCCAAAAAGCATGAGCACACTATACCTTTACTTCCACCATCGCACTTGGACCCCTCTAGGAACCAGATCAACTCACTGATCTGGGAGAAAGCTACAAGGAAAAGAATTTCTGCCATGTTAGTCCATTCAAGCAGCTTCAGTTTTCAGAAGTGACAAATGCTGAAGCCAGCACCCTGGCTGGGAACAGGAGGGGAGACCTGTTCTCTTTCACCAACAGCATCCCATGAAAACTGCCCACCTGTGTTGCCCGTGCCCTGAAGCCCTTTGGTCCCTAAGGGGATGGGGACGAAGCCAATCATCCTGCACTCCGCATGAGAGAATATGTCATGAGCTCGTTGCTCCACGTGGCTAATAACATATTAAGCCACATAACTGAAAAAAAAGTCCTCTGGAGATTTAACATTTTTATGACCTGGTACAGCAATATAATATTTTTTTGTATGATGTCTAAGTGGGGTAAGTGACTGAAAACCATGCAGTTCTTTAAAACATAAAAAAGAGTAGGTAAGAGAATCTATGCTTTGCCAAGTTGAATAGTATTTGGAGGGGGCTGGGACTGTCTCTTACCTTTTCTCTTGGATGATAGCACACTGATGCACTACCACAGATGGAATTATCTTTGAGCAAACTGAACAAAGCAGCAAATAAACTTGTAACGAATAAGATTCATGTCATTTCATTAAAAAAAGCACAAACATTTACTGGCATCAACCAAGCCCATTACATAACATCACAATTATATTTAATACAGTTCCCTTCATATTCAACCTTAAATTGGAAAGTTCTCTTTTTTCCCCCCTTCCATTTTTAAAGTCAAAAATATTCCAACAAATCACAGTGCAATTCTCTTGATAGAGAATGTATTCTCTGCATCCTTATGTACTTCCTATATGGCTTCCATGTCATCAGTGTGCTACTGATGGTATTTCAAGACATTCTGTTGATCTGGCCAGAAGAAAGTGTGATTCACATCTGTAGACAAAGTTGAAGTACCTTCAATCCAGAAAACCTGGATGAGATTGTCTGTACAAAACAGATACATATGACCTTCAATTCATCCATCACTAATTATAATGAACTTCAGCAGCGATTGTCATCTTTCTGCTGTTATTTAGGAAGAATTGGTGTTTTATGGTAACAAGTGAAATCCTGATGAAGATCCACGTTTTCTGGACGGCATGTGGTAACGTACTTTCTTCCAGAATCTGGTACTTGCTGAAAGAGACCTTTCCGAGAAGTCACCTTTCCATCGGATAGCCCCATACTTTTGCTTAATGAATTTGATGGATTCCGGCATGTTAGTATAATCTTGTATTTTTTCAAGTTCAATCAGAATTACTTTAATACCATCCTGGATAAGAGCATTATACATGGCTAGATGCTTTTCAGACGCGTCTTCTAGAATACTGTAACATGATGGTTCTGGTACTAAAATAACTATCACTCTTCTACTTTGACGGATTTTTTCATCTGCAATACTGATCACAGCTGTAGAGAGAAAAAAGTTGTGCAAAAAATCAGGCTGTTTATCAGAGTTTTATTTTTTGTTACTCATATGTTGCAACTGCTTCATTCACTGTTTGATATTTGAGCCTCCCTTTACCTCACAAATAGGGACAAGATAAGAGCATCCAAGCCGTTACTGTGGGTTAGCTGACGAGTAGAGATTTGGCTAATGCAACATTCTGACCACGTAAAAACATATACTGACCACATGAAAACAAATATTTGTATTGCATAAGCAGAGAAGAGCTACCAACTTTCTACTAATCTCATTGATGTCATTTTATTATTACCATAGGTGAAATTGCAAAAGATTCAGAAGAGTTTCTTCATTTCATCTCACATAAGCAGCAGGACTTTGCAATTTTCAGTGTCAGGTGCTAGAAACTGGAATTTGATGTGTATATACACACAAAGGAAACCTCCACCAGGATTTTAAAGTCTTGTAAGGCAATGCTTCGTAAGAACTTTCACTAGGGAAAAGTACTTTTGGATTCAGACAATCTTTCCTGATAACTTCGTGTTGCTTTGTATTGTTTTTTCTTCACTTGCAGTGTCCAATCATCCACTGCACCCTTTTACTGCATCCTTCTGTGTTTTGACAGCAATCCTTAGAGCAAATAGAAATCACACAGTTCAGAAGTCCTGCTGCTACATGGTGCCTCAAAGCAACAGGTTCTTTTCATATCACCCACATGCTTCCTGCCATTAGTCATGATTCACATACACTATTTCAAGTCTTCTTCCCCTCAGCATCACTCCATCTTCAGATGTGTAGACTAGCCAGACATTAACAACAACAGGTCTGTAAGACCTAAATAACAATGAGGGAAAGGCTGAGATAAACAAACTCACAAACTCTATCTCTATAGGAGCATCCAGTGTGGTAATGCCTCATTCTTTACACAGAAAACGAAAATCAGAGTTCCTTAGATGGTGAAAGGTATTTAGCACCACTCCTGTTTTATCTTTTCCTGAGTTATATTTGCAGCTCACTTCAGCTGCTAATAAGAAAACTCAAGTCTAATTTGTCTTTGGATAGCTTACCTTCTCCTGCTAAATCATTCCTTCCAAATATAAAGAGGTTATATCCACACTGTCTTTCTAAGACCTCTGGCAGTATCTTCAGAGCAAAAATATCTGATGAGTACAAGCAGCTCTCTCTGTTCTTTGGATACAGAACGTAGGCATCATAGATCTTCCCATCTGAAGCTAAAAAATATAAAAATGTAACCTAAAGACATAAACAGAAAAACATTCCTAAACACTATCCCACTCCACTTGAAGCATTACTTTGGGTTCTAATATTACTCTTATCTAAGCATGCATAATTATAATCAAGCCTGACGTATTTGTAGAATCTGGCCTTTAAGATTCAGCACGCTGGAGCTGAATAGGCAAGAAACTTGCAAAATTAGATAGTTTAAGTATTCTTTATTCAACCCTAATTTAAATATATATATATGCGTTACCAGTGAATTGTCTAGAAAATAGCTGTTCCAGTAGAACAAGTAAATCCTTAAGAAACCCAGCAGCTACATAACTAGATTATTTTTGTAACCTTAAGTTTCATAACACAACAATCACTTAGACATGAAAACAAAACAAAATATTCGACAAATTTCAAGATCAGAAGCACGTTAGGTATTTTGGAACAAGCTTTCCAGGAAGACCAAACTTAAAAGGCTTCACAGAAATCCAACAGAACAACTACTTCCAGTAGATATTTTCTCTTTTTCTGGCCACATACCTCCCCTCAAATGTTTGGAAATGACTCAAACTTGCTGCTCTTATAGATACACCAGTCTCATAGCACACCAGTCAACATTATTCTGAATGCCAGGATTTTACATAAAGTAAACTAACTACAAATGTCTTCAAATAAGAAAAAAAAAATAAAGTGGAATTTGTCCTGGTTCGTCCAGAGTGAGGGGCAATTGCATTGTATTACTGCTTTTTGTAAGAATAGTAATTAAAGGATATCTGAAGAGCTATGGCCAGAACAGCATTCAAACCACTGAAATGTGTCTTTAAGAAAAAGAATGATAGAACTGGATTCTTGAAAAGCGGCTGATTTTCCCCCATAGATATTTTGGTCATCTGAACTAATTCTATACACCCGAAAAATGTGTTTTATTTTCAAAAATCCCAAGCAAGAGCAATCATGCTCCAGTGAGGTTAATTCATTGCTTTGCAAGAGAAGATGGAGACATCATTACACCACACAGCACACTAAGTACACCTTACTGCAACATAAGCATACCTTTTTCACGCAGGAAAGGATGGCAGGAGTTCCGATACCAAAGCACAATATCAATTTTGAAGATCTTGTAGATAACAAGTGCAACAAATACTAAAAATACCAGAGAAACTCCTCCTCCAATCAAGTAACCCTGGATGTTCTGAGCTGCAGTAGAAAGTGGAATAAAAGGAGAGGAACAAAAATATAGATAAGAAATAAGATGTTAAAAACTGGCAGTTTTCCCCTCAAATATTAAATATTTAGTCATTAAAGGATTAAAAAAAAAACACAGATGTAATGAATGACAGGACTGAAAGTTTTCCATGTATTCTTTTTACAGTGTTGTTATTTGACAAGCGTGTTTTTATCTTTCAAAGAAAAGGTACCTTAACAATGAGACAAGAGAGGCTATTCTTCAGCCAAAGCACCAAAATTTAATATATAAAAATTAAGATTGTATTTTTTATATATTAATATTAATGTATAGCCCAGAGAATTCTTATACAAAATTTGATCAGTCAGAAAACAAGAAAGTCAGAGAGAAGATGACTTCCTGACCACACTGTCTCCACAGACCAACCAGCTTTTCATTGTGTCAAGCCTCTTCAAAAGACCCACCACTGAACCAACTAATTTGTTATCCTTAATAGATTAAAAAACAGATTAAATAAATAGATTAAAGCCCACAAACGACTCCACAAACTGCCATTTTTAGTTCATGCATTTAAGAGTGTCTGAGGTTAATTTCTACCCTGTCAATAAGGGTGAAGGCTTTTATTTACAGTAAGCAAATAATTTGTTTATAGTTATGTAGCAAGATAGGGCTGGCATCCACTTTCAGTCAGTTATCTGTTTACAGTGTGGTCAGCTAAAGGTAAATTAGAAAGTGACACCTGTCAAAGGACTGGCTCGCAATCAATAAAATCAGCTTTGCCACTCAACAGACCAGAGAATATTCTGTAGCTATGTTAAAAAAATAAAAAATAAAAAATAAAAAAATGGACTATTAAAAAAATCTAATGGTTTGCTTTTCTGTGTATCTGTTCTTGACTACAAAGAATGAATTTCTTGAACCTTGCATCTGAGTTTTTACAAGCTCATTTTACCTTTATTTGAAGGTTCATCTACCAAAAAGAAAGATTTCAGAATAGAGAGTGCCAGGTCAAAATTACCCTGTCTCTGAGCACAAGACAGGGGTATTCAACAAGAAGCTGGATGCTCCCAACCAATATTCCTTCTAAAAGGTGGTAACAAAGCATATGCATCAGTAATGGAAACTCCCTGACCTTCCAAGCAATCTATTTAACTGTTTCACTTCATCATTGTTAAGAGCCTTTCCTACTATCTAAACATTACTTTTTTTTCCTCCTGGCAATCTGAGCCTATTATTTGTTACTGAAGGACAGGACAACCAGGTGGCACATGTATGTTCAGCTGATTTTGACACACTCCGTTCCATACTTGGTTATGTCTCCCCTCAGTTCTTTAAGAGAAACTGGCCATTTTCACTCCTCTTCTACACACATGATCTCCTCTGATCCATATGCTTCTTCACAAGTGTGCAAAATGAAGCACAGAATTCCACTGAGGCCTAATATTTGCGTCAATGTATTTACGTATTTCATTAATGCTTGCTAAAGCACCTAACAAGAAAAGGCAAAGCAAATTCAAAGTGCTACTCCCTTTCATTTTGCTAAAAAACACAGTTTTAGCTGCAAGTAGTGTGGTTTCAAAGTAATTGAAAAGTAGGCATCATTGATCACAATTTTTATCAAGTCTTGGTATCTTACCTGGGCGTTCCAATTTTATGTATGATGTAAATTGTTGAGACTCATATATGAAATGACAGAAAAATTTATAGGCATAATCCTTTAGTTTCACTTTTGAAATGTTAAATTTTGTTCCCGCTACAGTAATTCCATGAGGCATCCCCTTTCTGTCATTAAAAAAGAATTAAAATAAAAAAAGAAATATTAGTATAGAAACTGGAAATTCTACTGAATCTATCCCATCTTTAAACACTATTTGCAAATACATGGACATTCATTTTTGATCTCTACAAACCTAAGAGGTTTATAGAAAACAAAGCAGTTTGCAATGTAACAACAGACTTCTTTCTTTAACCAATGATGGCACTTGGTGGAAACAACAGTGCTTCTGCATGAGTCTGAACCCACACGCACTTATTTGTAATAAGTTTTAAGGATTATAATTAATAGCAGTGGTTGTTATAATGACAAAGCATCAATATATCCACACTCTACAATAGCACAGACCAATCATCAGAATAACAAAACAAAGGTCCTGCTCTCTTGGAAGAGAGACCTTCTACTACAAGAGCTAGAGATTCTCCTTTGCCTTCTTTGAAATTAACAGCCGCATCTGTACTTCAACAGGGCTTTTTTTTTTTTTTTCCTTGGAACAATCTACCCTCCATAAATGATGGAGGGGAAGGTGTAGTCTATTAACAAAAGAATTTCATAAAAAATCATTTCATAAAAACAAATGCATATATTAGGCTTAAGAATGATATGTTTCATAACAGCTTTCTAAAGACATATGTATGGCTGCTTCATTACATTTGTATCTGATGAACTACTATTTATAATAAATAATTTATTTTTTTTTAAATCAAGCAATAAGAATATAATGTACTTGATGCAGACTTCTAATCAGTCTTTCAATGACTACTGCCATTGACTACTAGCCAACTTTACGGTGAATTCATTGCAAGTAACTGCAGATTACATCACCTAGAAACACACTTAAAGTTCAACGTATAAAGATACTTGCTCATAAAACTGTTCCCTGTAGGTGCTATCAAAGTCATCAACATATTCATCGTTAACTTCCCAGTATGGAATCAAGCCATTTATGCCAGAGGATACGTTGCATTCCATGACTACATGAGAGCCTACAAAACAAAACAAGCCATTTAAATACAGCAATTGAAAGTCTTGCAACAGAAGCAGGATCAAGTGATCAGGGAACAACTGGGAAAAGGAGGGATAAGGAAAATCCCACCTACCTTATGAAAAGCAGAGTCCATTAAACTCATCCATTTCTACTCCACAACTGGGTGTCTCCAATCTGGATGTGAATCCCACCCTAAATGTAGGTAACTGAATGTTCATGTCTACATGTGAACTAGATATCTAAGCTATAAAGGAGTTCACCTCCACTGGATTCTGCTCATGTTAAAATAGACACCTGGGTCTTACATCTGAATGGCTCTCTGGACTCCACTGACTATTACTGAAAGATCTATAGGGCGCAAATCAGCTGCCTGACATTTGAGATGCTCTCCAGCAATCCAGACATGTGTAGGGAGCTAGCAAATAGGCCTCCAGATCTTCAGAAAACCTGCACATCTAGAGCAGCAAGTTCATCCAAAACAGCACTAGACATCTATGTTTAGGCACCTGAATTGAGGTCCTATAAATAATAAGAGTTAAAGCCCCTACCTACCTCATAGGTAGATACCCATGTCTAAGTGTCTCCCTTTAGTCTCATGTATGACTGCTTTCTTAGGATCTGTGAGGTACTTAAAGCTGGATTTGGGTACCTTAGACCAGCTAAAATGAACAATAATATGATAGCAAGTTGTAATCTACAGTATTCAAGCCATAACAAATGTGGACCAACTGTTCATTTAAAATATCAAGGAATCTAAAAAAGTTGTCCCATAACAAATCTTAATATAGGCTGAGAACCACACACAGGCCCTGGACTGCTACGTACTTGATTCTCCATTTTCTCAACAAGTACAATCAAAGGAGAAAGAAAATGCTAAAGGATGCATACAGTAAATGAAAATGCCTTTTAAGGTCCTATGCAATTCTGACTCCTGAGCAGTGGTTGCACTGGCAAGACTTTTTCTGAATTATACAGGAGGTCATAACTAATTTACCAGTAAGAATTTGGGATGAGATTTACATGACATTTGAGTGGCTGCAAGATTCAGTACAGGGAAATACCACCATAATACTCCTGTATTTCTCCTACAGTTACAACCACAAAGGAAAAGGTAAGTTTTCATAAAAAGATGAGGGCTATATGAGTTTATAAAAGGATGGTGGCAAGTATCCCTATATCAACCTAATATCTGGCAAATAAACCTCCTTAGTAGCAGCACACATAGCGCTTCTTCTTATTAGAGCACAAATATAGCTTTTCAGACACGTTTCCAACAAAACCAGAGAAGCTGTAATTACCAGAAGAGAGGAGGCTGTTGAGCCATTTCTAACTATTTCTAACAGAATTAAATGATCATCTGAAGACCACAGCACTGTAAGTCTGTAAAAATAATACTAATGGTATCAGTTCTGAATTTTCCCACTTCTGTAGACTTTACTGGTTAAAATAAAGCCTTCCAAACTTTGAAGGAAAGTAACTTCTATTAAAGCTTGTTCTTTATTCTGATAAAAAATTTCATCCTCACCACAACCTGGCAACTTTAGAACAAGACATCTTTCACAAGCTGTTGAAGTCAAAAAAGGAAAAGAAAAGAAAAAGAAAAAATGGAAAAAAAAAAAAAAAAAAAAAAAGAACAAAAAAAGTAAAAGACATCTCAGATCTCCCTGCACTAGGAAATTGTAGTAAATAGCCTACATACTTCTCCAAGATCAGTTAAAGCCGTTTTTAAAAATGAAAGACTTTGTTTGAAACAGTTCTACTTGGTACAAAATGTATCTGAAAGCTTTTCATGCCCTACAAGAAGGAATAAAATCAGTTTTCTGGAGAGGAAAGGGGGACAGGAAACACAGATGAAGAGCAAAACTACTAAACTGGTCAACCGGTAACTATCCTAAGGTGTTGCATATATCTAACTGTATTCCTAATGATACTGAACATATGTCAAGTCACAGGCAGTGAGAAGTGGTACAAAGGGCATATGGCAATAAACAAAAAATAGATGCACCCAACATGACATTGCTGGTCAAAAACTCCAATCTTAGGTGCACTCAGTTATTCTCCCGGCAAATTACTTGGGAGAATCAGGTTCTATCATCTGTGTTCCAGATAACCTCAGTCCAGATGCTCACCTACCAGTCTTGCTGAAATCACTGGAATTGTTAACATGTTATTTCAGTAAAACAGATAAACTCCCAGTCTTTCTAAGTTTTAATGATTTATTAAATAGTCACTACTTACCAAGTTCCACTTCAACTGTGTTGTTCCTCGGATAAATAAACTCTGGTCTCATCTGTAGTGGGCTTTCTAACAGAAAGAAAGAAAAAAAATGCTCAGGTCATCAGTAATGCTCTCTACAGAGACAAGTTGACAAATAGGGCCAGCAGGAGTTCTGCTGTTATGGTCTCATAAATAAATAAATATATATATATATAAACGAAATCCTTCTGTTTGTTTTTATTTTAATGGTTATTTACATGTTTTTTTTGCAAAAACAAACCACCGCCCCCGTAACCACTGCTTTCTTTTAACTTCTAACCCCACATTTCTCATTTCCTTATGACAATTCTTCCTCTAAAGCAATGCTCAAGGGTAAGCAATATGCATCGCTGTACTTTAATTGTAGCATTCTAGGAAAAAGAAAATGATTTAAAGAAAATGCACAGCTCTGTTTTCACAGAGCTGAGAAGTGTTATTACAGACTGCTTATGTTTGCATAAAAAATAACAATTAGAGTGAAAAAAAGAAAATTACTTCTGTGAACTCACCTTTAACCACTAGACTCATGGTTCGTGAAACATTGTACTGTTTTCCCATGTATGTATACACCATACGGCATGTGTAGTTTCCTTTGTCTTGTAGAGATACATTGTGAATCAGGACAGCATTTTCACCCTCAGCCAACACAAATCGCTTGTCTTCTAGAAATCCAGGCTTACACTCCTAAATATATCGAAAGTACCTGTGAGTATGAGGAACTAATCATCTCATAATTAAGCCCATTAATGAATTCTACTGATTATTAAAAATAAATAAAAATTTATTTTTATCACTGCAGCCAATTCTTTAAGTTTTCAAATGTAGTCTTTTAGTTCACTGCTTTCATTTAATATCATGAGTTAAACAGATAACCCCAGGTGCACCAGAAGTTTTTTACACCTGCAGTGGAGGCCTTTGAGACTGTCTCCCACAGCATCCTCATGGGCAAGCTCGGGAGGTGTGGGATAGATGAGTGGCCAGTGAGGGGGATTGGGAACTGGCTGGATGGCAGAGCTCAGGGGTTGTGCTCAGCAGTGTTGGAGTGCTCAAGTCCAGCTGGAGGCCTGTAGCTGGCGGTGCCCCCCAGGGGTCAGTACTGGGCCCAGTCTCATTCAACTTACACATCAGTGACCTGGATGAAGGGACAGAGCACCCTCAGCAAGTTTGCTGATGGCACAATGCTGGGAGGACTCGCTGATACCCCAGAGGGCTGTGCCTGGGACCTCAGAGGGGCCTGGACATATTGGAGGAAGTCCAGCAGAGGGCAATGGAGATGGCAAAGAGACTGGAGCACCTCTCTTACGAGGAGAGGGTGAGAGAGCTGGGACTGTTTAACCTCAAGAACAGAAGGCTGAGTGGTGATCTTATCAATGTATCTAAATACCTTAAGAGAAGGTGTCAAGATGATGGAGCCAGGCTCTTTTTGGCGGTTCCAGCAACAGTCACAACCTAACACAGTTCCATTTTAATACAAGGAGAAACTTCTTTACTGTGCAGGTGACAGAGCACTGGAACAGGTTGCCCAGAGAAGCTGTGGAGTCTCCTCTGGAGATATTCAAAACCTGCCTGGATGTCACCCCGTGCAACGTGCTCTAGGTGACCCTGTCTGAGCAGAGGTGTCGGACCAGATGATCTCCAGAGGTCCTTTCACCCTCAACCATTATGTGAGCCTGTGCGTGTCTACATTTCTACCTCCCTGAAACAGAGCTGTTGTAGCAGTGACTCATGCTGTTGGGTGTATTATAACATCTGTGGCAATGCAAAAAAAAAAATAAAAATAAAAAAAAAAAATCCTTTCTCTTCTCTGACCTATAAGCAGTTTATAACCACATCATCTCAAGAACCTTGGTGCTACATTTGTGCATCTTATTTTAGATACAACATACAGGCTTTAAGACCAACAACACAATCAAGAGCTGAACTGCCTTAGAATTTCACCTCAACATAGGAAAAAAAAATACTGTTCCAAACTTGAATAGGCTACAGAGTATTTTGCCAGAATCAGAGCAAAAGGCATATGAATGCTGCTCCATAATCAACAGTTAAGACAAGCCTAATATTCTGAGAAATAGAAATAACTATGCAGAGCCTTAAATATAAGGAAACACAAGTTTTTGAACTTATTGCCTCCATACTTTACCTAGGAACTTACCACCTATATAAACTGGACATTTCACAAATCAACAAACAAAAGCAACACATTTTTTAGACTGCAAGTTCTTTCAGAGTCAAAGTGGAAAGTGTTGGTTTTTTTTGTTTTGTTTGTTTTGTTTTAAATATCTCTCATATCTTCCCAACAGTATGGCAAGATAGACGCCATACTCAAACCTCACAGTGAATAAACTTTCCTTCCAAAAGCTGTTGTTCACAATTACATCATAACACATTTTAAATAGAATATTTTCTATGTTCTATATCTGAAATATTTATGTACAATACCTTATACCAGTGTACTTCGGGCTTAACATTGTCTTCATCTTTAAAATTCTCTAGATCAGGGCATATAATATTTCCAATATTTGCGCTGTTCACCACTTGGTCATACTTCATTTTTCCATTAAAACACAAGCCATTATAATTCTCAAAAACCTTTAAATTTATAGTTTTCCGGTTAGAGCGATTAAGACCCCTGTAACGAGAAGAGCAGACAAATCAGGTCATTAACAACAAGGTCTCTGTTTCCTCTATAAACTCCCTGAGTTGCTGAAGAGATTTCAGGATTTACAGTGACTTCAATATTTCTACCAGACTTGCTCCTATAACCTCTGCTACAGTCTCCCTAGCTCTTAAACATCACCAACCCATTCCAGACTGTGAGAGATCGGGATAAGCTCTGATGTTACGTTGTGAATAGAAGTGGAATCTGCTCTACTCTGGAAGCACTGGAGGGGAATTCAGGACTTACCTTACTTGCTGGAGTACTGCGTCCAGGTTTGGGGCCCCCAGCACAAGAAAGATGTGGACCTGTTAGAGCAAGTCCAGAGCAGGACTACAAAGATGATCAGAGGGCTGGAGCACCTCTCCTATGAAGAAAGGCTGTGAAGAAAGGCTTCCTATGAAGAAAGGCTGTGTCCTTGAAGGGACACTTTAAGAAAAGGAGGCTTAACTCTTTGCAGAGCAGAGACAAAGCTTAATACCATGTACACCAAGATGAAACATTGGTGTGAAACTACTTCAGACTGAGAGCTTACAGGAAACAGAGAACAACCTGTGGTATAGCAGCTCTCCAGAAGGTACAGCACTAGAAAGCAGAAGTCTAAGCCAGAAAGAAAGGAATACTCGTTACTTCTTTATTCTTCATTTCTCAGTGCTCTGTTAGGAGAAAGGTTTCCAGAGAAGTCAACTCTATGTTTTGACAGAAGTGGCAACAACTTCCATATGCTGCACCTTGTTAAATGCTATAATTAAGACTTAAGTGCCTGATGCACAAACCATAGCCTGGTTAATGCAACGGAACTTTAGTTTATGCTTTTTGGCATGCTGACATTACGCAAGCCAGACTTAAGAGGTAAGGTGCCCAAGAGAAGACAAAGCATGAGTGCCTAAATTAAGACAATGCTTATTATTTAACTAGTTAGCTTTGAAGGGGTTGCATTTCTTTCCTCTTCCAATTTGGGATTCATTATTGACTCTGAAGTAAGAAGCTGCAACAGCTTATGACCTGTGCCTACACTGGAGGTTCTTGCAGATTACTCACAATCCAAATCCCTTCAACATAACTGATGTGCTGTATACACTGTAGCACACCTAACTACACCCTACTAAAACAAATTTTGGGTCACCCAAAAAGCCTGCGTTGGTTGTTCTCAGCATGATGTGGCAAGACCACAACATCAACAACAAAAGTTTTATGCACCTTCCTGGCATTAATTTCCTGTTCAGCACACACTGAATTTCAGCCATTCTAAGATTTGAGCACCTGAAGGAGTAAATTCCAGTGCAGTAATCTGAGCTCTAAACATAACAAGAGCTTGAAGATGCCAAAAAGCTGAAAAGAATCTCTTCTTTCTTCTCCATGCACTTAGATCTTCCGAACAGTGCTGGGGACACAGTACTCTTACTGTCTTTAAAGCTGTCTAGCACATTGCTTTGCTCTTCTTACGCATTCTCATTTGTGAACAGTAATGCTTGGCAATGTTTTATAAGACATATACAAATGGTTTATGGCCTCTTATCTTGTAAATTTCCCAAAGGATTCAAAAAAAAAAAGTTGTAAAGCTCTCCAGAACATTGCTATTTGTTGATCCTCTGTAACATACAGAGAACTCTCTGTACTTAGATCCTCCTTACATTTAACTACATTCCATGAAGAAGTCTAAATGTTCTTCTGATGTGTCAGTAACAAACAGCCATTTCAACACAGGAAAAGCTGAAGGAGTTAAGACTTCTTCCAGTGACCTTACACTTCATTCAAGATCAAGAAACCACCCCACACCCATTAACAATAATACTGTTAATATTATTGAGCTTTAACAAAAAAGCTTTCTGTATGAGCCACTTTTGCAATGCTAAATTCTACACACATGGAAGAAAAAAAGGCAGCTCAAAGTTAACAAAAAGCATGGTCAAAACACTGCTTGATCTAAGGTTTCTACCTAAAACAAAAAATTCTGTAAGTCCCACAGACGTTACTCCACCGTATGTATTAGTAATTCAGTTGTTTCCCTCCTCCTTTGCTTACCTTACTTCACATTCATAAAGTCCAGAATCTTCCAGCGTTGCAGGAATGAACCAAAGCAAGCCCTTTCGCACATGGATCCTGGCGTGTCTCTCTGTGGTTATGGGTGTACTACTACCATTTTTATACCATGCCACATTGTAATCAGAGTGGAGCGCTGGCAAAGTTATTATTGGGCAACTGATGGCTGTAGGCTCTCCAACAAGCACAAAGTAATCACAAATAATGCACTCTTCTATTTTTTTTTTTAAAAAAGAGAGAAAACAGTTATGATTAGTGGTTTTAATCTGTATTTTTTTTTGTTTTAAGAAGTATTAATATCCATTCAAATTTAAAAAGAATTAGGAAGTAGACTTTCTGGAACTATTTATCATTAAAATATTGTAAGATTACTGCTTTTTGTCTGTTTAGTACCCTCTGGTTGAACAAACACGTACTTCACAAAGCTTAAGTCATAACTTCTCCCTATTAAAGTAGTCAGCAATAGCATCACTGCAAACCAGGACATCCTATCCTTTCACATCCTATTTCAGCGTGCTCAAACTTATGAAGAATTACAGTTTTCTTAATGTAGATGCCATCTATCAAAAGCATACTGAAAACAGTAGCAGCATGCACTACTCCAACATAGTGCCAAAAAAACAAATCTGGGGGGGTGGGAGGAAGTTTGAACTGAAGCACATGAGTGTGTGGAATTAGATCAAGGCCTCAACCCATCAATAAAGTCTGTGAACCAACACATAATGTAACTTAAATTTGAAGAGATGCAGTACTTAGAGTAGGAAATCTCGACTATAACGTGTTATTTCCTTAATGTATTTGCAAATTTTCTCCTCTACCAATAGTGCCGCCCTTTAAACGATAAAATGCTATTGTGATCATCACATAAAAGGTGAGCATAAAGAGCATTTTTTTAAATTATGGGCAAGGAGCAAGTTTACATGACTCAATCATGCATCCTAGCAAGGAATTTTTAAACATCAGGCAAAAAATACAGGAGGAAAAGACATATACTGCAAGAAGTCATCAAGAACTCAACCCTAGAGGCCAAAATTACTTGAAAATACCAGTTTATCACAAACAGAGTAGGCCACTTGGCCATAGAACAGATTTTAAAAGCTTCCAAACATTTGCATACATATGCAATACTGAATTTGTATGAAAAATATCTTATTTTGCAAATCTTGCCGAATGACCATAAAATTCAAAGCTAACATAGTGAATATCAAAATACATTTTCAGTAACCTTTCCACCCCTACCACCGTCCTGTCACCTGATTTAAAATTTGAAATAGTTCCCTATAGAGCTTAAACTAATTAAGATCCATTAATATTATCCTTCTTATTCCAAGAACAGCATGATAAATACCATTAAATTATGTAGCCCAAACACTACTGAAAACTTAGATCTACCATTAAAAATATTACTAATTAACTGCAAAGGAAACTGGCCTCTACCTGTCTGTTTTCAGGACTAGAGAAACAGCACATCTCTTAAAGAAGGCATTTAACAGCTCACTTGTAGTCAAGGAAGCCAATCTCTTTGCGCTTTCTTTAAATGAATTAGGGAGTGGTTATTCAAAGCCTCAGTACCCTAAATTTATGTGACTAGATTTAAAACTATTTATGTCAACCTGCCCTTCCCATGCCCAGTGCAACTTCAATCCAAAACGCGGCATTCAGAGTATCTTCAACACTTTGAATCCACTGTTTTCTCTCAGTAACTCTTCTCTGCTAGACATGCACAACTTGTCTCTTGCAGATTTTCTATTATAAAATGGTAATTTCAACAACGTATTTAACTTACCAGCACTAAACAAAGGTATCAGTAGAATTAGATGACCAATAAGCAAAAATGTAGATGTCATCTTTTGCTGCAAAGAAAAAAAATATTTTCCATTAATGTGGTACGAGCATTCCAAGCTGCACTGTCCTCTGTACCCTGCATTACTCCTTAAAAATTCAGAAGCATTAGTCATTGTGGCAAGGGAAAAATCAGTTTGGTAGTTTAGCCCCAGCCTTTGAAGATTTTGGCCACCACCAAAGTTGGTGCCCAAGGAAGGCTGCTCAGTTTTCAGCTTTCCACTGGAACTTTTCCAATTTTCTTCTGGAAGAACTCTTGCATAAAGCGTACTTGAATTTTGCCAGCCTAGTTAAACCCAAAAACAACTTTAACATGGATGAAATTATGCTAGCATACAGCTAACATTTAAGTTATACTGCATAATTTTGATACCAAGCTTGACTAAGCTCCTCCTCTCCCCACATTTACGAAAGACACAATCTCAGAGATTCATGAGGTTTCGTTCTGCAAACTGTGCTCCTACAGTTGAGGCAGCACTGCTTTTAACAGCTGATGAACTCGTAGCTCTTTGCTGGAAGACGAGCATACTGTAACTCGAAGGTGATCTGGCAGGCACTTAAATTTGTGTCTAAAGGTGACAACATTTCCAGACAAACATTATGTGGAAACCGTGGGTGATGTGAATTGCTGTGGTCAGACACCAAACAGCAAAGCCTCCTAGAACTGTAGTTGCACTTCACACCTCAGGTCTTCTTCACAGGTTTCTCTAGCACATACATGACAGAACAGAAAACCACTGCCCTCACAACTGTTTTCCACAAAATCACCGCATCTTAACCAAGTCCTCTCTCGGATGTGCCTGCTTTTTCCTCGGTAAGATGTCATCAGAGCCCCTCCCAAGCCATGTACTGACAGCCAGCTAGCAAACACTTGATCCCTTTCCTTTGTGACAGCTCTTTGAAGGTTAAGGTCTACATTTAACTGCCTTCCCTTTCCTAGATGACTGTTCTTCGTGCTGCTTCCTCTTGCACTAAAGCAATCTGGTTTCCCATGTAACAATCACTGCAAATGTAACGACCACAGGTGCTAGTATTCTAATCAGCCAGAAATGGCTTGGAAGAAGAGAATGCATTTCCTGAAAAACACCCGTGGCCCTGAATTACTTTTATATCCAATGTATTTCACACAGCAACGTAAAGGTCCCACTAGCTACTTCTTTTGAAACTTTGCACATACAGAGGTGCCAGGGCAGAAGGAAGGGACACACGGAGCAGGAGTTCAGCACTGGAATATAAAAGCTTCCAAGTATTTACTTGTTTTGAACCGACAGCTTATCTTTTTATCTGACAAAACCTTCATACCATAGTCTTTATTTAGTTGCCTTGTAAGTATTTTTCTTGTAACGTGTTAGAGTCGATCATCATTCTTGACATTTCGGTTTACCTGTAAAAAATTGAGAAGGGGAAAAACGATTACAAAAAACACATTATTTGGACAATAGAATCATAGAATCATTCAATTTGGAAAAAACCTCTAAGATCATCTAGTCCAGCTTGTAACCTAGTACTAAAGTCCTTCACTATACCATGCTATTATATAGTCCTTCACTATACCATG
>CM021765.1:139770609-139788073 GCA_011076525.1 Nettapus auritus
AGTCCTTCACTATACCATGCTATTATATAGTCCTTCACTATACCATGCTATTACATTTCTTGAAGACCTCCAGGGATGGTGACTCAACCACTTCCCTGGCCAGCCTATTCCAATGCCACATAACCCTTTCAGTGAAAAAAATTCTCTTAATATCCAACCTAAACCTCCTCTGGTACAACTTGAGGCCATTTCCCCTTGTCTTATCCCTTGGTGATTAGGAGAAGAGCCCAATCCCCACCTCGCTATAGACTCCTTTAAGGTAATTGTAGAGCACAATGAGGTCTCCCCTGAGCCTCCTCTTCTCCAGACTAAACATCGCCAGCTCCCTCAGCTGCTCCTCTGGACTTGTGTTCCAGGCCCTTCACCAGCTTCACTGCCCTTGTTTGGACACACTCCAGCACCTCATTGTCCTTCTTGTAGTGAGGAGCCCAAAATGAACACACTATTTGGGATGCAGCCTCACCAAAACCGAGTACAGGGGGACAATCACTTGGTTGAAAATCTGACTAACCAAAATAGTCATGCTAACACAAAGCTAGTTTTTTTCAACAGTCATCCTAAATGTAAAAGCACGAGCATAATTGTGCCTACACTGGAGACACTACTTAAAACAAAAGCGGAATAACAAAATTTGCAGCAAAGACTGATCGAGAATTCTAGCCAAGAGCTTTGAAAAATGTTTCTGTCAAAAAGACGACATTACATGTGTCAAAGCAATCAACAAAGCCAGACATAAGTAGTCACTTTGTAAGACTGATTTGACCATTAAAAGTAAACGATGCCTAAATTTAGGGTAAGAATAAGTAAGCAATCTAACACGTTAAACTTTACATGTTGCACTCATTACTGGCTTCAAATACCATGGGTGGATGTCCTTCTAATAGTGTGTGGTAAAGCTCAACTTTTCAGGAAAAGTTCTATTGTTTACAAACTTCCTTCCCCCAGTTCAAATACTGCAATGGTAAAACTTGGAAACTCTGGAAAGAAGGGAAGAAGCCTCCAGCTTTTGTAGTTGCAATATATGAGAATATACAGAGCATTTTTATTCTGGTTTCAAGTGACACACAAAGTTCTTACAAGCATTCTTTCTTAAGAAGAATACACAGTGAAACATTATTTATAAATGTGAAACTTTGTTTAAAACACAGATGTTTGTTCACCTACCTAGTGACTAGCCTTACACTGCCTTCTACCTCAGTCTCAGCAGTACGAGATGCCCCTATGACACAGCTACAGAGGCTCAAAAAGTCTCACTTAGGTAGAGAGAACATCAACTTCACTGATGACACTGCCTAGATACTTAGTTTGAAAAACTATTTCAGCTCAAAGCTTGCTGAGCTCAAAGGAAAAATTTTTGTATGTGAAGTCTTTACGAAAAAAGAAAAAAACCACCCACCTACTAATCACATCTGTGGTTTGATCTACTAAAAAAAGAAAAGTTTTGATTTCCAAGTTACTTTCCTAATATTTACCTTCCCGTAGCTGAAATATGACTTATTACTTCTCCTTCAAATCTTTTTAAATTAACATCTTAAAAACAGAAATAGAAAATACGTTGACCTAATTTAAGATACTGAATTTTTGTTCATTGAAAGATGCCTGTCATCACAGAACTTGCCCTTTTGCTTGCCTTAGGCACACTGCCAACTTTAAACACTGTAAGAATAGCTTTTAAAGACATATGGGGCCCCTAAGCAAACTTGTCCTTCAGGAAGCTGTGCAAAAGGCATAACCGTAACTTTATTTTCAAAATTTTCTGTCTCCAACTTTTAAAATGATTTTACTTGTAAATAATTTACATATACATGGACATGACTGATTCTTGCAAAGGCCAACACAATGACAATCATTCAGGACAGTAGCTTAGAAAGCATCTGGAGCCTTCAATTCTTTATTGAATAGCACTTTGCTATTAATTTATTTAAGTGGTTTTCAATATTGATCACTACCCACAAGGACTTGTTACTATCAGGGGGCCAACAGATCCTTAGTCTCTAAGCAATAAGGAAAAAAAAGATGGGCTTGAAGTGCAACTTGAGATATAAAGTGCCCCGATTTTGTAAGCACACCTACATGAGTCAACTTTATGTTTAACTAAAATTTTTATTAAAGTTTAACTGAAACAGTGGAGGTGTGTGTGGAGGGTGGGGTGGGAGGGGGACAACAAAAACAAACAAACAAAATGTACTTGTTCCAAAATACAACCACCAAGACATAATTAAACCTACCACAACAATTCATAAAGCTTACATCTTCCTTGGTGAGTTTATTCCTGTCATTAAGCTTCTTTAAGCTAAGCGAAGCAAGACAGACTTTCTACCAGCCATACTTCGTTTCTCGTTTACTCTACCTGAGGTCCCAACTTTCCTGTCTAACGTGCTCAATACATGAGCCAAATGTAACTGACCACATCCAGCTCAGCTTTGAGAAAACGTGTTAGCAACCGTACACTTAGATTCTGAGCTAAATGCTTGTTACAGGTACTGCCTCACTTTTCATCAAAGCACAGGGAGAGGGAGAAGAGAGAGAGACAGAGACGGATGGATGTCTGGACGGACAGATGGATAACTGTAGATGTACATAACCAGCCATGGATGCCAGCACAACGAAAAGTAACCTATTCAGAAATCTCCACCTGACGTCAAACTGGAGACAACAAGAGCATCCACACCACCTTCAAGGAAGTGAACTTACCAGTATTTAAATAAATCAAACCCAGTTCCTCCTTTCAGCATCAAGTGGAAGAGGCTCATTTTGTAGTCAGAGCTTGTAACAGTTTTCTATGTCATTTCAACTCCTGATACCTGTCAATGTAAAGTAATATGAAAAAGTTGTTACTTAAATCAAAAGTAAATTACTACTTTTTCACCATCATTTTCAAAGAACAGAGCCATTTAAGAGGGCCTGGAGGTCTCACGTAGATAAAACTATAAATATAAAAAACATAGTGATGCAAAAAAAAAATAAAAAATAATGCATTATTCTCGGAAAAAGAAATGCTTACCAAAAACAGAAAGTATTTCTCACTTGAGGATTAACTTAAAAGATCTGAGTTAAGGATTTTGTGTTATTAAACATTTGTGCAATAGTTTTATGTCAGTTTCCCGGCTTTCAAAGTATTCCAATTTCACAATCCGTATGAAAGACCAGTGTGTTCGTTTAGGAACTCTTTTGGAGAGTCTAAGCACATACAAAGAGTCCAAGTCAAACAAGCCTGAAGTCACCAAGTTTATGAGGAACAAAACCAAAACGCATCCAGCATTTTCCTGGCATCCCTGACGAAATTCCCCAAAAGTTAAGAGCTGCTTCTGGAAACTTGAAAACTTGAACCGTGAATCACCTCGGTAATTGCTGGGTGACACTGGTTCCTACCGAGCTGTCACTGCACCGAGAGCTGTCGTGCAATGCCTTGGTTGCAACCATCCCAGCCCATAGGTCTGCTTCAGGGAGAACCGCAGGCAGCTCTGCCAAGGCAGCACTTTTGAAAAAAAGCCCTTCTTTGATCAGGGTTGTGCAATAAACAGTTGCTGTGGTGCTTTACCAGGTCAAGGAGATTTACGAAAACCTGTCCTGCTTCCTGTCGTAAGCCTTTAAACGTGGCACGCTCCGCGCTCCTACACTTCTCGCTTCCCTTCCTACCTGCTCTCCTGCAATGGGACACGCGGTGAAGAAGCACAGGGGCACGCCGAAGGAAAACGCCTCGCAGCGAGGCCGCTCGCTGCCGCGCACGCTGCGAACCAGCGGCCGCCCGGCCCCCGCTGCCCCTCGCCGCCGCGGGGGGAAAATGGCCGCGCCCCCGCGCGGCCCTCGCTGCCGGACCCCCGCCGCCCTCCCCGCCGCGCCTCAGGCCGAGGCGGCTCCCCGAGCCCCGCCGCCCGCCGCCCTTCCTCACCTCCGTCTGCTCCGCGAGCCTCGGCGGCCGTCCCGGCCCCGCCACATAGCGGGCGGGCAGCTGGCTCCGCCTCGGCCGCCGAGCCGCGACGGGGCCTCGCCCCTCCCCGGGGCCGCCCCTCGGCCTGCGCCGCCCGGGGGATGGCTCCGAGGGGACGGCCGTAGCGCTGCCCGATTTACCTCATGGATCGTGGGGAGCAATGGTCCGCAGCCCTCAGAGCTCCTCAGGGACGTAAATATGAGTTTATGGTTTATGAGTTTATGAGTTTATAAGCTTATGCTCGGGTTTGGAGCAGAGCTTTTTTGCTTTCTGTGATATGTTTACTTACACTCCTGTTTGGTCATCAGTCCCTTCGACTGTGTCAGGGCATCACTCTTCCAGTTCAAACAATTAGCTTTTTCTTTCTGGATTTCAGTACTAACTTTATAGAAGTTCTCATTCTTTACTTCAATGGTGAAATTAAGCATGTTCAAACATAAAAATGTATTTTTTTTTCCAAACAGGGAAAAGTTCCTCTGGAATTGCTTCCTTGCCCATATTTTCCAAGTCAGTGTCCTCATCTCCTTGAATTTGACTTAGCCTACTTCATTTTGATTCCAATGAACATAATTTTGGTCACTCCTTGAAAACATGACTGGAGGGTACTCAGTGATTGCTTATTCCCATCTCTGCTTTTATTCAAAACCTTCCTCATGCATTAACTCCATTGAGATTCCAGATAAAGTAAGCATACATTGTAATATGAACTATAAAAAACGGAAGAAGAAGGCTCCCCTTGGGGTTTGAACAGTTCCCAAAACAGTGTGAAGGAACATGTTAA
This sequence comes from Nettapus auritus, assembly GCA_011076525.1. Taxonomy (NCBI): domain Eukaryota; kingdom Metazoa; phylum Chordata; class Aves; order Anseriformes; family Anatidae; genus Nettapus; species Nettapus auritus. Next base: position 139,775,322 of record CM021765.1, read on the forward strand.
GTGATTAAAAAAGCGTGGGAAGGAAGGTTTTAAATTATTAAATGGCACAGCCGATGCTCTGTTCAAGACTTACAGAACCATTGCCATTTCCAAAATGGGAAGCTTAGTCTTTTTTGGGGAAAAGGGATAGATTGTTTCATTAACAAGGGGATTTCTTGGTTTCATTAACACTAGTTAGAGAAAAGAAGGGATTGTCCTACTGAGCTTCTTCTGTGTTAATAATTTTAGGATGTAGAGCTTCCCTGAGCCACAGAGTTCTCAGAAAGGAAAGCCATGAAATGCTTACCAGCTAGCTTATTGGATGATATAAAGGGTGAGACAGACCCTTACAAGCTAGATGGGTAAATTTCTTTTCCTGTTGCTTGTGTGTTTATAACCCATTGCAAACTCTCCTAGGTATTTTAGCTCTGTTAAAGGAATATTTTAATCTGCTTTTGCCTTCACAGTTTTTGACTCAAGGATGGTGTTAAGGTGACTGGCAAACATTGGAACATTAATTTCATAGGCTATAGCAATCCTAAGAACAAAAATACCAGGGTGCTGTGAGTGGCCATTTGTGCAATACATCATTCCACAATATCCAAAGGATGATAGCAATGATTTCAATTAAGCTGCACAACTAGTTTGAAAGTCGGTGACTCGTGAGGGTTCGGAGAAAGAAGTCTCTCCCAGTAGCTGGCAATAAGCAGGAAAGCCAGGGATTAGGGAGTGTGCCAGAAAACCCATCAGTCTCATAGAAAGAGTAACACCTACATATTGGAAGATGAAGTAGTCATTTCTAGAATCTGGCATGCATCACTATTTCCATAATTGTGGTATCTCATGTCTGTCAAAACCACACTTCTAAAGTAAAAAAAAAAAAAAAAAAAAAAAAAAAAAAAAAGTACTCTGGAATTCATTTTAGAGAAACTAATCATGTGGAACCAAAAGTACAATTCTGAAAGAACGCACGCAAGTGTCCATACTGCCAAGTTGTGATTCAGTGGCAAAGTATGTATCTTTCTCAGAGCAGAGGATGTTTCCTAGAGTTTTCTGAGTGTTGTAGATGAATTTATCATGAAACATTTAGTAGGACTCCAGTTAGAGAAGAATAATTTTGCTAAAGTCTGTCCTTATTCCACTGTATAACTGTTTTCCCTCATGAGTTGTACAGCCCAGCCTGTTACCCCAATTATACAGTCAACCATGAGAATATACTGAGGCACTGAGCTCACGTAATTGGCAGAGCCTCTCATTGCTTCCAACTGCATGTCTCTGGGGCATGTTTCAGGGCTCAGACCTCTGGGCAGATGCCAGGTTGCTGCTAGTAAGACTTAATTGTTCAGGAATCAGTCAGCATCAAGAAACTGGACAGAGGTATGTGTCCTTCAGTATCCTAGAGTATCTGGCCAGGGTGAACTTCAGAGTAATACAGTAACTAGTTCCCATTGGTCCTGAAAGGTACAGCACTTGACTCATCTACCACTGATGTGGGAAGTGATGGCTATCACATTTGGTAATTCAAAGGTATTCCTGGTAGTTCCACTGAAGTTCTCCATGTGACGCTTTGGACTTGTTGCTTAAAATAGGATAATGTTAAAAGAAAACAAGAAACACAAAGTTATGCCAAAGTATCTATTTATACTGAGTTAAGTCTTGCTACAGATTGCTGTAGCACCGAAAGCTATAGATCTTTGAAAACACAAACCAGTTCTCAGTTTCTACAGTCTGAACGTACCTGTTTCAACACAACATCAGAGCTTGGGTCTACCAGGGTGCTCATTCCAGAAGATCTTAAATGAACGAGTCGTTGATTTTCTGTTTAGTGCAGAATACTCAACCAAGTCCAAAGTTGAAGCCAAGACTGAGTAGTACAGAGTAGCAACTGAAGCAAAAAGACATCACATTGCCCTCATAATAGTGCTTTTAGTGCTACTTCAAGGACATGTCAAACCTGCTTTGCACAAATGGCAGTAATCTGAAGCATGTTTTCTTGTGTTCAGACTTGTTCAGCCACACTGTCCAGCATTTCTACACAAAGCAAAGAGGGTTTATTTTTGATCACATATCTGTTAGCACTTGGAGTAAATTTATACTGGTTAGAGCAACTGATCTCATAATGACATTTTACATAAGTGAAAATCTCAAACATACTACATATCTCAAAAGACAGCTTTAGTAATTGGAATCTTGTTTAGAAGAAAAACAGGTATTTAAATTTTCTTTTCAAAAGAGCTGGAAGAGTTTTCGTCAGTTCCACATGTTTCTACATGCAACTGCAGCTAAAGTGGAGGAGGTCTCTGCAATGCTGTGACTGCTATTACAACTCTTAACCAGGAATACAAGCAGAGCCAGAAGCGCCTTTCTCTTCCCATCCACTCCTATAAATGCATATCAATGTGGAAATCTTTACAGGATGACAGGATGTTTCTGCCCTATCTTCTCTGTGACGGTTTTCCCTGCCTCCTGAGAACTCTGAGAACTGTTGGTGATATTTTCTTTTTGCCTTCAGCATACAGAAACTCTATAGTCTTGTTCATTCACACTAAGTGTATTGCGTTTACATGGTAAGGTTTTGGCAGTAGGGGGGCTGCAGGGGTTGCCTTTGTGCATAAACACAAGGAACCACGCATTTCATATAAAAGCCAGCTCCAGCTGGCTTCAAAACAGACCTACAGCTGTCCAGAGCTGAGCCAGGGAGTGATGCTGTGTGGGCCTCTGTGATAATATATTTAAGAAAAGACAAAAAACCCTGCACAAAAGCTGTAAGAGAGAGGAGTGTGAAAAATGTGGAAATAACAACTCCGCAGACATGGTCAGAGAATGATGATGGGAAGAAGGTGCTTCAGATTCTTCTGCGGCCTGCGGAGAAGCCCCTGGCGGAGCAGGCTGTCCCCCTGCAGCCCATGGGTCCCACACGGAGCAGATCTCCACGCTGCACCCCGTGGGTGGAGGAGCCCCCGCTGGAGCAGGTGGATGTGGCCTGGAGGAGGCTGCGGCCCATGGAGAGCCCCCACAGGAGCAGGCCCCGGGCCGGAGCTGCAGCCCGTGGAGAGGAGCCCACGCAGGAGCAGGGGATCTGGGGGGAGCTTCATCCTTCATTCATGGAGCAGTTCTTGTGGAGCTGCTGCCTGTGGGCAGCCCCCGCAGGCTCAGTTCGGGAAGGACAGCAACCTGTGGGAGGGACCCCACATGGAGCAGGGGCAGAGAGTGACCATGAAAGAGCGGCAGAGACGGAGCATTAGGGGCTGACCACAGCCGCCATTCTCCATTCCCCTTTGCTGCTTGGGGGGAGGAGGTAGAAGGATCAGAGATGAAGCTGACCCTAGAAAGAAGATGGACTGGGGGAGAAGATGTTTTTAGTGTTGTTTGTTGTAGTTGTTGTTTTGTTTGTTTGTTTTTGAGTTCTCACTGTTCTACTCTGTTGTTATTAATCGGCAATACCAAAAATCAGTCTTCCCGAAGTTAAGAGTTTTGCCCATGATGGTAATTTGTGAGCAATTTCCCTGTCATTGTCTCAACCCATGAGTTTTTTCATAATACTTTCCCCCTCTTCCTGCTGAGGAAAGGAAGTGAGAGACCATCTTGGTGGGCACCTCCTGCCCAGCTAACCCACCATAAGCAGGTCCAAAACCCTGCTTTTATGGCTTTACCGATTACACTTCAATAAATCAGTAGTGCTTGTATTTCTGACATTAACTCAATAGTTCTGATTTGAACTGAAGCAGTTCTCAAGGCATATCCCGGAATAACTTCAGGGTTGTTATTGGTCTCCCTCCACTTCCTTGAGGTGGAGCCCATATGCTGGCAGTAACAAAACTCACCAGAGCCAAAGAAAGTGATGGCTTCACTAGCCAGTGAACAGGTGACTCAGTGAAATGAAAATCAAGTTTCACAACTATATCTCTGACACACAGCCACCTCAAGATCTTATCCTGCTTTGTGGGTTAAAGCTCTTGGGAGACAGAAGAAGTGCAACTGAAATGGCTGTAACTAATTCACAATGAGGTCTTTAAGATGGAAGCAGTAGTTTATCCTTCATGTACCGCTAGCATGAGTTTGAAATGCCCTCAGCTGTAATGACTACTATCTGTCTGCTGTTATGAAGCGGCTGTTGCTTTCTCCTACCACTTGTAAAAGCTGTGGCCTCAAAACAGCAAGAGATATAGGAAAATAAATACTGAACTATTTTTGCCTGAGCTGTGACATTTCTTGCAGGAAAAAAAAAAAAAAAAAAAAAAAAAAGGCAAGAAAATCAAAGTAGCAGCTGTGTGGAAGATAATGCACATGACAAAATAAAAGAATTAATGCTCAACAGTGATTGATTTCCCATGACTGGAGCATGAAACCTTTCCCTTTGGATAATAATTTACTGTCTTACATAGGGCTGAGTCCTAACTGGCTGAACATAAATCGCTGTGTTAAATGCTGCCTCAAATGCTTCCAGGGACGCAGCAGAATACTTGACTTCTTTTTGATTTTTGCCAAGCAGTCAATTTTCTGTCTGCTATATGCACTTCCAGATGTCCTGTGCTGACATCATCACTGAGTTGTTTCAAAAGGTTTATTTTTCTGTTTTCTCACCTTGTTGGTTATTATGGTTTCAACTCAGAAGGGAGCTGAGCACCACACAGACGCTTGCTCACTATCCCCGGGTGGAATGTGGGACAGAATTGTCTAGAGATTAGGACAGTTTTCTAGATGAAGCCAAGGCTGCATGCACGTGCAAAGCAAAACCAGGAATTCTTTCATGATGTACCATCTGCAGGGAGATGTTCCACCACTTCCAAGAAAAGCAGGGCTCATCACGTGAGTTTCTTGAGAAGACAAATACCATCACTCTGAACATCCCCTACTCCACCTTCTTTCCCCCAGCGTTTATTGCTGAGCATGACACCATGTGGTACAGAATATCCCTTTGGTCAGTCTGGGCCAGCTCTCCCAGCTTTGTCCCCTCCCAGCTCCTGGTCTACCCCCAGCCTCCTTGCTGTCAGGGCACCACGAGAAGCTGAACAGTCCTTGGCCCTCTGTAAACACTGCTCTGCAGCAACTAAACATCAGTGTGTTATCAACACTGTTGTCATCATAAATCCAAAACACAGCACAATACCATCCATTAGGAAGAAAATTAACTCTGCCAGCCTAAGCCATTGACTTACGACACTGAAGTGTCATAACAAATAATTAGTACTACCATTGTTAGTAGCTTTTAATTAATTAGTCCTCAGAATCTTTGTGAACAAACTGGATAGAGATCCAGTGCTAGCCTAGTTGCAAAGAACTTTTAGGAAAAAACCAAACAGTCTGGGGTGATGAATGCAACCGGCATTACAACATGCTCCCTTACTCAAAAAATTTGTTACTTTCAGGCTCCCTAGGGAGAATGGCTCATGAATTATTCTTATTATTGGGTTTGTATTAATACTATATTAATAGAATTTCTATATATTCTATATTAATAGCATCTATCTGCTATTCTCTAATGCTTGTTATAAAGTCTAAAATGTAGTTATTGACAAAGATTTTTCTTCGCAGTCACTGTGTACCCACCCTGTACCCACCTAGCTTGCAAAAAGAAGAGCCAAAGGAAAAGAGGAAGGACAATAGAAACAGTCAGATTATAAACAAGAAGCAGAAACTGGATTTCAGTCATCTAATTAGCGTTACATGTGGAAAGAACTGAACACAAAAACTTTCATAGCGGAAGAATAGCTATGGCTGTGTCATGCCATAGCTTTTGCTCAGTGCCAGCATATTAGCTGTAACCAAAATTGTTTCACCATCAAAATGGACAGATTTAAAGCCTATGAGGCACAGCTTCATTGCAGTTCCCGTATACAAACAAAGCTTACCTATTACAGGGCCCTCCCTGTGGCATCCCTGTCATTCATTGTAGCACATCAATCAGGACACACCTATTTTTTTCTCAGTAGGCTTTTAGTCATTGGCAGTGTTAATAACACATAACGCTAACAGAAGTTTTTGCTTTTTCCTTTTCCTTCCACATGTCTTTCAAACACAAACATTAGCTCAGACCTTCTAAGAGTAGCCTTGCAATTCTCTCTTATCTTACCACAAGGAGATCAATTCATTACAGCACAACAGCTTCTCCTAAATGCTATTCTTGTCTTACAACACTCAGCAGAAATTAAAACAGTCTCCAACTTCCTTATTTTCAAGGTGTCCAAGTGTCCCACTGCTACACTCCTATACTTGTTTTTTCTTTCTTCCTATTCCCCAGTGCTACATAAACTTCCCTTAGGGCAAGCTCCTTGGGACTTTCGGTCCATAGGTCCCTCGGGCTCTCAAAATGCCTCACTTGAGCACTCAGAACATAGAGTTCATCTCAGCACAGGCTCCAGCTATAGTCAGCAAGAGTCACAGGAAGGTCACCTTCTGCTTGAAAGCTGCACTCCCGTCACCAGGCATGGAGCCAGGTGACTAGCTCCGTCATAGACATCTATCTGTGCAGTGGATGTCTACACGGGAGGAGATTAATCCTGTCCTCAGACCTTTCTGAACAGCCTGCAGCACCTATAATGCATTTTATGCATTTTTTAGTTCGTTTGTTTATTATAGTTCCTGTTATTGCATCATGATACATAAGAGAAGACAATTTCTCTCAGCAGTTGCATTACATTTTGAACTAATAATTTCTTGTTGCTTCCCAAAGTACCTGCAGTAGCTGTGTTTGTTCTCCACTAAAAGTTTTCTTTGCCTGGAGAGCTAGCATACTCCTCAGCCAAAAGACAGTAAACAATAATGTGGGATACATAAGTAGTTTATGAGTTGGTTTTCTGTCAGTGAAATACTTAAAAATGAATTGGCAAATGTAGACTGTGGTGTTAAGCAATCCCAGCTCACACTAGCGTTACGCTTTCTCCCCTGGAGACATTCATTCTGTGTATTTTTATTGGTATAAAACTCAACTGGACCGCAGCTTTTGAATGGCTTTTTGGAGATGGAATTTTTTTTTTTAAATAAATAAATAAAAAACACAATACTGTTTTTTTCAACAGACACAGAGCCACAGAGAGCTCTTGGATTGAATTTCATTAAAATTTCTTCATTTTTCCATACTTAAGGACTACCTTGGTAAGTGAGTAAAAATAAAAATATTGTGTGTAACCTTTTGCCCAAGAAGTTGCGTCTGTTCCCATGGTCCTTGCTTTCTTATGTTAGCTGCTGACTTGTGATAGGGAAGCTACAGTAAAGTACTGCTGCTGTATTCATTGAAATATTGGGCTATGGATTATATTTTGCCTGGGTTTTGGTAATCATAACTGGCTTTCCATCCACACTTTTATCTGAATTGCATGTGATTTCTCTGTGTCTGAAGAGGTGGATACGTAGCTGGACTCTCAGAACTTCCATTTTGCTGTGAGTTGAAGTAGAGCAGGGAAAGGAGCACAAAAGATGTAAAAGATGCTTAGTCTGCACTATGGAGATGAAATCGTAAAGTCTATTCAGCAAGGAGATTAGGGGATCAAGGTTACCTAATACTACATCTTACGGTTCCTACCAGGACCATCCTCCAGACCAGCTTCCTAGCCTGTGGAGACCATAACTATATTAAGAGTGGCATCTCATGTCCTCCACAGACATAAGGGCATTGGAGGGCATTGTCCAGAACTCACAAGGCCCTGCAAGACTGAATATGCACCTTCAGATGCTGCTAGATAAACTCAGAGGTGTTATCCAGAATGATGGAATGATGGACAAACAAACTGAGGGAATGTGCTACACTCATTGCCTTTCATGATAACTTTCATGAGAAAGGAGTGGAAGTAAGAAGGATTTGGGGAAGGAAATCCAGCTAGTAAGCTAAAACCATCAACTTATATTTAACCTGGTGGACAGATTTTTGAGGATATATTCAGAAGAAAGGCTGAGAAAAGGGAAGTGAAACACCATTATAAAGTAAAAGTAAGGTAGTGCTTGCACGTAAAGAAAAGCTTCCTTGTGATTCCCTGCAAAAGAACAACCAAGAGCTTTAAAAAGTTTATAGCAAATGTTAGAACTGAATTCCTGATAAAAATCAGTCATTCAAGTGTCATCAGGCTGCTGTGGTAGGGGAGTGGGGAGATACAAAACAGTAGCTATAGCTTTGACTCAGAGGTTAACCACGGTTTTATATGCAAGTGGAGCTAGAGAGTGAGAAATGTGTCATGGATCTTTGTTATTTTTCCCATTTCTTGTTCACTTTAAGGCAACAGAGCTTTATGGATTAGGGGAACAGGGTGTCTACAGGAAGCATCAAAAAGCTCTTAAATAATCAGGGGACAGAGCAGGAACAACTATTGTTTGAGGGAGCCTAACCTTACTTACAGGATCCAGAGTGGCTTAAAGGACATCAAGTCATTGAGGTAGATTTGTTTGGAGTATTTTTTATGTTTTCTTTTGCAAAGAAACTTTGGGAGAGAATGTTATCTGTTAAGCCATCAGTCAATATGTTACTCTCTTCCATTCAACAATAACTGCTGTCTTTTACTGCTATTATGAAATGACCTTTTGCTGATTTAACTCTTTTTGAAGAAACAGTAATGACTTCAGAGTCGCCCCATTCACCACTGGTGGCAGCAGCCTTGATGTTTCTCCAGCTAGAAGTTGTAATGAAATGGGAAAGATCCAAGCCTGTGATATTGAGCAATACAGCCAGAGAACACAGAATACAATGGAAGGCAAGGCATGAGCCACTTCAACACTTTCTCCTTTGGGACAATGCCTAAGCCAGATGCCAATTCACCATCTGAGGGGGTATTATCTTAATGTGGGTGACCAGAATGCCTGATCACAAGAGGAGGCACTTTCTTAAGAAGCGTGAAGGAGGGAACAGAAATCAGACCACAGTCCCAAGCTTTTTTATTATTGTTATTTTATTTTCTTAAACAGGATACACTGGCGACGGGAATTCACACGACATGTAGGCAAGCTGGAAACATTTTTTGTTTACATGATTCATCAGTAAGTCCTGCCTTTATTTCCCCACCCTTCATTTGTGAGGTGTTTGTGCCATGTTGCTCAGCAGCACTGCAGCACGTGGTTTCAGAAGACTGCGTACTTGGGAGAAGGAGCAAATAGGGCAAAGGACAAAAAGGAGTGCAAGAGAAAGAGCAAAGCTAAAGGAAATAAGACAAATCCATACATTAGCTGAGCTGTCTCTGACATATATCTTATTGCAGATCAGACCTTTTCTCTGTTTTTAGAAAGTTAAGCGCACAGCTTCAATAGGTTACAACTCTGGGATTTTCCTGTGTTGTTTCACTTAGTAGAAATTTCTCAAAGATTGTTTTGCTTTCTTCAAGAACAGCTTTTCAAGGACACGTTTCAATTTACTGAAACATTTCAAACCTGATGCGTACTTTTATGCTAACTTGGTGACAATACGATATATAAACGTACGTGGCAGGGAGGGGAAGGAGCTTGGTTCGTGCGCTGTGCACCACACAGAGGAGGCTTCCTGCCCGTCCAGGGGATTCCGTGCTGGGTAAGTTCCTGCTTTTGACAACGTTGTGAATGTTTCTGGCTGCCCCAGCCATTAGGGAAGCCAGAGCAAAGAAGGAGCAGTAGTAGAAGAAAAAGAATGACCAAAGCAGAGTCACCTGGTGGTCCTAATAGACCTCTCCAAAGGAGCTACTGCTTAGAGTAGCTTTCAAAGGTGCCCTAATATCTGTGAAAAACTAGCCCATGGCCCCATCTGGCTTTAAAAGAGTGGTCACAGGCTGCCTCGTCAAATTCCTTACACTGATATCTGCAGTGGTAAGGACCCAGAATTTTCTAGATATTCTGGAAAGGGATGGCATCAATGATTTACATAGAAGACGTTGCAATAACGTAACACTTCCTTTCACATGGCACAGAAATTGAGCTCCCAGAGCATAGTCAGAAAACAGATAGAACAACCTAAAAAGAATTATACAAAGACCTTATCTTCTAACACTGAGCAAATATGGACAGGGGTGAGATGAAATACATAGCAATTTCTAAATTGGCCAAATCTGCATCAGAAATGCAAGCACCATGTCCCTGACAAAGATTATGTTTCTATTCTTGGCATTAAAGCAAGTAGAACCACTTTTTTCACAGCCTAATGCACGCCAATTATAACACCTTAAAAGAAAACTGGCCAAAACATGCTCTATTTACAAATCAGATTCATATGAAAGATATCTTTTCCCCAGTGTGCTACTGGAAAGAGTCTTTGTAAAACATTCTTGGGAAAGCCTACACTGAGGTAAGCTAGATAGCAGTTCTGCTGTTAAAAAACAGTTTTTTCATCTTGATAGTGCAAGTTGCTGAAGGAGCCTCCTGCAATGCTTTTGGGAACCCATACTTGTTGCAATGCCGAAATGGTCATGAGTTTTGTTTAGTACTAATGGTTTTCAAAGGAGATTGATTAGATTCAAAATATTGTTTTATTGATTACAAATATTTTTTGAAAAGCTAGAATAAATATATATATATATATAATAATAAAGCAGACTACAAGGAAAACAGCTCCTCACTGTAAATGTACATGTGAAACTGCAAGATCACTAGAACACTCTGCTTCTCTGAATTCAAGAGATTTTCAGCTGCAAGCTAAGTTACACAAAGGCAGTAATGTCTGCTACACCAAAGATAGTACATCGCATCAATCAGTGCAACCCTACAGCAGCTTAGACTGCTTCTGGAACATTGCTCAGATGGTACCAGCACATTGTGCTTACATTTCTGTGGTTTGCCAGGCTTCCTGCCCCTCCGTGCAACGCTCACTAAAAGGAAGAGCTGTAATAGTGACAATGAATAAAAGCAGCATCAACACTTTAACCACCAAAAAATATATATATACATATATATATAAATAAATAAATATTTTATGATCTGGACTTGAATAGAAGACAAGACATAGTATGAAGACGTTCCTTGAGTTACCAGGAAGAAAAAACGTCCTGACTAGATGATCATTAAAACTGAACATCTTCTTTCTTGTCAAATAGAGCTGGTCTTCCTAGAATGTACAACAAATAAATATAACACATGCATAGGAAAAAAATGCATAAGAAACCTTAAGAAACACATAATTTTGAGTCATTCATTTTATGATCTTGGTAAACTTATTCTTGATAATAGTCTAGACTAGACTAGACTAGATTAGACTCATTCATTTGGAAGGAACCTACGAAGATCATTGAGTCCAACTGCCTGACCACATTAGGGCTATCTAGAAGTTAAAGCATTTTTTGAAGGGCATTGTCCAAATGCCTCTTGAATACTGACAGGCGTGGGGCATCAACCACCTCTCTAGGAAGCCTGTTCCAGTGTTTGACCACCCTCACGGGAAAGAAATCTTTCCTAATGCCCAGCCTGACCCTCCCCTGACACAGTTCTATGCTTTTCCTGTGTGTCCTGTCACCTCTGCCCAGGAAGCAGAGACCGGCACCTCCCCCTGCACTCCCCTTCTTCAGGACGCTGCAGAGAGCACTGAGGTTGCCTTTTGGCCTCCTTTCTCCCTGCTGGATGGCCCAGGTGTCCTCAGTCTCTCCTCACAGCACATGCCTTCCAGCCCTTTTACCTGCTTTGCTGCCCTCCTCTGGATTCATTCACATATCTTAATATCCTTTTTAAATCATGAAGCTCAGAGCTGCACACAATATCTGAGGATGAACACAATGCCCAAGTGGACCAAACCACGTCCCACCTGGCTCATCAGTCTGTCTCCAGCAACGGCCGTGGGAGATGCTATTTAGGGTCATCAAGTGAACTTAACCACTATGTACAGTCCATTCCTCTCATACGCTCTCACAAACAGAATTGCTGGGGGTTGTTGGCAATTGCTATCCCCATCCTATCCATCTCTCACACCCATTTACTCATCTTTCACTCCATGGATATCCAGCTCCTGTCATACTCTGACTGTGTTGTTTCTTTCTTCCTACAAAAAACAAAAACAAAAACAAAAACAAAACAAACAAAAAGAAAAACTAATGCCAATCTCCCTGTCTAAATAATCTCCATCTCTCAAAAACATATTTTTATCAGACTGTCTTTCCCACGCACTTCACTCTCTTTTCTGTTATTTCTTCTCACTGCTTACCTGAGTATGAACCACTTGCTCCAAATCCAAATTTACACAGAATTAATCTAATCAGGCAATGGCCAATTTTATTCCTAGACTGGAGGGTGTTACTGATCCACAGACTTGTTCTGTGCATTCAGCACCAACAGCCACAAAGCAATGGAGTGGGTTCAGTAAGGCCAAAATCTTCAGAGCAGTAAATTGCTAAACCTTAAAAGACTCTCCTCAATGCTGTATTGTGGAAATTTCCATTTCCTGTAAGAGCAGGAGTTTGACATTTGTCATCATCTTTTCATACTTCTCAAAGGTATTTAATTAATGAGCTATCAACACTGAGTATTTTATATCTTGGTTTCAATATTCCTAATTTCTCATAACGACCAAGACAAGTGGAGCTGGATTAAACAAATTAGACAAGGTAGCTAAACCTGATGGAAAAAGGAGAGGGGAAAAGGTATGTTTGAATTGGCAAAGAATTGAGAACGACTGGAGAAATGCCATGTGTGCATAGATTTCTCAGATAAGCATATTAAAACACAGAAGAGAAATAAGCAACAATAGATGGAAACCAAAAATCATTCTAAAGAAGTTACCGAGAGACATCTTAGTAAAAATATATATAGATATAGTAATACAAAGTCACAAATGAGTATATGAAAGATGAAAAAAAAAGAAAAGAAAAGAAAAGAAAAGAAAAGAAAAGAAAAGAAAAGAA
>CM021765.1:139788083-139828421 GCA_011076525.1 Nettapus auritus
AAAGAAAAGAAAAGAAAAGAAAAGAAAAGAAAAGAAAAGAAAAGAAAGAAAGAAAAGAAAAGAAATTTCATATTAAGATTATAGAAGAGGGGAGATAACTGAGGCAAGGTGCAGAAAATGAGACAGAATAAAAATAATGGTTACAAAAGGAACATAAATTATTCTGGAGTGAGTTTCAAAGTATTTCTGTAAAGTACACAAGCTGTAACTTTCTGAGAAGCCACCAAATGACATGCCTGAGGAGGAAATGAAGCATGTGCTCTTGTGGTTAGCCGACCCAATTAGCAATGGTTGTTGGCCCAATTTAGAAAACAGAAGCTATGCTTTTCTGTGTCACTGTCCTAAATACAATTGACGTTATACCTGTTTTAATGGTATAGCTGTGCCTTCTTTGATGCTTGACTGTGCTTTCTATTGAAAATGGCTCAATGGGACACTTTTCTTCCACATACTACTAAGTAAGCCAGTATTTTTGCATAAATGCTTTCTTTACACAGTCTTTACTAGAAATAACAGACGGTGCTTTCATGATGTGAAATGCTTTTTTTTTCTTGTCTTACAGATCAGACTGTGGTACACTGTTCATGTTGAGTTGGTCAAAGGTGAATAACCAGATGAGCTAATTTCAAGTACAAATGTTTTCTTACCTTAATTTTACAAGAGATAAGTGTGAAAAATGGCATAACTTGGTCTGAACCCAGAAGGACAGAAAAAGTCCTCTCAAAAAGGTTCAAAAGCTCTTCCTTTGTATATCAAGCAGCATAAGACCAAAGTTGCATAATTAAAACATAAACTATGATGGTGATTTTAATCTAGGATTTTCTTCCAGAATTACAGCAAGACACGTTAGACAATACCATTAGCTAATTAAATGACATCATTTTCATCCAATATAAAATCCAGCTGTTCAACAGTGAGGAATTAGTCCAAAATATAATAGGCATTACTGAAACCATGCATTACCATTGCCAGTACTCAATTTGTTTTGGCTAAATCTTGAAACATGTACTTGAAGTTCCTGTCATCATCCCATCTCTTATGCACCCTTTTCCTTCCCCACCTTATCCTTTTCCTCTCTTTCATGCCTTAGAGTTTATTAACCCATGCATAATTTATAATTTAGAAATACTTATAAATCTCTTAGAAGTTGGAAATTGTCATTTTCACCAAGTATATCAAATTGTGAGCTGTTAAGATTGTTTGAAGTTTTCTGAGATGGTATTGGCTCTAACTCTTTGCCATCCTCTCCCTCATTTCCAGCCAATTGTAAAAACCAAACCAAACAAACAAACACAACAATAAAAGGATGTGCAGGAGATTCCTGTCTTATCTCTTTGGTTCAAGTATGTCAGGGAGAAAAGAGAAGATGCTGCCAAACCACCTTCCTCTGTTTTCAAGCTGTGCATGTTTTTAGATGTGAAAAATAGCATTTGACTTGAGGACAATTCCCTAGGTGCCTAAAAAATTGCCAGTGGGCCTAAAGAATTCCCAAATCGTCACAACATTCACTCCCCTTGTAAGTTTTTTGTTAATCCTCCTGCAGCTTCAAAAACAGGGGAAGTGGCTCAGAGCTCCTTTTCTCCTCATACTCCATGGCCCTAGCTCAACGAGGAGGCCTGGAGCTGTCCCCAGATTGCCTGATGATTGTTCTCCCAGGCATATCGTCACTTCTTAGTGCAGGCACCTCCACACGGGCATGACTTCACCCTTTACCAGAACCTGCTTCAGCCTTGTGAGAAAAGCAGAGTCCACCTACAAAATACAGACATAAATGATGACAAAGCATGTCCCTCCTAGCAGGTGTTTGTGTAAATACCCGAGGAAGCTGAGCAAAAATCTCTTCTGTGCCTTCATATCCTAATAGTGGTCTACTTTACCGCACCCTTAATAAGGGTGTATCTTAACACAGTCATCATTTGACTAACTTAATTGACCAGATGGTCTTCAAAAGTTCCTTCCAAATGAACTATTCTATTCTATTAATACAGTTATCATAACCTTTATCAATGCTACAAAGGATCAAGATACTGTACACAAGAGAGAAGCAGATTGTGCTTTATCTTACTCCAGGTTAACACTGGTCTAAGTAACGGTGTGGAGTTTGGGGGATGGCTCTAAGTTAGAACAGCGTACAAGTGCAAAACTTTTTCTGCACCCCAACTTGGAAGTTACATTTTTTCCAGTCTAAGGAGAATCGTGTTGCAGGATTCAAAGCTGTATTTCTCATCTTTTGCCATGTTTTTGCCCTGTCTCTTTATCTTTTCTGTCATAAAACAATACAGTTTTCACAATAAAAATAAAAAGTATTCTCAACACCTGCACACCCAGTCATAACAGGACAAATAAATTAATAGGCTAGAGAACAGGTTGTCTGTTTCTCTTCATGGAGCTCTTTTTGCCTTCAAAAATGTGTTCTCAGCTTCACTTCTGACTGGTAAATATCCCTAGCCTGGGCTGGTCCCTGTACCATAGCCAGGGATTTCCTGGGAAGAAGATGGCTGGTACGAGGCAGAAGTGTACTAGGCAGCATGCAGGTGGAGGAGACACTCGTGGGACAGTGCCCATTGTTGTCGTTTAACCTGGCTGGCAGCTAACCACCACACAGCAGTTCGCTCACCCTCCCCCCTCCCTCTCTGGTATGGGGGAGAGAAACGGAAAAGTGAAACGAGAGTTGAGATAGACACAGTTTATTAAGATAGGAAACAACAACAACAATAATAATAATAATAATAATAATAATAATAATAATAGTGTGTATGAAACAAGTGATGCACAATGCAATTGCTCACCACCCGCTGACCGATACCCAGTCTATCCCGAGCAGCCGGCCCCCCCACCCCAGCTAGCCACCCCTATATATTGTTTAGCATGACGTCAGATGGTATGGAATACTCCTTTGGCCAGTTTGGGTCAGCTGTCCTGGGTCTGTCCCCTCCCAGCTCTTGCTGCACCCCCAGCCTGTCCGCTGGCAGGACAGAGTGAGAAGCTGAAAAGTCCTTGGCTTGGTACAAGCACTGCTCTGCAATAACCAAAACATCGGCATGTTATCAGCATTCTTCTCATCCTAATCCAAAACACAGCACTCTACCAGCTACTAGGAGGAAAACTGTCCTAACTGAAACCAGGACACCCATGAGCTGCTTTTTTTCACAAGCATGGATGTATGTAGACCCCCTATCTCAGAAGGGATTTTTGAGCCACATCAGATTTTGCCTTTCAGACAAAGGATTTTACCTTAGGTGCCTCCCTATACAAGAGAATGAAAATCAAAGAGCAATAGTTGCATATTGAATTTTTAAGATGTCTCTCTTTTTCTTTTTGAAGTTTGGTTGACGCATGTCAAAAGGATTTTTGGAGACTGATAATCTATAGTGGCTGAAGCTATGGCTATGCCCCTATTGCAATGAACAGCAATTACACTCTGTGTTAAACAGAGAAAGTCACAAAAAGGAAAACTCAATAAGCAGACAATTTAAAATAATAACCCACATGTGTTTCTTGCAGCCTAGTAAGGAAACAGGAGTCAGGTCATTCCACAACCTGTTTAAAAATGGAAAAGGAAGGGAGTTATTTGGATGGGTATGAAAATGTCAGGAAGTGATAAAACTCCTGACTTCTTCCTCATCCCTTGCCAAGAGCTTTATACATCTTAAACAAGCATACCGGAGCATGAAAGAGACTTATTTTGTACTATTCAGAAGCCTTTCAATAGAGAAATTTAGAGGAAAAAAAAAAAAAAAAAAAAAAAAAAAAATTCAATTCAGTTCCAGGCAATACGCCAGATAATACTTCTGCTCTGCACATGACAATTTATTTCCAAGAGAGCTGATGTCTTCCCTGTGAAAACTGTGAAACAAAACAAAGCAAAACCAATGAATCCTTTTCCCAAGGAGATGGAAGTAATCCAATGGTCTCTGGTCTGCTCACACAGCTAGATGGTATGCTAGGCTCTCTTATTTTAATAGATTTGAATGAAATGCCATGTAGAATGTTGCCTCTGCAACATCAAATCTTTGATTTGGCATGTACATAGAACAGAAATAAGAAGTCCAATTCCGTAACAGTGTAGCTCAAGATACTGGATCTTGACTGACCTTGATTTCCCCAGTTAGGTCATGAAACAGCTCTCTGAAATGAGTCACTAGACTGACATGAGTTACTGCTTGTGATCAGTAAGGTAAATGAAACTTGAACAACTCTGAATCAACTTTACAGAGTAGCAGTCTGGAAACCAAGTCAGAAAGTATATATAAATTGTGGTCATCTACTGTTTTTACTTCACTGATTAAAATATTGACAATGGTATCCACAAAGTCCTCTACATTAATCATGTAAGCAGTGTAAGTGATAGCATTTCTTCATCTGAAGGGACAAATCTCTCTTAATTCTGCTCTGTACCTGTCTATGAATTTTAACTTTTTCCTCTTGTTATTTTAATTAAAAAGAAATTCATATTAGTGCAGAGCTAATACAGATTACAATATAAATGACCTAATAATAAATTATAACATGAGTTACTGCATATGCAGGACAAGCTTATGAACCATTTGCTTATTATTTTTCTTGTTGAGTCTAGTGTTTTGAATGTGTTTAGCACAATAAGCTTTCTTCACTATCTGCTCCTCGTCAGATCTATAAATAAAACCATTTTGAAATCTTTGAATGATCAAGAGTCTGCTGATAAGAATGTAACCCTTGTAAAACAGTTTGTTCTCTACCTTACATTTTTCCTATATTTTTACATCTTTTTTTGTCTTTCACCTTTTAAATTAGTATTTATGTGATACACAATAGTTGAAAACTAACTTCTGTTGCAGTCCATTGTCTGTGGTACACTACTGTGAAAGTTTGTTGAGTATTTGTTTGAAAACACTTGTATATTTATTTTAGAGAAGGATATAATGTTAATGTCATATTAGAATGTTTAAAGTTAAATTTCAAGTATTCCCAAGAGGAAATATGTGTGTGACCTTGACCAAAGGAAGTGTGACCAGGCTCAAGCTTCCCAGAACGGAGTATGAGGTCTGTATCTGCTTTTGTTTTAAAATAAGGCAAAAAAGAATAGCTTGGGACCTTTCTTACCTAGAAAAGTCCCTTTGGAAAGGGTTCAGGCATCTTCAGGTATTCCCAAAAAATAAGCAGTACTTCTCCACAGCCTGAACTCAGGCTGCGTTCAAGGTGTTTACAAGATGCAGGAACAGTAGCAGTGGATCCTCTGAGCCCAGCACATTGCAGAGCCCTCAGCCAGGCCCTGTACAAACTCAGCTACTGACCACCATGGTCAAGCTCCCCGGCACTAAGAGCAGTGGTTCTGTCCAAATCTTTACAGGCTGAGACAGAAATATTATCTTCCCAAGAACAAAGCTATTCCAGCACCTTTCAAGGACTGTGATTTACAGACCATCTGTTCATTTGAACATTGCAGAGTAAACCCTCTCTCTAATTATACGCATTTTTAACAAAAGTTTGTAGTATATGAGCAGAAACTATATCAATAATATAGTTTTTAATATATAGTTTATATATTGAACTGTATATCTAAATGTAGCCCAAGACTGGCAAAGAAAACACGTCTTACAGAAAATGATCATTATAAGCCCATTTTTTAAAACCTCCCCCATTTATTCCACTTTCCGTCACACGATGTTTCATACTTATTTAGCAGTTTCCTTAATAAAGGTTAAAAATAACTCTAGGTGATGACTGGACTCCCTTTGACTACACAGGCAAGAGGGAAGCTCTGACAGTGCACGGGTGGGCAGGCAGCCTCTGGCATTCAGAAGAAAACAGTCATCTCAAGAACTGGATGTACAGAACATGCAGACTCTTCGGGACCAATAGGGCTTGAATCTCTGCTCCCACACCTGCACCTCCAGGTAAAATGAGGAACCAGCAAAGCCCCAAAACAAAATCCCTAATAAAAACAAGTGGACAAGTCCACAATGTGCTTCACTTCTCATTTTGCAACTCTCCATCTCGTGTATTTTCTTTCATATCTTACATACATTTAGTACTTCATCTGATCTCTTCTGACTTCATCCAAAGATTTAGGGTTTTCCTTCTAAAAACATTGGAACATCATTCAGAAAAAGGAAAAAAAAAAATAAAAATAAAATAAATAAAATAAAATAAAATAAAAAAATCCCTAAGTGCTCTGCCATGCCCATGTATTCCCTAGAACATATATATGGGTTTCGCTCACAGAAGCCCCCAGAGAAGAAGAGGATGACAGAGAATTGTTACTGTGCTATGTTCATTCTTTTTCCTTTAGGAAGCTAACCTTTGAGCACATTTTTCTCCAAGCAGAAAAACTCATTATATTAGTCTCTCCCTCCCCCAGACTTTGTTTAGGGCTCAGATTTGGAGTTTCCTGTTAGACAGTGTGTGCCTGAAGTGCTCTGATTATTCATCCTTGGAACTTTTCCACCCTCTTTCACAATCCTGGGTCTGCAGCAAATTAGCTGCTTGTGAGAATACATTCACAGCCCACATGGAGGGAGCGCTCAGTGCTTCAGAGTCCATAAGAGATCTCTTTGCCTCCACTTTCATAAGGATATATGCACTTATACTTGCAAAATTGTCATAGTATCCCCCTCAGCTTCTACTAATACCATGTGCCTTCAAACCCATGCTTGCTGAATATCCCTGCAGTCACACCATTTCTAATCCTTGCCAGCTTGACACCCCAAGCCTGGAAGCCCTGCTAAAGAGCAAGCTCTGGGACTGAAACTTGTCCCTTTCTGTAGCTTTTGTCTTTTACCCATTCTCAGCAGTTTCAGCACAGAAAGACTACTTCCTGCACTCCAACAGTTCTGTGCCCTACTTTGTGTCTCTTCTTCAGAAAAGAGGACTGGTGCAGAGAAGAAGAGTTTTGTAAGAGAGAAAACTTAGCAAACACTAGTCATGCTTTCAACTGCATGGTCATGTTTCACACAGCATGTAGAAACTGTAGCACTAGCAGCAAGGCATAAAATATGAGGGAATAGCTCGTGGAACTCAGACTGTTAAGAAACAACCAGAAAATCCATGCAGGTACCCAGGTGGATACAACGTGGCTGGAAACACCAACTATCAGCTTTAGAAATGTTTGAAGTCTACAAACCACTGTACAGATTTTCTTAGACAAATAGACAAACACAGCATCCTTTCACTCATATTATAATCAGAGAACTTCAAGCAGTCACTGAGTAACAAAAAAATCCCAAACTGAGCTTTACTCAGTGTACTTTTTCCTATGCAAAGCTTTTGTGGTCAGGAAACTTTGTTTAAAAATTTGCAAAGTATGAACAAACACAAGTGCATCAAATATATTTATCATCAATTTCTCCTTCAGTTAGAGGCAGCTTCCAGGATACTGAACTTTTGTTAATCAAGTAGGTGAAAAAAATAAAAAAATAATAAAAAAAAATAAATAAAAGAAAAGAAAACCACAATTGAGATAATACAGGTCATTTCTGAAGTTTTAAGAGATAAAGTGATCATGAATACCCCAAAGCTGGAATTGAAAACTGAACTGCAAACCTGCAAACCCCATGAGGTGGCTAAGACACTACTCGTCAGCCTATATTTCTTATTACCTTGAGGATGCAGCATTTCTTTCTACACTGGGGTCTTATAAGGAACAATTGTATAAGGTAAAGATATTACAGTAACAGAACCACATAAGCCACAGGAAAAACAATAAAAAGGTTCTTGAAACAGAAACTCTTTTGTGCAATATGACAACTGGGAGCTCTAAGCATCTGAAGTTTCCTGAGAAATGCAGACTGACTTCTGTGGGGAAGATCACAATTCATGAAATAGTTTTAAACCTAGCTTACAACCACTTTTATGTCCTGCCTCCCATAATCATTTTGCATTGTTTCTGTGAAAAGAGACCTGTAACTTAACTTGCCTTTTGTCCTGAGGTTGTCCTTGAGGTTGCTGGACCCAGGAACTGAGTGGGTCCTCACTAACCAGCTGCAGATCCCAGCCATGCTTTGAACCCATGCCAGGGAGACACCTCAGAACATAGCAGGATCACTATATATTGTTTTCTGTGGAAAATATTTAGACCTCACTTTGAGGGCTAAAATGATATTCTTCCTCTATGCAGATTCTCATTATGAGTGCCTAGAAATCCAGAACTGGAAGGAGCGACACAGCCCATGCCTCCTTTGAGCCTGGAGAGAACCTGAAAAGCTTAGTTAATTAAGAGTTCAAGTATTTCTCCAAATTGTGGTTATTATGCTACATGAATTAGTTCACACTTTCACACTTATGGTGGAGTAACTTGATGGAAACTGAGAATCAAAACATAAAGTTTTAATTGCTTGTAAAATTGAATTCGTATCAGCAGTATCATCGGGTTTTCCTGTGTATTTTAATGCCACAGCTTCAAGGTCATGCTATAATGACAATTTAAACATATTAATGTGTCTATAGTTAAAACAGAGACTAAATCTGAGCTGACAATATGGGCTACGTGAGCTCAAGCAGACCTACAGCTCTGGGCTATCCAGTTCATGACTTGGGGTTTAACATGGCACAGTTAATGTTAAATCTTTTCCTTCAAGACGTTTTCTGTTACACCCTTGAGTCTGTTTGTCCAATATCTCTGAAAGACCATGGGTCTCTTGCATTTTCTGCTCACTAAGGTGCTAGTTTTAATTTAATAAAGACTTGTTGACTCATGTATTGTTTGTTTTTCACTGGAGATGAAAGACAACATCAGTATGTATCATATCTTCAGTATGCCTTTTCCTATACACAAGTCATGCAGGTTCATTTGACCGATTAGATGTGTTCCCATTATAATGCTTAAAGTGATGAGAAATCCCTGAAGAAAATAAGTTCATTTGTATATCTATACTTACTGTTTGCAGATCTGATCCTAAGTGAGAGGAGAACTCTGCTGCTTTACATGGGCTTTGATTTAGGTCCTAAACAGAAGTCAGAGACCATCATAAAAACACTTTTCAGCTTAGAAACACTCACAAAAACACCAAATGCTTGACTAACATTACCTTAGGCTAAGATCTATTTTTCACAAACAGAACAGAATCTGTTTTGAACAGGATTCACTTCATTGTTTCTTTCTTGGGTGACAGGTCTAACTTCCAGTGAAGCACGCAGAGCTGTGGCTGGTCCTTTAAAACATGCTCATGACTGAGTCCATGACTGAAGCCCTTTTATTTGTTAAAGATTAAAACATCCTGTGTACAAACTTGTGCAGTGCCAATACTGTAGCTCACAGGCAGCACACTGTCTTGCTTTTATGACTCCTAAGAATTATTGCTGTGTTTGGGAAAGAGCCAAAGTAGAAGAGAAAGCCCTGTTAAGATGATAACCCCTTCATTACGCTGCATCATTTACTGACTTGTATCCTTTAGGAAGTCCAAACAGGAAACTAAGCCAGCTGTGTTTCTATGAAGCAGCAGAACATAAGACTTTGTTATGCTACGATAACCAGGAAGTAACACATTAGGTTGTTTTAACTTCACTCTCTTACTTGTCCACTGAATAAGTGAACAACAGTTTAGTTTAGGCACAGACTCATGGCTTTAATATCTAAAGTAGATTCAAAAACTTTTCATATCTTCTGTCCAGTGTGGTACCTTCCCATTTTCCTTTATGTTGATGTAAAAAGATAGAGCATTATTGGGCATCATGCTGATTCTATATCTCTTTTCAGTGAAGTGAATCCTTATTTTTCAAGCAGTTGCTGATTAAAGTGAGATCATTTCTTCTGTATGGTAGCTTATGGGTTAACAGAACTGAAGCTGTCACTTGCTAGAGCCAATGTGGCAGACAAAGAGAGATCTAAGGCCAAATGAAGGGGCCATCCAGCCCCTGTGGCAATCTCATGTTTATGACTTTGGCTGCAAATACTTGTAAAAACTTTAAATGAATAAGGCAAATACAGTTTGTTTATATTTGTCATATTCTTCTATTTTCCAGTAATAGTGTTTCAGGCATCCTGTCTGCGAAAGGTCATGCCCAGATTGTCATATTCATTAGTGACTAATTAACTTTCCCTCTATCACTATGTCTAGTCCCTTTCTGAACTCCTTATCTTTTGTTGCCTCCACAACATTCAATGAGTATTACCTGCAGTTTAATCATTAAACTGTAAAGGCACACTCTTATTAAAAAATAATTAAAACCCTCTGCTACTCTTTCTTAATCTGCCCCTCAATAGTTTAGCTAGGCACCCTTCACTCTGCTTATGTGAGAAAGAATGAACACATCTTTTCCTGCTCACTTTCTCCATTACTATTAGTGACTCAGAGGAACCTCACAGCATTTCCAAGCTGCAGAGCCTTGTAGCAAAGCCGGCGCATACCACCATCATGTGCGGCACCCTTCTCTGTGCTGTATTTCATTGGTGATGAAAGAACTCAAAAGTTATGCTCTTTCCAAGATGCTGGTGTGCCTGCTTTGATATAACCACCTAAAGTTACTCATTGAGAGATTTGAATTTAAATCTCTCTTTTATCAGAAAGTTCTGTGAGAAGATTTAGTAAGATCCTTCCATATCTCTCCCAACATGTTTCAATGAATTTGACTAGCCTGACAATGTTGTAGCAGGCACAAAGTCTGTCACCTCGCTACTATTCACATGACCTTTTTGTGAGCAGCATGCTGAAAGTCCCAGTTCCAGGCAGTAGGATCCCCCTTAGAACTCTCCTGGCAGGTGAGCAGCACCACCTACCTAAATCAGTGTAAGTCAGTTGATGGAATATGCTATCATTTTTACTTAACAGCACTCAAAGGAAATTGTGGATTAAAACATTCCTGTCAGCAGTGGAAGCGAATGAGGATGCTGCACCCTTGCAGGCTCCCCAATAGGAGTCTGGCCCTGAGGGGACTGGGGTTTAATCTAGAGAAGAGAAGGCTCTGGGGAGGCCTTATAGCAACCTCCCAGTACTTAAAGGGGTCCTACAGGAAAGATGGGGAGGGGCTCTTTGTCAGTGAGTTTAGTGATAGAACATGGGGTAATGAATTTAAACTAACAGAGGGTATGTTTGGATTATGTATTAGGAAGAAACTCTTCACTCCAAGGGTGGTGAAGCACTAGAACAAGTTGCCCAGAGAAGCTGTGGATGCTTCATCTCTGGAGGTGTTCAAGGCCAGGCTAGATGACGCTTTGGGAAGCCTGGTCTTGTGGGTAGCATCCCTGCCCACTGCAGGGAGGTTGGAACTGTATGCTTTTTAAGGTCCCTTCTAACCCAAAGCATTCTGTGATTCTGTGATTCCATTCCAGAAGAATGAAAGCAGTTTGAAGCTAGAAATGATCAGACTGCAACTCACCCCAGATCCAGCTGGAGATCAGCTCTGCTGTAGGAAATTCTTGCTAGACAGACAAGAGAAGGAGATGACATACAATATCAGAAGTATCATGGAAATTGCATTTCCATGGCACCTTGGAGCTCAGTGATCACAATGATAATTAAACCACTCTAGTGTAAATCATATCTATCCTGCAGCTGAAATGCATACAAGTGCTAAGTTTGTTGTTACAAGAAGTCCTGGTGTTTCACGTTGGTACACACTAGCCACTAAGCTGCTCCTGTTTTGTGTCAGCAATATTCCAGATATTACAGGCTGTGAATGAATTCTCAGGGTGAAGAGGCCAAGTGAGTTGTGAAAATGTTTCTCTTTCTGACTGTGTTATCAGCACAGACTGGGAGGAAATCAATAAAAGATCAGTGGGAATCCACACATTCCTAGTAATCCCTTGAACCTGGACATGAACAAGAAGAGCAGAGACAGGAGAAAGACATGAACTCTCTGAAGGTTCTTCCTGGAAATTAATTTCACCAAAATTAACTCATCTTAAAAATAAATTTAAGTATTAATAAATTGCTATTTTCCAGTGGCTAAAGTTTTAGTAATTAAAGCCCTGTTCTTCTCCACTTACACAGGCCCCTACAATAGTAAAGGAAAATTTGCCATCTTATTATATGAAGTTGCCTAATTAAGTAATTTCCTTTCTCTCTGCCATTTTTAAAGCACATACTGTCAGAACAGCTTTAATTTGAGCCTGACTGTACCAATACTTACTCATTGCACTAAATATGTTACAAAAAATTATCCTAATTGCATAAACACTCAAGTCAGCTTCTTGTGCCTTTGCAGAGACTCTGTTAAAATAAAAACAATAAATAAATAAATAAATAAATAAATAAAGTCCTCTCTGTATTTTTACCACTTATTTCATTTAACAGTGACATACAGAAGAGAAAAAAATGTAGTGAGGGCTGATTTGCTGTTTCCAATGTTGACTGTCAGGACCTTAAATGAGCCACAACAAAATCAAAGCTCTGGCCTGCAATAACATGCAAACCATACATAAGCCCACGTTACAGCAGGCAAAGCCTACCAGGAGCATCAGTCACTTGTCCTTGAGGAAGAAATATCTCTTTCTCTTGCTTACCTACACAAATGTAGTAGAAACTTAGCAGTAAAATATGTCAAGGGCTGATAAGGAAAAATGGGAAGTTGCCAAGCCCATATTACAGAAGCAGAAATCAAGTGCAAGCTTGCTCTCCTGCAAACTTACTGTCACATATCCCATTCATAACGTAATCTGCTGACGGTGCAGATTTCATTCTGCATACACATACAGAATAAGAGCCTGACGTTGGTGGCAGCTTTGCCCTTGTTCTAAATGGGAATAGGATTGCACCCTGCTTTATGCCTCAGGCATCATTCCCTAAAAACTATGCAGGTTCAGTGTGGCACCTGCTCACACGTCATTCCACTGAAAGCGAGCAAGACTTGCTTTCTGGTAGCTGACTGCATACACTAATTACTGAGACAAACCTTTAAACCCTTCCTATGCAAGAATTGCTTTGGCAAGCTGTTCTCCAACATGAGGCCTGTTTTTTTTTTGTTTTTTTTTTTTTTTTTTTTCTGAGCATTTTGTGCAAGAGCTTTGGGCAAACGGGTTTACTGGAAAAGACAGTGACAGTTCTCAGAAACATTCATCCAAAATAATAACTGTCACAGGTCAGAACCAAATGCTTTTCAGGAAAATTCCCCCCAAAAACGTTATTTGCTTTTTAAATTCACTTTTGAAAACCAGGCTCAGTCCACAGCTCCCCTTCACAAAGGAAGGAGCCACATATCCCAGTGAAGCATGCATGTCTCCCACACTGCTTCCTTTGCTTACAGACCTGATCTGCTTCCGCCTGACGTTGTTGGAAAGGTTCCCATTGCCCACAGGGAGATGTCAATGGAAAATTGGAGGTTTACTAGTGTTGTAAATAGGTTTGAAGACACCCAGAAGTATACATATTAGCATAAAAGAAAATAAGTATCTCCTTTGCTTCATACTCTGTAAAGTAAAGAAGGTAGCCCTGATTCTAGCATTTATAGATCCTGTGCAAACTAGAGCCCACAATAACAATACACAATTGCTCTTGAGAATCCCAAGCTCGGCTGGAAACTTGTTTGCAGTTTTTTTTCTGGAGATGTTTCAGCTGGTTTTCAGGAAGACAAAATTCTCAGCCTTTATTAACTGCAAATCTTTCCCGACCTGTCTCTGAGGTCATGTATCCACTGAGTCCGTAGTCTGAAGAACAGTGGCATTGAAGCTAGGCAATATTAAGTAAAAACAAACAAACAAACAAAACACCCTAGGTGCTGACTGAAAAACTATTGTTATCTGTACTCTGATCATCCTGCTGGCAGCCTGCTGGCAGCCTGTCTTCCTTTACTCCAGGCACTGCCTCTTTCCAGATCACAGCTCCAGGCATAAGCTTCTAAATTGTTTTTTTTTTTTTTTTTTTTTTTCACTCTAAATTCTAAGTTCTTCTTTGCTTTGGGCAGGGTTGTTTTTCCCATGCCTAGCTGCAACCAGCACAATGTCAAGAGTGCTGTATCACAAGTATTTAATTGCATACTAATGCCAAACCTGCCAAAGTGGCATCTCCCTCTCTCAGCTCCTTCAAAAGTAACGCAGCTTCTGAAAAACACAGCTCAAGAAGTTTCTGAGTCAAGGAGGGCTGGGGTAGAGCAGTACTTGAATGACAGGCATGCTTTGGTCAGCACCAATCAGCAGACAAGGGATGAACTGAAAAGGAAGATGTAGACACTTAAGAATAGTTGCAGGCTGTCAGAAATGAAGAAAGAGCTTCTCATCCCACTGAGTTTCAGGCCTGAGCCAATTAGTCTCAGGCCAAATTCCCACTCAACAGTTAGTCTTCGGCCAAATTTCTACTGAATCTCATGCCATGATTTTTTTTTTCAATTATTATTTTTAAGATAAAAGTTGATGAAAACTCCAGGATCTTCCCCAGCACACTCCGCTGCCATCTGCATGGCTGAGTCAAAAACTGCTCCATGTTCTCACACTTTGTTCTTTCAACTGCTGCTGGCGGGTGAACATAGGACAAAGCTCAGCTGCCACTTACTGGAAAACTCACCCAGCCTTTGACTAATCCTTAGACGCATTTCAGTCCTCTGTAGCCCAGCCCTGTCTGGATGCCAAGTCCTGTACTTTCAACTGGTACATCTATGGTATGTTCAGCAGGGATGCGCAGGGAAAGTAGGCTCCATCTCCTGTTTTCTCATTGCAGAGCTTTTCCAGAACAGCCTCTTTAGGCCCATCAGTCCAACATGCAGGTTGAAGGCACAGCATTTTTATCTACACTCAGATGGGAGCCTGTGGTTTGTAACATCTTATAGCCACCAGCCAGCCTTTGCCACATGACCCTTGAGGAAGGGTGGTGGGCAGGGGAGGAAAACTTCTTCCTCCTCTTCACGCTAATCGTGTTTCTCCCTAAAATATAATTCAAGTTTTTTTTTCCAGCTGGTTTTCAACTTTGGTATGTAAAAGTCCCACAAGTCAAGTAAGAGTGACAAATATTTTTTTTAAAAATGAAAAAAATATTTTATTAAGGTACTTTGCATTAAAATTAGCTGTATTAGAAAAAGTTCCTGCAATTATCTAATTAGCAAAGATAATTCTCATTTCTACATAACTGTGAGAAAGGTTAGAGGTGTCTACTTTGGCTCTGGCCTTGTAGTTCTGAACCATGAATTTCAGATTTTTCTTTTTTTTGAAACAGTTTTTAATTACTTTTCCTTTTCATTTCTACTGTGTAATATCGCGACATTTACAGTGTATGTAACAGAATATGTAAATATATTTATTTGAAACCCTTTACAAAGTTACACCAGAACAATCAGAAGCTTAATTCAATAGAAAACCTTTGAGTAACTTTGCAGAAGCCAAATGCAGTAGAAAATCCTTGAGTAATTTTGATGGGCTGCATGATTGATGAAACTGTCAATGTCAGTATCTTAAATTGTTCATTAACTTGGTGCTGACGTCCAAACTCCTGCAGCCAGAACAACCATTGTATGAATCACACACACACACACACACACACACACACACAAAAAAAAAAAGTGAAGAACTGAAGTGTTTTCCTGGATAAAACAAATAACATATATCAAAAGCTTACGCAGAAAAAAAAAAAAAAAAAAAAAAAAAAAAAAAAAGCACAAAACAAATTGTTAATTAAAGATGAGTTTGGAAGTGCAAAGGGACAAAGCTGATTATGTAACTAGACTGTTAGTTGTTCTGTGAACCTGAAATAAAATTTAATTAAAT
Organism: Nettapus auritus; assembly: GCA_011076525.1. NCBI lineage: Eukaryota > Metazoa > Chordata > Aves > Anseriformes > Anatidae > Nettapus > Nettapus auritus. Next base: position 139,803,688 of record CM021765.1, read on the forward strand.
ATTTTTATAAAATGCCTACAGACCTAGAGAGACAGCATAGAGAGGAGGTGCTAACATTAATTTTACATATTTATATTTGCAAACATCATTAAAGGCTCCAAAGTACTTCTTGGATTTTACACCACACTGTGTTCAACCATTTGGCAGTGAAACGCAGAATGCATTACCAAAAGTGAACATGATGTTTCTGTGAAGGTATTAAACCACGTATCCATCCCTAGCCACAGCTAAAGGGGAAATTTGGGCTGCTGTAATGTAGCTTGGCTCTCCCATGCAGATTTAGTCTCTTTTTTGCTCACTTAAACTTTTCTGTTTAAGAAATGTTTCCAGCATACCAAGCTCAGATGGATTAATAGGGTAACAACTAATCAAAAATTTCTTTACTTAGGTGCATAAAGAGAAAAAAAAAACCCTCCAAAGTAGACTACCAACTCTGTGTTGGAGCTACAGAAAGAACCCTGTCAAAGGATTGGACATGCTGAACTCATGCACAAGTAAATTGCTGCCTGTGGAAAGACTGCACAAACCCTTGCAGAGGACCTTGGAGGAAAAGGCTGTGATGTAGCTTAGAGGGGCTTCACAAGGTCATGTAATCTGTATTTGTCCTGAAACAAAGCCAGTAGATCTGCAACACACTGAAGGATATTTAACATATTTGTAAAGATTTCATAGTCCACATGATAGCCTCTTTCTGGGCTTAAACTAGAAAAACTTGCTTCCTCCCTAGGTGCCAGACCTGCACTTGCCTTTGTTGAACTTAGTGAGGTTCCTCACCGCCCAGTGCTTTAGCCTGTCCAGTCCCCTCTGAGTGGCAGCACAGCCCTCTGGGGTATCAGCCACTCCTCCCAGTTTTGTGCCATCAGCAAACTTGCTGTGGGTGCACTCTGTTCCATCATCCAGGTCACTGATAAATAAGTTGAGCAGGACTGGATCCAGTACGGACCCCTCGAGGACACTGCTGTGATAGCTTGTCCTAATCCAATGAACATGGAAAATAACTGTTCACTGTCTTCTTGCCATTTTGGAAGTCTGTTATCAATATCACCTCAGCCTTCTCTTACATTAGGAAATCTAATTGTTTAAATTTGTTCCCAATAAATCTTATTTTCCAAAACTCATCTTCTTGTATCTCTATTCTGGATTGTCACTTATTTATGTGCACCTTTCTCAAAATGTGTTTCCAACTGGATAAAGCCTAAATCTCAGATGAGATCTTCCCACTAAGAATAGAGTGGAGTAAATACCTCCCGTGTTATATAAAAAAAGAACCCTGTTAGTACTTGTCAATACAAATTGTCTGTGTTGCAACTGTTTTGCATTACTGACTCATGCAAATTTCTGCTGGACTTTGTCTTCCATATGCCTTGCAGAGCTTCTATTGCTTAATCAATTCCCCAAATACCACCAAGGTTTTTTTACTAACATTTTCCTTTCTTGGGCTTGTCTTTATCAGTTTTGTACTATTACCCCCCCGTATCAGTTTAACTTTGACCTTTGTTGTTTGTCTTCAATGTGCTTCCACCCTATCTTACTTATTTGACATATGAATTCATTACGTTATTGCCTAGTCTATCACCAGCATTACTAACTTAAATAAGATTAAGCAGAATTAAACCATTTCAAGAGATTAAATTTGCAACATTGCCTTGAAATATCCTGTTTGACAGAAATTCTTTGGTGATTACTCCATGAATATGCTTTTCCAATAGCTGAGTGTCAGCCTTACGTTCCCATCATCTTAACCACATTTCCCTAGTTTACTTATGACAATCCTCAAACCCCTTATTAAATCTGAGATAAATCACAGCTGCTGCTTTCTCTTTAACACTAAGTCACTTATCCTAGAAAAGAGAAAGCTGAACTAGTATGGCGTGCTTTGGTATTGGCATACCCACCTTATTTTTAATCAGTTTTTATCTCTTACATGTGCTCTTTTTCCTTAGATATTCCTTGGAATTTCTTCCAAAGATATGCTACCTGTCTGACTTACATTGATTCAAGGCTTCCTTCCTTCGTCTGTGATACTATTGTTCTGTTGTCTCCTATAACTCAAATTAATGTCCGCCCTCTCACTGGACTGAATTTCAAACACATGTAATTACTGTCCATTATCTATTTACTTCCTCAGTATCTACAACACAAAGTTGCCACTAACACATTCCCAGAACTTGATGGATCATCTGTATCCTCATCTGTTTCTTTCTCAACAGATATTTGAATAGTCCAGACCTCTACTACCAGCAAATCCTTACCTATGCCATTACTGTGAGACTGAATCTCTTTTCCATTTTCATTTTTGCCTAAAAACATTGAACAAGTCTGACTTCCATCTCTTTCTGGACTTGAGAAGAATCATAGACAATCTGAATGTGCAGATTTCTCTTCTCCCTTTCTCAGCCTCTCCTTTATCTTTGTATATGAGCATTCTAGTATAAACTAGAGACTTTGTTAGGTGTGGAGATTACACTAAAACATTTTACAGTATAACATTTAAAAGAGAAAGGAAAGAATTGCATGAAAATGCAGAATAAAGTCACAAAGAATATGGGATAAACTATATCTTACATATATATATATTGTGTGTATGTATATATATATAATGGAATAAATTCAAAAGTAAGTAATCTCTTTTATTTGAATCAATGGAACAGTAAACACTAGTTTGAAAACAGATATTAACTACTAGAGGTTTTTTAATGTTTACTTTGAAAAGCTCTTGTAATGTGAAACATAGCTCTCTGACACAATCTGTGAACAGGAAATTAACTAACACAATTATATTTCTCACATTTCTTCCATTTTCTCTAATTGTGTCATTATGTAAATACCACACTTCTTACACAAGTAAATCAGCACCACAAGTTGCAGGAGACTGAGAAAATCTTTGATCTGAAGAGCACAATCAGTCTAGTATCTGTTTGGCAGGAAATCTAAAGCTTTCCTAGATATTAAAAAAAAAAAAAAAAAAAAAAAAAAAAAAAAAAAAAAAAAAAAAAAACAGACAGACAAGCTGCCAGCTGCTGAAATAAATTACAAAAACATTAGATTATCTCATTGCAAAGGAAGGTTGGGAGATAGGTAAGGATGAACAGGGTTGCATAAGGAGCTCTCTAACGAATTTCAAATGCAAAAGGAATTATACAAAAAGTGAGAACTAGGATTAACACCTGTGGCTATTAATAAATAGTCTGAATTCTCAAAATCAGAAGGTGGCAGAATTAGGCACAACTAGGCTATTTCTTCACATGAAGGACCAGGGAAGGAGACTTAGGTAGAGCCATATTTCCTACCCATCCTTCCTTTCCATCCTTCCTAAATTCTCCCCATTTCCAGGGACACGGAGATACTTTGCATTCAGGGAGAAGGAGAGAAAAAAAGGGGAGGTGAGAGGGAGCCAGACAGTCTCCTCAGGGAGGAGCTGGGGGATGAGCCTGCCCCTTACAGTAGGTGTTCGTGGGCAGAACAGAACTGTGACAGTCTCAGGACATGATTGTTTCTATATCCAGACACATGCAGTCAGTCTCGTTGTGGCACATTTCTGGCACTGAGATTCATTTTCCTCATTATAAAAATCAGCTTAGATGTGGTCTTTCTTTTTCCGAGGAGAACTTTTTCATCCTACGCACTGGGCAAAGGCAGGAGCCACCAACACCTACAGCTGTTCCAAAGCCCAGCTTTTCAGTCTGCTCCTCAGTGTCAAATGTGTCCGTGTGTCTGAATATCAACCCAGCCCTATCTTCACATCACTCTACTTCTGTTTACATCCCAGCACCTAATTACAAGCACTCGAGAAATTTTCAGGACATGTAAAATCAGGCCTGGAGGGTTAAAAAAAGATGGAAATTAGGAGGTGGAGTCGTCTTGACTCTACATACTGAGGTGCAGGATGTGCAGAATTTAGACACACTGCAAGCTCAAGGAGTCAAAATTAACATTTGAAGAAGAAAAGAATGTTTCAGATTATAGGTATGGTGCAAGTCTGAATGGAGAATGACAGATGGCCTCTGTCTTGAGATGTAGATGAGAGGAGATACCTTACTGCCAAACTCATCCTTTCCTCTGTACCCTGGATATGCAGACGTGCTGTATGTGCACCGTTAAGGATGTAAGATTTAAAATGCTAAGAGTTTCTGCGAAAAAAGAGCTTGAGAACCTAATGGCCTCCAACACTAGCTTATGCCCTTCCTAGAAAAAGTGTAGGTTTGTCACCAGACACGGAAGGAAAAGTACGTCTTTATGGGAACTGGGAGCTATTTTCCAGCTTAAGCAGTCATCAGCTGGCAGATGCTTGTGGAAAAGCTTTCCTTTTCAACTGAGGCCAGGAAAGCAACGAAGAGATACTGAGTGAGAACATATGGCATGATTTCATATTGTATCTCTCTGTAGCCTAATTACAAGAGACAGCTAGCCCAATAACAGGAAAGTGAAAAATGTCAGGGTGGAGCCTGCGACTGGGTGCAGTCAGTGTGGACCGAGACAGGGAGTCACAAACAACAGGAGAGGGGTCAGGGGAGGTAGGAAGAAATAGTCACACTGGTTGCAAATGGTAAAAACAACAACATAACCCCTAATTTTTAACATTTTTCTTTATCCATCTGCAGTAAATGGCATATGCTCTTTTGCTGTTTACTATTTCATTAATTGACACCCTCCATCCTTTTGACTTTAACTGGGCCTGTCTTGACTAACATCCAACTTACCATTGTGATTTTTAATTTACAAAAGCTCTTTTTTTAAGGAATATACACGCTTAAAAACAATATTTAAAGAACATGAACAAGATTGCAAAATCAAGCCTTCTGAAATCAGGCAATACAAGAACGGAAGGTTCAGACACACTATAATACATTTTTAAAATACATGATGCATTATATTCTTTTCCCCAGCTTGCAGGGCACCAGATGGACAAAGCCATAGTGCAAATCAGGGCTGTACTGTACAGGAGGCCGCTCTTGATGGGATTCCTCTCTCATTCATCACAGAATCTGGAGGCTGGTAAGGGGTGGGAGAAAAAGAAAAAGAACATTGATTATTTTTTTGATGACATTAATATTGCCTTTGAAAATCACATTTCATCCTCAGCTTTTCCACAAAGCTCCTGTAGAATGACCAAAACAAGTCACAAAAATTAAGAAAAAATACATGGGTGATCACTAATGCTGTGTCTGCCTTCTGATACCCAAATGGATTGTTAAAATATTGCTTGTCAGCGATGCAGCAAAGACATTGGATTTACTCAAGAAAGAAGGTTTAGCCTCATGTTTCATGGAACAGACACCAGGCAGATGATGTCCCTGATAAACATTATGATATTGCAGGTACACAATAGTTTTGAGTACCTTAAAGCTTTCCTGAGATTTCTTTTTCTTTTTCAGTACAATATGATCATAGTTATATATATATATATATATACATATATATATACATATATATATATACGGAAATGTTTTCATAAATTTCATCTAGATAAAACTGGGAGAACTGTTGGACAGGCTTTCTTCCCTTCCATCCTACACTTCTGTGTATTCATTATGAATTCATAGGAAGTAATTCCCCAAGCCCACAATGCAAACTTTGCTTTGAAAGAGTGTTTGAGACCCTGCCTTTAAACTCTGAGAGAGTCCCAAGGTCCAGGCAGTAGATTCAGGAGACTCAAGTATTAGTTATGTGTTGAAAAACTTTCTGGGGCCTGTGAGAGTGAAGCAAATAACTTCATTTATTTATTTATTTATTTATTAAGAATGTATTAAGCTGTTGAATAGTAAGCTGCAAAAGTCTAAAATACTTGAGGGAATCATGCGTCCCCCAAGACAATGGTATGCCAAACTATAATATTCAAGCTCTCCACTAATATTAGGTTTTAGTCTTATTCCGCTATGTCCCTGAATGCAAATGCAAGCAAAGCTGATGGCTTTTTGAGTACAAGGAGGTCAAAAGGTGAGCAAACAATTTACATGTGGAAAAAATAACTGCTAACTTTAAAATCACCCTTTTTTTCCCCCAATGAAAACAGACACATGTTAACTATTTGTCCTGAAGGAAAAAGTTCAAACCAAGTGAAAAAGATGCAATTACATTAGTCACTTCTTAACAACATGCTGTGTTTTGTTAAAACTTTGGCATTTGTTTCAATATCTAAATCTAGAATTTAGATTTCCCACACAATCTTGGAGTCACCAATCTTAAAGCGTTTAAATGACATGAGAAATGCAGAAGTTTGAGAATACAATACTATCAACATCTGCATTTAAAAAATAAAATTAAAAAAAAAAAATCCATTAAATATGTCTCAGCTCCCATTATTTCATAGTCATTCACAAATAATTTGTGGTCTCTGATCACATGCTTTGAAGCTACACTCAACACACGTGGAAAGGTTGAATGACAGTATATGGTCACAAGCATCCATGATTCAGCGACATATTTTGATTTGTGTTGAAAAACTGAAATATGTGCTCTGTTTCACATTAGACACATGGCAAAGAGTCAAAGGCTCCCACCTCATGAGCTAATCTGAACTGCCTCAGCCATAAGGAAAATATATCACATGGCAGGATGTGAAGCCAAAGTGACTGCATCCAAAGAGCCATATGCACAGAGGAACAGCCAGATTTTACATCACCTAGGACTTCAACTGATGAGAACAAAATAGCCCAAAGTGAAGATAACACAGGCAGAGACTTGCCACTGGTGTGATGGGGCTTCTTGCAGGAGGCAGTATGAGAGGCAGGGTCTGGGGGGCAGGAAGGTAGGGCAACCTGGCCACTGTGATGAGAGCACTCTCTAAGAGAATGGGAGATGGAGGAGTTGTGTTTCTCCCTAAATAATAATAATAAAAAATAATAATAATAAAGAAAAGTAATAACAAAACTACTTATTTCAGTGACATTATGACACAGTAAGTCTGTGCCAGCAAGCCACTTGGTTTTAAATCCTTTTTCTCCCCCTCCAATGTTTCTTTCTTTCAATGTTTGAGCAAGTTGCTTTGTTTAGAAGGGAAGAATTGAGTGCCCAGAAACCCAGGGCTCCAGAGAGCTGGAGCCTGCAAGGCTGCCAAATTTGGGGCTACAAGGTCCTGTTCTGCACCATGCCAAAACACCAAGACTTGGCACTTCCATTCAGATCTCCACCCATTCACTGGGCCGATCACTCTGTCTATTTTCCCACATGCAGAATTTTGGGTCCCAATGTGTGCCCACTCCTCTTTTCCCCTGACAGAGCAGAGGAAAGAATGAGGTGTGAGAAGATGCGGTGCAGTTTTCTTTCTGCCATTCCTGAACAAGAAGCCTAGGGTAGAGAAGAAGCAGAAGGACTACTGCTCTCAGGAGAGCTGCACTGGTACTGACCTCTGTTCCTCTGCCCCATCTCCATGAGGGAGCTGAAGAGCCCTGCGTGCTTCTGCTGGGTTTCCTTCAGGATTGCTCTTCGCTGTAAGGTGTGGAAAAGGGGGCAGCATCCACTCAGAGGGATTCCTGCCCATGCTGAGCTCAACTGCAAGAAGCCTGCACATACCTTGTCATGTAAGAGTGGCCTCAGCCACAGTTGAAGCTCCATGACCCCCAGGGAGAGTTGCCTGAAGCTGCATCCTCTTTGCTGAAATACATGTTACAAACAGAATAAATGGAAGGAAGACACACACACACACAAAAAAAAATAAAAATAAAAATAAAATAAATAAAAAAAAATGCTGAAACTGGACCAGTTGCCTGGAGAGACGGAAGATGAAGACTAATCTCTGTAAATAATGTTTTACCCATAAAACCAAGCTGTAACATGCTCAGACCTCCCCAGAGTATTGCGTCATAGCAAATTGTTTTTAGGAATAACATGCCTAAAGTATCATGGGTCTGCTTTTAAAGCCATTGTAGAATTAGGATTTAATTACTTTTTTTTAATCAGAAAGAAATACAATTAACGCAAATATTAAATATTACAAGCACAAATCTAACTTGTGAAGTTGATGACTGATATGCAAAGTCTCAGGCTGTTTCCGGATAAACAATGTGTCCCATAGCGGGTAGACAGATGATTAGAAACTTGAAGTACTGACTTAACCATGGGGGTGAGTGTTATATCTGGGTAAATCAACATCTGCTTTTATAATTAAAGATAAACAAAAAATAAAAATAAAATAAAAATAAATAAAAATAAAAATAAAAACCCAGGCACAGGCGATAATCCTGAAATGTGATCCCAGAAGCTGCAGAGATTTCTGCCAAGCCCCTTGCAGTCATGTTTCAGCAGCGGGTTCTGTCTCCTAAAACCCTCTTCCAGGGCTGTATGCTACTGCGAATTATCATTACTGCACTTTTTGTTCCTTGACATTGCCAAAAGACTTCATTACTGCCTGCTTGCTTGCACTGTCTGGAGATGCTGCTGACCTGAGGAAGGAAACTCCTGGTACCCTCACCAGGGCAAGTGTTTCCCAGTGCACGACCAAGTGTGAAAGCCACAGCAACAGACATTAAGCAGTGAAAAACCAAGCAGAAAGTAACCTCTGAGAGACAGAGTGAAAAAGGGCAGCACAGGGTTTAAGGGGCCCTTCCTCTCTGCATAACACAGGCACTGGGGTCATATGGAGCCCTAGCTCACCTCACCAACACAATTTTGTTTAGAGGCTGGATTGTGCCCTCCAGTAGGAAATCCAAGATTCATTAAGGGCTTTTATCCAAGGCAACTGGCATCTCCAAGAAGAGTTTAAAGCAGATTAGGACTCTGGACATGACTACAAAGATATACAGCAACTGTGTGCAGTGTTTAATTCTTTTGATCTTCCAGCCCTTAAAAGCTTAAAAGGGCTGTATAAATTTGGCACTGGAGATTTAGCGGAGGAAATAATCGCACAATAATTAAACTCTTAGACTGGATTTTGTATCTGCAGCTCTCCAGCCTGTTTTTGTTGTTGTTGTTGTTGTTGTTTGTTTGTTTGCTTGTTTTGTTTTTGTTTTGTTTTGTTTTGTTTTTGTTTTTTTTTTGTTTTTTTTTTTCCAATGGAAATAAAGAGCACAAAGCTGCAGGACATGATTCAGCCTTGCAGAAAGACCCCCTGCTGCCACACACATCAAAACCCCTTCACAGCTGCGCCCAACTCCAGGTTAAAAGTCATTTCTTTTCCTCTCCATTACTCCTGCTGAGAAGCTCTTTCAGGACCCCACTGCTGTGTAGTGATTAGCGGCAAACTTAATTTTGGTTATGCGTTTTTCATCCCATTCTCCTTTATTAGCTGAAGAAGGAGGGGGAGAGGTGCTCCAGGCGCCGGAGCAGAAGTCCCCTGTGGCCTGTGGTGAGGACCATGGTGAAGCAGGCTGTCCCCCTGCAGCCCATGGAGTACCACGGTGGAGCAGGGTTCCACGCTGCAGCCCGTGGAGGAGACCACGGTGGAGCCTGTGCCCCGAAGGAGACTGCGGCCTGTGGAAGACCCCTGCCGGAGCAGATTCCGGGCCGGACCTGCAGCCCGTGGAGAGGAGACCACGCAGGAGCAGGTGACCCGGCAGGAGCTGCTGCCCGTGGGGGACCCAGGTTGGAGCAGTTTGCTCCAAAGGGATGGACCCCGTGGTACGGACCTATATATGGAGCAGTTCTTGAAGAGCTGCTGCCTGTGGACAGCCCACGCCGGATCAGTTCAGCAAGGACTGCATCCCATGGGTGGGACCCCACAGCACAGGGGACAAGAGTGATCGAGAAGGAGCGGCGGAGAAGAAGTGCTGTAGACTGACCATAACCCCCATTCCCCCTGTTCCCCTGCGCCGCTCGGGGGGAAGGAGGTGGAAGAGGGTGGATGGGGGGGGAAGGTGCTTTTGGTTTATTTCCGTTGTTTCTCACTTCTCTAGCTTGTTAGTAATAAGCAATAAATCTTACTTTCTCTCTATGCTGAGTCTGTTTTGCCCATCACGATAATTCTTGCGCGATCTCCTTGTCCTTATCTCAACCCTTGAGCCCCTTTCATCGTATTTTCTCCTCGCTCCTCTTTGAGGAGGGGGAGTGAGAGAGCGGTTGTGGTGGAACTCGGCCGCCCACCCGAGTAAAACCACCACAGGCTCTGACGATGTGAAGATGTGAATTTATGACCTTTCTCTACAGTGTATCCTCAGGCATTTTACAGGATTAAACTCAGCAGGTAAACTAATAGCTGTGGTCAGAGGCAGGGCATTTGTGTGTCCCCTGAGCTGATAGCTCCTCTCTACTACAGAAAAGAGGTCCTCATCTCCAGCATCCAGAAACTGTCCAGGATACAATAACGAGGGCTGAGAAACCACTGTTGTTTGCTGGTTGTCTCCTCTGGAGAGCCCTCAAGCTGGCTGGAAATCAGCTATGATAAGTCCTAGTCAAAAGGAAAAGAGCAGTAGCAACATATTGAAGATATATGTAATGATACTAATTACTTAGTTCAGCTGCATCCCAAACATGAAAGCCGCAAAGTTGTTGAGTCTTTAATTTTCCAAGTAAACTATCATGGTATTGACTATTTCCAGTCATAGTCTGGCCTCCCCAACACTTATGACAAAGTACATTCAGGATCCAAAACAAGCAAACAAGATGATTCATTTAGCCCAAAACTAAACAGATGGATGAATCCTCTATACCCAAAGCAAAACAGAGCCTCTAAAGCTGGAAGTGAATAGCACCATTTAAGCCCTGCCAGGCAGAAGAACAGGTGATGCTGTACTGTCCACAAAGAAATCAGAGCCCACCAAGACTTGTAGGTATGACTTGTATCAGACTTGGGTCTGATAAGCAAATATATAGGTCATATAAGAGAAATTCAGGTTCTGGGACAATTCAGGCTGGTGCCAAAAATGAACACTGAGAGGAGGTGTGATGGTTTTACTCGGGTGGGCGGCCGAGTTCCACCACAACCGCTCTCTCACTCCCCCTCCTCAAAGAGGAGCGAGAAGAAAATACGATGAAAGGGGCTCAAGGGTTGAGATAAGGACGAGGAGAACGCGCAACAATCATCGTGACGGGCAAAACAGACTCAGCATAGAGAGCAAGTAAGATTTATTGCTTATTACTAACAAGCTAGAGAAGTGAGAAACAACGGAAATAAACCAAAAGCACCTTCCCCCCCCATCCACCCTCTTCCACCTCCTCCCCCTGAGCGGCGCAGGGGAACGGGGGAATGGGGGTTATGGTCAGTCTACAACATTTCTTCTCTGCCGCTCCTTCTCGATCACTCTTGTCCCCTGTGCTGTGGGGTCCCACCCACGGGATGCAGTCCTTGCCGAACTGATCCAGCGTGGGCTGTCCACAGGCAGCAGCGTTTTTTCCCTGTCTTAAATATGCTCTCACAGAGGCGCAAAACAACATCGCTTATTGGCTCAGTTCTGGTCAGCAGTGGGGCCCTTACCAAACATGGGGCAGCTTCTAGATCCTTCTCACAGAAGCCACCCCTATGGCCCCCCTCCTACCAAAACCTTGCCACGTAAACCCACTACAGGGGGGACACACAATTAAATGAGCTAAACTGCACTTTGCAGCTAAGGATTTGGTAATGGGTGAATTTCCCAAGTTCTAACAAGTGAGTTTGGTCTCTGGGAGGTTTTGAAAGCGTCCCCATTATTATTAGGTATCTGGCTCTCCCTTGAGGATCTTAGGAAAACAATATGTCCTTCCTGAAAACCAACTCGTGCTATTATTTGGTCTGCTTTATTGAACTCTGGCACCACATATGCCAGCTACAGGCTGCGACAGAGTAGGAGTTCCAGTGTAATGAATAGATGCAAACAGACTAATAAGTAATGCATATTTATCATATTTTCTTTATCTGCTGCTGCCCGTGTTCATCCACTGGCAGCAGATGAGTTTCATGCCATATCAGGTACACATAGCAGCATTTTTTCTGGTCTATTGTTGCCTTGTGGTGCCTGCTAGGAGCATGTGTTCTCCAGCAGGAGTGGAAAGGCTGGCAGCCCTGCTGCTGAGACTCTGCTTTAGCCCCTCACACACTGCAGCTCTTTCTTCCTGTAATAACAATGGCTCTTCTCCAGGCCATGGACTGCTCTCTATGAGCCACAAACATTTTTCCAAGACATTTCCCAGTCATTTTCAGCCTGCTTTTTTTTTCATGGTGGGTTCCACAATGCCTGTCTTTGTTCCTGCATCCCAGCCTTTTGCGGTATTTTCCTTTAGCATGAGCCTGTGTCCTTTCTCTGCACAGGGAGCTGCCAGCGCTAAAGTCATTTCCCAAGAAGGCCCAGCAGCCTTGACTGTATGAAAGGATGTCTCTGGGCTTAAATCTATTTCTTTTTATAACACTTGTGTTAACGTGAAATCTTGTTGTCCACAATCAGTCTTTCCACTAACACTGGGTGGATAGATCTACCTTTGTCTTGAAGATAGCTGTTTAGCTTGTTACTGGTGGAAAAAGACACCTCTAGAGGGCAATTCATCCCATTTATTTCAGACACCAGAGAGAACTCTTCCTCCACCAAGTGGAGAGGAAACATCAGTGACCAGCTTGGAGCAGAGCTGTTCCTTTCTGATGGTCAAAGGCTGGATGAGAGTTGCCCCACCCTGTTATCTTTAGCAGCTCCAAGGTTACAAGCGGGCAGGGAGCTCTCAGCTCCAAAACCAGTTCCTTATTTTGTTTTGCTCTCCTGAGTTTCTAGCATTGCAGACTTGAGTTGGAATAATCATCAAACATTTTCATCAGCTATTCTCACATTTAAAACTTTATTTCTGGCAATGGTATTTGACGTGTTTCTTCTTTTTCCTCATGCACACCTTCCTTCCCCAGCTACTAAAATCCAAAAACTATAACCTTCTAACCTTCATCTGCCAAGATCAGCTCTGTGCACAGGTCTAATTCTTATTTCTACTTTTATTCACTCTACTATTTATTTCTACTTTTATTTACTCCCAAGTTTATTCAAAGGTTTTGCCTGACAACCAGCAGATCTAGTTATGCGGTGCTCTCTAAATTATACTTACTTTATTTTAGTTGCTACTTTGATCAAACAGTTATGCTGTATATTTAGATGGACAGCTGACATCAAGATCACATATGCTAAGTAAGACTTGAAAATAACTGTTAATTGTGCTCACTTTTCCTGCAAAGAGGTACTTCTTCAGAAGCTGCTGCTATCCTGGAAGCTAACTCATGCCAAGACCACGCCACACTAGTTTTTTCCCCTCTGTAGAGGTTCCTTGGAAACCTTTTGCAAATAGATGAGCTCTGCTCACATATGCTGCAGACCCACACAATTCCACAAAAGAGGTGGCTTTGTCTTCCTTGCGTCATTAATTTTTCTGCAGAAGAACATTGTTACACAGAGAGCTAAGTCCTTGACATGAAGTGGCCTTCTTTGTTTTGTTTTGTTTTGCTCTGTTTTGTTTTGTTTTTCAGGTCTGATTTTAAGCTGCTACAACTAAATCCTCAACCTCAGTTTGCCTTGAGACTCAGGATGTTTTCTCCTCAAAATGTGTTGAGACCAGAGGGAACTTCCTGGGAGAGACCTACCCAAAGAACTATACATATGATGACAACTAAAACTCTAATTTTTACTAAAAAAAAAAGATAAAATAAAATAATAATAATAATAATAATAATAAAGGAAACAAAAATGTTACCATTGGGAAATTGAATAAGATAGATCTTCCTGCCTAAGTATTATGTACTAAATTCACATCCCCACAACAGTCTGTGTTAGCCTACATTTCCAGCCTCAGAAGGCATGAGAGGACACAATACTTCAAACTCTTGTAGCTGGAGAGAGAATGATCGGGGACAGCTGTGACTGTGGCAGCAGTCAGGAAAGGAACACGGTCTGTCCAGATTTGTTTTCCTTTTGGTGTGAAAAGGCACCGCTGCAGGGCCAGAGCAGGGTAGGTTGAAGGATGGAGCACATCCTGGAACCCCCGCAGCTCACAGATCAGAAGACAGACACTGCTGCCGGGGGGTGAGCATGTTCCAGAAAGCTGCTGGAAAGCAGTACCCTCAAGAAGCCATCTCAAGCCTTCCTTCCCACCCAACTCAAACACCAGCATTTTGATTTCTTTGTGTTTTTGTTTTGTTTGGTTTGTTTTTTTTTGTTTGTTTGTTTATTTATTTTTTCATGTAGTATTTACAAGAACAGTGTATAATCTATTTCACTTGCTTATAACAGAACAAAATCAAAGTAAAATATTTACATCATGTAGTTCATTTGAACAAATCTACCTGTAAAATATTTACATTATGTAGTTTATTTGAACAAGTCTAGCTACCATGAAAGCCTTCAGAAAATTACTGTACCAGTAGTTAGAGAAGTGGGTATCACTTACTTCATAAAAGAGTAAATCTTTGTTTCTTTACATTCCCCTTGTATGCAATACACAACTGAGTATGTAGGAGCAGCTCTCTGCAACCCCAGTTTTTATCTCATATTCATATTTCCTTTTCCTTCTCTAGTGTGGAGGAGGATCTGAGGTATTTAACTTTATTTTGGCATCAATACTCCATATACAAAAAGTTCTATTTCTTTTCCACTACTTAGTGAAATCCAACCCTGCCCCTGAAGCCAGATGTGCTACTCTGGGAGGATACAGAAGGTGGGAAGAGAAAAAACCTTTCTCATTTTTCACGTTCCTTCCAGCTACACTCAGTATTTTTCTTCCTCCAAAGGACAGATATCCAAGTGGGCTGACTTTTTTCAACACAATCAGCCACCTTTTTTTTGCATCTGCCCATAAAATCTATGTACCTTTTCTCATCATCTTTAACATCCTGCACTTGGAAACAGTAATTCCTGTTGTCTTGTCTGGTTGCAATTGACTCAAACCATGTCAGAAATTCAACTTCTGTATCTTTTCAGCGAACATTCAGAATATATAAAGGGAGATTTTGTCTGAAATTTTATAAATTGTGAAGGTCCTTGCTAATAGACTGAAGGGTTTCCTAATTCAAGCCACATCCTAGTCTTTAAAATTCTTCATATATTTCTTGGGCTAAATTCAGAACCAGCTATAAGTGGTGGTGGAAAAGAGATTGTCAATGGCTTCTCCCAGATGTCTGAGAGTAGTTCACCTCTCTAGTCTGTGGGACTACACACAATTCTAACATTCTTACTTTACAAAATTGTTTCTTTAGAGCCAACATTTTCCTGGTTATTTTTTTTCCAGATTATTTTTTCAAAAAACCTCCAGGCTGGTTTTCCTAAAGAAAAAGCTTTTTCTTCAGTGTCTGTGAGAGGTGTCAGTTATGGATCTGTAACAAACTAAACCTTAAAGCTGGATCTCTTCCCCTTCTATACAGATGAAGACATGCACTATGTACGATGGAACTATTTCTCCACTATCTGCTCGGAAGAGGAAATAACCAAGGCATTCTACTCATTTTGATCCTCAAAGTACAGCATGGTTACTTGTTTATTTACTGCTCCCTTCTGATTTATGTCAAGATTTGAATCCAGTTAGACTAAACGAAATAGGCACCATTTTGCATCATGATTAATCAAACTGCATACTTCAACTCAGAGGATACGTGGTTCCCAAACCTACACCAGTCTCAGACTGGTGCAGACTCATTGTTTACAGGAATCTATTCCAGACTTTTATACTTATATCAGAGAGAAGGAGACGGCCAGCAATAAAAGTTAGAAGCACAGAGGGCAAGACTGTACCTTATTACGCGTAATCTGTTGAATCACTTCCAGGAATAAAACTTTATTAGTACTAGACTTTCAAAACACTAAAACATCCTCCAAATTCTTTTCTTGGCAAAGATAACAACATGTTACAGCTGCCTACAGTTCTCTAGCCATGAGATGTTGGTGGATAAAGCAGAAACAAATTCTCCAGTGTACAATTATCTGTTACGCTGAGGTAGTTATCGCTGGGAGAGGGTATTCTGAAAGAACCCATTTAAGAAAAGAGTAATCCAAGTGGTTAAGAAAAAAAAAAAATCTGTGGAAAAGTTCATAGAAGTACAGTTGTCATGACAACTGAATTTGGCTCTGGAAAATGGAAGAAAAAAGAAAAAAAAACAAAACAGCTGTTTTGTAGACTGAAGAAAAATAAATTGAGTTTGGGTGCACAAGGAAAAATCCTATCACTCTGGTGTGGAATAGCTCCTCTAGTGCAAGCTTTCTTAGTTCCTATTGTTCCTATTTTCTGGGTTCTAGTTGTTGTGTTTTCTTTTTTTTTCCCCCTTTTTCAAAGGATAAGGCTATTGAATTTACAAAGGGTGAGACCATCTCCTTTTCCTTATCCTTCTCATAACAAGGGCATGTACCTGGGACACCATGTTTCAAAATGCTACAAATCACAGCCTAGGTGCAAAATAATAGAAGTAGGTTTCCTGCATTTAGGCAACATTATACAGAAACTTATTTCTCTAATTTAATCAGATCATGGAAGACCTAAAAAAGAAGAAAAATATCTGATATATATCCATCCGGTGAGAAAGCAGAATGTCTAGTCTGAAACATCTCTCTGTGTCTCATGTGAAAGTCAGCCAGGCTGAATTTTTCAATGTTGGCAGTTGGAGAAGAAAGCTCTCTTAAGAGAGATCTTGGAGAATAAATATCTCTTAAACCTTTGCTATTGTGTATCCTTTATCAGCTCTCTGCTTCCAGCACTTGTGAACGCATATCGCCCCTAAGATGACACAGGCCAATGCAACTGGAATCACTGCGGTGTACCAGGACAAGCCAACAGCTGGAAAAGTAAAGAAATGAAATATTGTCAGCAAATTTAATTCTCTAAGTTCAAGGAGGAAGAGGAGAAATCACATAGAAAGGATGTCTGCAAATTAACCTTCCAGCAGGGTTGACCACTTGCAAAAGGAACAGGTCTATTGATTCAGTGCTCTGGGAAATGGGTTTGTCAAGGTGGGAGGAAAATATTGGAAAACAATAGAGGGTGAGAATTTAAAGTTCAGTCCTCCTGTGTACACGTGGCTCTTCCCAGCCCCTGCTCAGAGTGGCTATGTGTTTTTCATAATTCAGTTAACACAGCGACAATCCAAGCAGGAAATAAAGGCACCACATGGAAAGGGAGTACATAACAGCTAGTCTGCTCTCAAGCTCTATGAAGAATTTTCTCATACAGAGCACCCAATAAATTACTAATAATCAAGCCAAAGTTGTGAGCTTCTTCCCAAAATTCACCTAGTTTCCAAGACGATCATCTGTCCAGACCATTTTGGATTATGTTGGCCTACACCGGTTCATGGACTGCCTCCCATTTAGCAATACCTGTGTAGCTCACAGAATACACGAGCAGCACATCATCTAGCTAAATGAGTACAAACCCCTCATCATAGGATGCTGGAGTGAGTCATGAGTTATAACTCATAATGGAGACTGTAAATGTTCATGTTCCTTTCTAAGATGATATGAGCAAACTTTGGTGATTCATCAATGTCACGCAAAGAAACAATTAGCATTGCTTCACATTGTTTTTACAGCTGGTTCTTAGCCAATGGTCTATCACACTGCAACATTAATTGCACTAAGCTTAGGGCTTCTCTTCCCATCACTAGGAGCCAAAATAACAACACCCACCATAATTTACACCTCTTGTTATTTTGGCAACAGTCAAGAGGAGAAAGAACACTCTGATCTTTATTCTGCTATTGTCTTTTTTTTTTTTTTTTTTTCCTACATTCTGAGGAGCTGGGGGAGATCTGGCCTTGTTACACCCAATGAGAGTTTGCCAGTAGTCTCACTGGAGCCATCATTTCACAAAGCGTATCTAAATTTGAGCCCTAGCCAGTGAAAAGATATATTCCAGCACAAATCTTTTCGCCTGTGGAAAATGTCAATAATTGACCCACAAGATGTGTTCATTGTGAACAGACTATTCTAAAACACTGTGCATGTTAGGTCTACAATTGAAAGAGGCAATCAGTTTTTCCCAGGTAATAATCCACCTCAGTACTAACTTGGAAAGTGTAAAAGACTTTGGTGATAATTTAGTTTTAGAATAATTATAACAACTATAGAATGTTTGTCCCCCAAATAAACAGTCAAGCTCATTACCTTCCTGCTTGACCCTTGTTGGCAGTACTTGGGATCCATATCTGTTCTGTGCCAGGCACTTAAAGTCTGTATAAAAATCCACTTCTTCAACAGATTCAAAAATCAGTGGCACTTCAATGAAGTTCTCACCATTTTCTATGGTTTCTCTGGAAGAAAAAGAAAAGTCAAATGTTAATTCTGCAAGAAAATGCATTGGATATTTCCTCATTTCTGAACTAGCCCCTTTGCATTACAGGACACCCGTGGCTTCCAGACCAGCTCTGCCCCAGCTCTTTGAGTCTCCATTCCTCTCAGTACCCTTGCTGCACTCCAGAATATTTTATTTTTTTTCCCTGAGGGAAAAAAAAAATCTGGATTTGCCTTGGAAAAAAAATTTAAAAAAAAAAAAAAAAAAAAAAAAAAAAAAAAAGGGAGGGAAGAAATGCAGAGTTGTGTATAACTGAGATTTCCACAGAGCATCATGGAAGGACCTAGTTCCTTTTTTCTGACCAGCTATTAGTTTCTGAGATTCTTACTATCAGCTGAAAGAGTACACATGGAGAACATAAATCTGCAGACACTCACTTAGCAAACTGAGCCACCATACCTGCTTGTCATTCACCTCAAATCAAGACTTCAGTACAAGAAATGTCTGGAAATTTTCCAGCTGACTTCAACCTAATTGTTTCATGAGTGCAACTATTTGAAAGTGGTTTTCTAGGTGCAAACACTGTCTTCTGATACCTCTTAGTCACTGCTGGAGAAGTTGTCCAGCTGCTTTGCAATGACTTGTTCATGAGTCTGCTATGTATTACAGCAATGGACTTCTCTGGGGTCAGTACCTCAGGAACGTAGCAACATGGCAGTGAGTGCTTTGCCACAAATTTTTGTGGGAAATACGTTTTCCCTGTGGCATTTGACCTGATATGACTTGCTGCCCTTCCAAGGGCTTCCAGCAGAGCTGAGACATCTCACACACCATGGGCTCTGTGTGATCCTCAGCTGGCATAGCCTCTTTCCATGTGCAACTATATAGTAACATTTAATAGTCACATTAGTAATAGAAGTGGTAGTGGTGGTGGTAACAGTAATAATAATAAAAATCTAAGTAAGAAAGTGCATGTGCTGCTCTATTCTAAATCCTGAAGAAACTCTAGATGTTCCACATTATGTCTTATATCTCCTGACAATGCGTTTAAGATTCTCTCATTTACCCACGTAAAAAACATTATGAATGAATGGTCTAAATCAAGCTGGGGGGAATACCAAAACACAGAAAGACTCAGGCACCCAGCTCAGTTATCTTGTTACCTCTGTATGCAACTTTGCGATAACCTCAACACAGCCAGTATTTTATCTGGGATTGAAGCCCTGTGGTTGCAAACAGCCCACACCCATAACTGTTAAACACTCCTGCCCCTCAGAACAGGGATGTCACATCCTCAGTCCCCATTGTCAATGTTCTCTGCCACATGCCAAGTCCTAATCCCTAGTCAGGAGCTGTTTAGGAATGTCATAGCTGGTGAGGGACCAGTTTGGCCACTAAACAGCACATGCAAAATGCAGAAGCCTTGAGGCATGCCACTATGAGGCAACTCAGAGAACGGCTCAAGATGGGGAGAGACAATGGATCAGGGCAAGAGGATGTGGGATATCCTGCCTTCCCTCCCATGAGCACCCCCCTGGTGCTTCCCTGGCGCCAGTTTTAACACTCCCTGGGCATCTCAGTGAATCAGTTTAACTTTTAAGTCACTGACACAAAAAACAACAACCCTAAGGGGAAAACCAACAATAATTAAAATAACAGTAATTTCAAAAACAACATGAAAGGCCACTTTTGTGCCACACTGGGAAGTTTTCTGTTATCTCAGTGTATTCAGAGGCTCAGTGAAGTACCTCATGAATGCCAGAGCTGGTGTGGAAGAATGGATGGTGCCATTTCCTTGGCACCGGGCAAGGAGAGTGATAAGAGAAGTACTGGGAAGGATCAAGGCCCATTGCTTTCCTCTGTAGTCAGCTCTTACATCAGTTCAGCTGCCTGTCAAACTGTGCTTCGAGTATAAGGCTTTGAGCTGGGTTATTTACAGTATAACAGGAATGAAATCCAGAGATAAGAAAAATGATTTCATTCTGCTTGGTTTGTTTTGGATTTTTTTGTTTATTTGTTTGTTTTCTCAGCTCTGACTTTTACTTCTGGACTCTCCATATCCCATTTCATTACCTGGCATTCATCTAAGAGCCACTGTAACACTGCAGGTTAAGACAACAAGAAAACACTTCAGCCTGACTTACTGTCGTTCCCCCTCTGTAACTCTGTTTTGCTTGTAAACCACATCAATGATGGTGTCATTTGCTAACCATTCCACGTCAGTATAGATATGCCTGCTCGGTCCAGCAAATACTTTACAAGGGAGAGTCATCTTGGAGCCTGTTGGTGAAAGATTAAAAAGCATTCAGATACATGTTGAGAACTACTTTCTCCCGGTGAAAACCAACATCTCTGGTGGGAGATCAAGTTCCCACACATGTCAAACACTGCTACATTCAAAACTGAAGTTAAGCCCCAGATTGTTTTTGATCTAGACATATTCCTAAGGAGGCAAACAGGGCACAGTGTGATTTACCGCTCTGGAACAACTGCATTAACCAGCAGTGCAACCTCCCTCAGAGATGCTGCAGGTAAGGACATTCAGTTCAAGATGGGACTTCTAGAGCCAAAGTGATGAATTCAGAAATTTTGCTATAATTATTGCAATTCTGAGCTAAGGATAAAGAGCCTCCACACTAGTGCACAGCTATTTTATATGGAAAACACATGGCTCAATATTCATACAATGTTGTTTTTATATTGATGGTGATTGGAGGGATGTGATACACTCCGTGGAGCAGATAGGCAAAGAAAATGACTTAGTGGTACCTTGACAGAAAGAAAAGTGGTATTTAAAATTAAGACCACTGTGTGTAGAGCATCCAAGTCAAAAACTTAGTGTAAAGAGCTTAGTGTAAAATATACTTGTTTTTCTCTTACTTGAGGAAAGGCAACAGAAATGCACTGTCATAACATAATCTTCAAAGAAAAAATGAGTTTCTGTCCAGGTATTTTCTAACCAATTACAATTGCTCAATTGAAACTTTAGGAAGCAATGAAAAACGTCTCCTCCCAAAAGAGCTGGGTGGCTCATTCAAAGGCACTGGAAAACCTAGAGCTGTTTGAGGGAGTAGTGAGAAGCTGCCCCTCAGCTGACATAACCAGTATCAAAAGAACTATAATAATAAATGCTAACAATTTGCACTGTAAAGGAACCTCCTCTAATTTTCCTCTCGTTAGATGTTCCCAAAAATAGCACTGAGCCTTACCAAGAGCAGCTGATGTTGTCTTTTGAGTTGGATACACGATTATGGGAGTAATTCTCTTTTCTTGTTCTGGATAGGGAGAGAAAACGGAGAGTCAGTTCTAGCACGATGCAAAATCTGGGCATTGCCCAGACCAGAGGAAAGCAGCACTCCATCTCCCAGAGGGTTTGGACGTGGGTTAATGGGTGACTTTGGTGTTAAAAGGACGGTTGAACCAGATGATCTCGGAGGTCTTTTCCAACCTTAGTGACTGGCTGCCTTTTTGGAGCTCGGAGGAGCAGATTCAGGCAGAAGCCTTGGCAAGCCCGGAGGCTGCCGCCCGCGTCGGCGTCGCACGGCCGCCCTCTGCTGCCCGTGGGGGAAGCAGCGGCTTTCCCCCGGCCCCAGCGAGGATGGAGGCTCTTTTCTCCCCCAAGCCCCCCGAAATCATACACAGTGACCTCCCGCACCCTCGGACGTCGAGGGTTGGGTTTTACCTCCTGCAAGGCTACTGCCGAAGGCAGGCTGAGCGCTGCGGCTAGCCGCACAGCTGTGCCAGATGTGCCAGATGTGATGTGGGAAACTGCTGCACCACCTCCAAAAGCAAGCACCCCTGTTCTCCCTCCCAGCAGCACCGAGGGGCTGGATGCGAGCTCCCCTCCTGAGTTTCACTTGCAAAGAGTTGTGGCAAAGAGCTTTCTTCAGCATGTGCTGTTTTGGGGGTCAGTATTTACCGACTGTCTGCAGCTTGATTGTTCTGGTGATCTCGTACGTTATGCCTTCATACGGGAAAGACATCTTGCAGGTGTAGTAGCCAGCGTCTGTTGGTAACACAGACGTGAAGATCAGGGAATTTGAGCCTTTCAGAAACACGAATTTTTCACTGTTGTCTTCCAAAAGCAGGGCATCCTGGAGAAATGGCAACAACAGGTATTATGTCCCCAGTAGGTGTGGTTACACCCAGCTCCACTTTTCCACTAAAAATCAAGTTCTTCAAATGTACATCCCTCTCCAAAATGGTCTGGGGCATTCTTTGAAGTGTGAAGAATTGCTATTTTAATATAGCTATAATGCGCATGTATAACTTTTCCGAAAAGCCACATTTTAAGATGGAAAAATATATCAGGCTATTTACTGAGTCCTCTTAACAGTAATCAACTAAGACATTCTTCTAAGAAAAATATGTTTCAGTAAACAGGAAGGTTTTCCTGTGATTACTTTTCATGCATGTCCTTATAAGAGTCATATTCTATGTCACTCTTCTAAGACAGATAGATTTTAGTAATCACACGGGTTTTCACAACACTATTACCGACCCTACACAATCTCAGAAATGGTGAAAAAATCTTTGTATCACTAACACTCACACAAGGGCTGGAGCCCTACTAAGAACAGCTATGTTCTTTCTCAAGTCAGGCTAGCTGTTTCTGACAGCTGTGGCACAAAACATGTTGTGGGGAAGGACTTTCACATAGGTGCATCAGTTACAGCCTGTTCCTGAAGGAAAGCCTGACCAGAGACACTTTGCTGGCATGGTATCTATCACAGCATAGGCATGGCTGTGTGAAACCAGCACAGGAATGACATCCTGTGTTAAGAAAGATAGCTGCAAGAGGCATATTGTCATAGTGAAAGTGTAAATAAAAGCTACAACAAAATATGGGGAAAATATAAGAAGACTCCCATGTTGTGCAGTGGAGACCTGAGGATGGCCAGGTGAAGGATATTTAACATTACAGGCAAAAACAGGCTTTCCTACTTGAAAAATCATGGACTAGCAAGATAGGCATGAGACCACTGTAAGCTTGAGTGATTAATCTGTTCCCAGTGCTTCCAAATGCTGTAATCTGCATTATATTATGCTGTTATATTAAAGTGCTCATGACTTTAACATGGAGTTCAGGAGAAACAGAAAGTGGAGACAAGTGTTTGCTTACAAATGGGATGAGGTTAGGCTTTGCATAAAGAGAAATGTAAAGTTCTACCTTGTACCACTTGAGCTCCAGACTGGTTTTATTCAATGTAAACTCCCACAGGTCAGGGCAGACGATCTTTCCAGCAGTAAAAGTGAAGAGAACCTGCATATAAGCGATGTCCCGAGCAGCTGTCTTCTCCACAACAGTGAGGTGGATGGACACCTCGGCACAGTAGGAGCTGTTCCTGTGGGCAGAGCGGGAGATGTGATCACCCACCAGTGACAGGGGAGCCCAAGTGACATCCTTCAAATCCATGGTGAGTGAACTTGAAAGCTGGCAGCCATGAGCTCAAGCTGGTTTGAAGCCAGTAACAGCAGGCGTTGAAACTCTCTGCAGTAATTGAGTGATGTGAGCTGGATCGGGGTGTTCCTCTCTACGCTTGTCTTTCCAGACTTGAGACCACCCGGCCTGGTCTGAGAGGTGCCTTCACTTCTATGGCCATCCATCCCTTGATACACAGCCTCTAGTCTGTTTGATTCCTCCCAGCTCTGTTTCCCTCCTTAGCCCTTTCTAGGAGGCCAAGACTGAGATCCTACCAGGAGGGATCCTGGAGAATCACTGGTACTGGTTTTGGGCACGATCTAAACATGTTGCTGACACATGTCTGCCTCAGAGTTTCAAGCTTTCTTTTCTTCTTTGTACATCAAGTTTTCTGCACACCCTTAGGCTAAAGCCATGGCTTTGATTTTGCACGGATGGGCAATGTGTCTAAATAACAGCAAGTGTATCACAAACCCTCCACCCATTTCCTTGGAAGAGGTCTTGACTGTGAAAACCCTAATTATGGCAATGTAAGGAAGAAATAAAAAGTTTAAAGCATGTATGAAAATACATCTGCAGTTACTATTGTACAGCTGGTAGGCATTTCTGTGAATACAGAAAAGAAGGCTTGAAAGTTTTACAATATCTAGCTTTTCTTCCCAGTCCCAAGTAGCAATCACTTCTAGTCACAAGGAGGACCAAAACACACAAATCACTTGGAGGAGGCTGATGCCTGAGCTGTGTCCTCTCCAGCCTGTGAAAGCCTGCTTTTGCCTTCCTCCAGGGAAGAGCTCAGCCCCTGCGGGGGCCAGCAAAGCCAGGCATGTGTCTGTGGCCAGATGGGCTCACTGCCCCTATGGCACTGGGACTGGTGAGATGCCCAAATCCCAAATTATTTCTCAGCAAACTAAGAGATCTGTGATACTTCATTTCCAGCCTCATTTCACAGACTGTTGAAGACATGTTCTCATTTCCTTATGGGATGATATGAGAAGGAAGTACTTTTTTTTTTGTACTCAATTAATCCTGTAATAATGTTAACAATGAAGCTATGCACTCAGCCCCTGCATATCTTTTTCAAACAGGTTTCACAGCATTTTGTTTTAGCTGGCAATAATAATGCCACATTTTGAGGCATTGAGGAACTCAGGCAGAAGTGTCCAAAAAAGGGATTAAAAAACAAACAAACAAACAAAACAAAACAAAAAAACAAAAAAAAAAAAAA
>CM021765.1:139828521-140006039 GCA_011076525.1 Nettapus auritus
AAAAAAAAAAAAAAAAAAAAAAGAATTTCCAGGTCTCAGGCTGTGCTCTAGGACTTCTATATTTACAACTTTTTCTAATGCTGGCCACACTATTGAAGTCTTCTCTCCTGCCCCACCATTGTGTTCCCTGCTAACACGTAGAAAGTGGAAAGTGCAGCCTAATAAGTTGAACGTGATTTATTAATTTGCTTTCTGCCTGCTGTTCTGTAAGGAAGCTGTGATCTGCAGAGTCAGCTCCAGCTGCTAGGATGTGTATGGGCCTCACGGGCCCCAGAGAGAGGTGTACTGGGAGGTGGACTGGAAGGAGGGCAAGGACCTGAGATCCTTCTGGATTTCAGGCACAAATGGCACTGGTGGTTTTTGCCTTCCTCATTTCTCCACAAGTCCAAATCCTTGGTCCTCTTCTGAAACTGTACAGCAGGCTGTCAGACCATAAAATACACACCAGGTCTCAAGTGACATTTTCCAGCAAAGCCAAAGCAATCAAACTCTGCTTTAAAATGTGCAAAAGAAAAAAAGTAAAGATCAGGGAAGAAGGAAGCCACCTCAGAGCCACTCTCTCTTGGTATATGCTTTGTAATGCAATCCAAACTGCAGACAATACTGTTTGCTTCTCTAAAGCTGTGATGTAGGGTTTGCATCCTGCAGTGTCCCCTGTCTGCAGCACACCCCTGCTCGCTGCATTCCTGGCTGACTTATAAATAAGCTAGAGCAAATTCTCAGGTACACTCTTTCCTTGTGAGATCGTAGAGTATCAATATTGTGTCATGATCTTGAGGTCTCTTCCAACCTAGAAATTCTGTGATTCTGTGATTCTATGATGCATCAAGATTTGAGTATATTTATACATAGGAGACACAAAATATTTAAAGGTTCTAAATTCCCACATATTTTCTCTAATAAATTTGGTGAGGAAATGATCTTATCCAAACCCACTCTGAAGATAAATAGTGTTTAGAATCAAGCTAATATATTTTAGACACAGTCACCATTTTCAGTGCACTGAATTTTCTTTTAAGTACCTACCTTCTGGTACAGACATACACTCCTGAGTCTTCTTGCCTTGCAGGTAAAAACCAGAGTGCGTCTCCTTTTGCCCAGATTCTTGGATCTTCATCTCTTCCTGATATCATGGTTTTTGAATCATTTTTGTACCATGTGATATTATGGGTCAAGGAAGAAAAATCCAGATGTTTGTATCTGGGGGAAGGGCATTTCAGAACCACGGGTTCTCCATGCAGTTCATAGTAGTGTTGGAAAGAGATGACGTGATCTGGGCAGTTTTCTATATAAAGCAGAGAAATTTTATCATTGCTGCTGGCCAGGCACATTAAAAAAAGAGGGGAGAGGGGGACAGGAAATTAACATAATTATAATAATAATAATAAAGTGGCATGCCCTTACCTGTGCTTTTCCCTTGCTGGAGCCTGAAAGCAGAGGCACCCACTGTGCATGTAACCAGGACAAAGAAGAGCCCATGCATTTTTTCCCAGAGGAAATGGGAAGGAGAAGACCGAGGGAAAGTGTCTTGAAATCTGAAGGCAAGTTTATCAGGAAACAAAAGATACAATTAAAATACTCAACATTAACACTAGCAGAGTGAACTGCCCTTTTCCAAACACCAGGCCTGGTGAGCTTTGGTTCTCCTTAGCGAACAGATGGGCTTCTTCCCCCACCAAATTATTCCTTGGCATCTGTCTTGGCACAAAAACATCTCTTCTGTCATTTTCCTTTCATTCTGGGAGATGCAAACAACACGCCACAAGATGCTGCTGTCCCCATGTGTTTGTTTTGTTTTGTTTGGTGCAATAACTAAGGGTAGAGAAATACAGCTCTGTGTATTTTGCAGTAACATGTGACCTAGGCATGGACCAGCCACTTCAAGTTGGCCATAGTATATCTTGTTTGGGTAAGCCCAGGAGAGAAGATGCAGCAGAGATTTAGCTCTTTAAGCAGTCCTTTCAGGTTTCTGCCAAGGTTGCATGCCCTCATTAAATCCTGTGTGAATCCGTCTTCCCTACTATGGCTACCGAAGTAGGCCAGACAGCACAAAAACTTACTATAACCAGAGCCAAGCTCTCCATGTCCCCAGCATTTTTTTCTCTTGGAACAACTTTGACTCCCATGGCATGCACAGCCACCTTGCTATTGGTACTCAAGTGAGTACAGAGTGCAGACACCACAACCATCTCTGACAACAGAACTACCTGCTGCTGGTCTATCTTAGATATTGGCCTGGCTGGGCAAGTCGGCCTCTGTACGTCAATGGCCACTTCCTGGTCTGCTGCAAGATATCAACTGCTGTTACTCAGTTGACTGATCACATATTATGTCTGTGTACCACATTCAGAAATGCATTAAATCTGTTATAGATAGGCATCAGTTTATGCTATACATAAGTATTTGTGTACATACATAAATTCAGTACACATACATACAATGCACACTTTTTCCATATTATGTACAGAAATGCAAATTGCATACATTTAACATTAGCCTAAAACTACGACTGTCCCATAAGATGGATATTAAATGACTAGACAACTGCTTCAAGTTTTATCCAAGACCAAAAAGGTGTTTCAACCAGTATAATGCATTCCTATTAATAGGTACTTACTTGCAAGCACCTTCTGTATATCCCATCATGCCCATACTTATAATGTGGTTTTAATCCAAATTTGTCCATGTTATAATGGCTAAATTTACCTGACATCTGACAGTTTGACTATAATAACTTATCTCCAGCTTACTGTCATCCTTACAGCATTACAAAGCCAGCCTCTTTCTCAACAAATACAGCTTCATAACCACAGGTTGGCTCCCATACCATGGCGCATGCAAGTGTTTCCAGCACATTGACATGGAGTATCCCCTTCCATGGCCATGCCTGGATCAAGAGCTAGTGTCTTCCTTTGCTGCATAAACAGTGCCAATGGCTCACATGTAATACCCTGTAAAAGGATCTTTTCAGGTCCTTTACCTGATGAAAATACTTGGTTATTTTGTTCAGAGGTCCCTTCAGTGTAGTATCTAGCATTTTCTGTAAGCCGCTGCACACACTTAGGTTTTAGGAATAGCTTTCATTCCCAGATGTCCATAAGCTTCACTTACCTGTGGTTCTGCATCCTTTCAGCCATTAGTTTCTTGTGAAAAGATGTAACACTGAAAATTGCTGGTGAGATCCTTATATAGAGCTTAGCCCAACAGACAGCGGAAATTTATCTTTCGTTGCCCAATCAAATTTGTGTCAAAACCAATGACATTTTAGACCCACCTTTCTTTCCTTCCGTAGAGTGGGGATGGGAGAAATAGAGACAGGGAGAGAGCAAAAATATGCATTTGGGTTTCCCAAAAAAGGGGAAATGACTGCTAAATATATGACTAAATTTCCCTTTTTCTGACGAATGGCAGTTTACATGCACTCGTGTCTTCACATGACTATTTTGCGCTCTACCTAAACCCAAACTTTCTCATGGGTGACAGATGGGGTCCTGCAGCATAGTCAGCATCTGAAAAATTGCGCTTTTCACATAATGTGTTTGGTGAGATTTTGTATGGACAATATGGCAGGTTTTTCCTCTTTTGTGATTCCTCATATAGTCTGTGAATCATGAATGGTTTTATTTCTCTTTCCTTCCATGACAACTGTCTCAGTTTCACCCTTTGCATGAAGGCTGTCTTTACAGTGGGATATAAGGCATTAACTGATGTAAGCATGCTACGGTCTCCAGGCTCACAAGCAGAAGGGTGAAAAAAATGAGTTTTGAACTGTGGTAATGTTGTCCTTTGCCTGTCTAGAAGAAGGCAGTCATGTGAAAGACTTCAGTCTGGAGCAGGACCACAAGTCAGTTTTTCCCGTGCCTTGCCCTGACATGTGATGCCTCCTGCGGGCAGTCCAGGACTTCTTCCAGCCTTGTTGTCCCTCAGGGACCAGCTGTCATGCACCACGTCACTGCTAGCCCAGGAAGACACTGTGTGGTGTCCTGCTGACCTCCTAGAGCTGGCATTGGCATGCAGCTCCCTGCCCACAGACCTCACAAACATGCCCCCTCCCCAGGACTTCACAAACCTCAGCTGAGCAACCCTGGTCTGGAGCACCAGGATCCCAGCTTGAGGTTAAGGCTTCGTGGAGTTGCCACTAACCAAGTAGTGACTCAGAAATAAAAGCAATGCAACCGTTGACTGCAGTAGGGATATACAAATCCTTCATGTATCATTTATTAATTTATCCTTAACATAATCTGTGAACTCTTTATTTAACTACTGTCATCCCCATTCATACCGGAGACCTTAGAATATTTTTTAAGAGAGGGAAAATTGCCTGTTTTTGAGACCATGCTGCCATTTTCTACAGGGAGAAGAAATATATAGCTGATGATGTCTATTGACATACTGCAGTCTTTGGGGATGTGTCATATGCCAGGCAGAAGAACTGGCAGATAAGGTGACCGATGCTATCTGAGGTCCAAGTCCAGGCTATTACTATGGGAGTCTTTTCACATATGCAATGGAGGTGGGAATCTCTAATGGTAACCCTGGTCACAGGTGCCAAACAAGTTCCCAGCACATAAACCCAGACATTTACCAGGCTCAAAAAGAGCAAAACTGAAGGAAATGAGGTTCAATGACTTTGAAACGATCACACCTACCAACTGCTGAAAACACATTTATTGCATTCATTGAATGAAGCCATCTGATCGCAAGCTGTTCAGAGAGCAGCAGAATGAGCATCACTAGATCTTCTGGGGATATGTGTCCTTAGCACACACACAAACCCCTCCACTGCAGCCCTTTCAGCTCTCCCCTCATGGCCTCCCCTCATGGCCAACCAATTTTCCTCACACTTCTACAAATTCAGATGCTCTGAAAACATAAAGTGGTCTATGAGATTCAAAGTGAGAATAATTCAATAATATGTGCTGTCCTGCTTTTGAAAACTAGACTAAAACCAAATATCTACAGAGTAACAGTGCAGGTGACAGATGGTATGATGTTTTCAGATACACCTAACAAGGATTAATGATTTTAACCAACTTTATTTTTTCCCATAAATCTTTGTGAACACACACACCACTACCAGGATTTTAAGTCAAAATATTATATCTGGAAGTGCAACAGCCTGGTTTCCTACAGCTCAGGAAGAAATGTATGTTTTTAGGGGCTGTCTGCTGAGAAGACCATGTCACTTTGCGGTTAGTTATTACTGAGTATTTATAAACAGAAATGTGCAAGTCCAGCAGCTATATATATAGAGGCACTTTTAGGGAAGCTGGTGTCGTTCTGTGGTTTCGCTGTGCAGATGATTCATTTATACTGCTCAAGATGCTGGAGCAGAGCTGTGAAATTCCTGACTTGAAGACCAGGCTATTCCCCATATGTCTCACTCATTGCTCATCTCACTAGAGAGCTGTTTCCCACACCAGGGTTGCACACAGCTACCTTGCTGCTGTTGGGTGAATTTTTCTCTCTTAGGACATGCCAATAAAATAACCCAAAATTTCAAATAATATTTAGCATTCTAGCAGTCCCTTCCAACAGGGGTTTCAAAAGGCCTTCACAAGCAAGGTGCATCTGTTCATGAGCTGTGGTTCATGGAGGGGGAGACAGAAATTCAGGTGTCACAGAGTGGGGATAAGACCATCTGAATAAGGGACAGTTAAAGGTGACAGGTTTTTCTGGTGACTCCCAGGTTCTGCTGTCTTTCCTGGGGGAACTCATCCAAATTGCTCCATGGTTGATGCTGTTTGGCATCCAGGGACTGCACTCACATGGATTTTGCTAATTAGTTCTGTTACTCAGTTTGGTTGAGCCAGCTTCACATGATTAAAAATAGGAGAAAATTTTTCTTGTTCACATGAGAATAAGGTGGCAAGACATTAAGAAATATTGAATGTTGAAAGCTAACTGGCAAGAAGATGCGAAGTAAACCACAGCTATTGCACCAACACATGTTCTTGGGCTTATTGATTTGGGCAGACCTGGTTTTAATAATTTATAATGTCCTTGTGCATAGTTCCCAGATGGGCTCTTGGCTAGCACTGAAATGGAGAGGGAAGAAAAGCTATCCAGCTCTGAGAAGCATCAAATAAAAGGGACAGAAAGAGTAAGACTGAGCAGAGGTACTAGCCTGATGTGTAACGGATGCCAAGAATACAGAAATTTGCAGGCTTTTCCAGAGAAATAAGTGCTGTCACATACCAGTTGTATTTGGTATATGAGAGGAACAGGGAGAGATGGGCCAAGAAACAAACACACTGTCACGAGGGGGTGCTTGCTTTGCCAGAGCAGTGACAGCTTGGTTGCAGGCTGCCTCCCTGCTGCCCCATGGGCTCCTGAGCTTTCAACAGCTCCTTTCACTGCAAAAGCAACCCGACAGGCTGAGAAGACTGATTACACAGGCAAGGGCTGGAAGGGGAAGGGAGGAGGAGGGGACCCTTACTGTAGAAGTCAACAGGTTGCAAGGGGCTAAGTGAGGGCTAGAATGGCAGCAGCGATAAGCCAGAAGGACCTAAAGCCACAGGAGGCTGTGTTTATCCTCTCCGGTTCTTCCTCTGCCCTCAACCCAAATGGAATCTGAGCCAACAGATGAGGATGGCTGGGAAACCTCTACCTGCTTCGGCCATCCTCATCACTGTACACATCACTCCCATGTTTGCAGTCCCCTTCTGGGACACAGGAAGGGCTTTGTCCTGCCCACTAGTGCTGCACACAGGCTGCCAGCAGAAGATTAAATTGTCAGCCATAGGGTGATGAAATAAAGAAAGGATTGCTAAAAAGTGGGGTTTGCTGGCTTTTTGTTTAAGGTAAAAAATGGAGAAAAGCATCCCTGGGCACAGTCCACGTGACATATGGCACAATGTGGGTAAGTAGTGAAGGTGGATTGTTGCAAAGCTGAGGTTGATGAGAGCTGAAGTGAAGTGCTATCTCTGTTCCTGTGCACCAAAATTGAGAGGGTAATCTAAGTTGCTAAGTAGTGACAGTTTCACCATCACCACATCTGAAAGCCTCTCAAAAATTACAGTAAGAGTGGGGAAAAAAAGGTCCTATACTTCCTTTCCCCATGGATAAAATTACATACAGGTATGCTGAATTGTATTCAAAGACTGTAAAAGGGCAGTTTCACCAGTGCAGAGAGTGAAATTAGTGGGGCCATGCAAGCACAGATGCATGTGTACTTCTTTGCATTTCTGCAGGTGATGGCTGATGAGGCAGGTAGCTGAGGCTGTCACAACTGGCAGCTCTGCTCTGACATTTTCCCAAGCCATCAGCCATCCCCACTGCTTGGATGAAGCAAACCTATAGCATACATTACCTGACATATCTCTGTGCAAGGCTTTAAGCAAAGCTGCAGCACAGGCACGGCCACTCACCATGTTGGGGCTGACCAGCATGAGCAAATGATGCCAAGGAAAGCAGCGAGCAGACACTTCCCACAGCCATGGCATCATCTCAGACCGCAGGCAGTGAGTCAGTAGGGGACGTGGTTTGAAAGCTAGGAAAAGCAAACCTGAGATTGCTGAGCAGCTTTTTTTCCCCTGCACTTCCAAAATGTGATGCTTGCAATCACTAACAGTTTTTTTTTTTTATATATGAAGTAACATAATGTACTCTGTGGACTTGCATGTGAAAACTGTATGGGGATTTAAATACATGGCAGTGGTTATGAAAAGCCCATGGCAACAGCAGGCAGGGGATGAACTGTGACCAGATGAGGAGCATGAAGTCATGTAGAGTTACAAGAGCCAGAACAACAGGAATAAAATAAGATTTCTAAATCAGTTACGGTGGCTGGTTCAAGCAGTCAATCCAGAAAACAATGAATTTGAGAATCTAAGCAAAGAAAAACAGATGACAGATTTTTGTTTATGATTACTGTTCTTGTTGGCTGAACTTAAATATAATTGGTAAACAGTCACTTTAGCTCTGAAAAACAATGCAAACATATTCTAAGGGTAGGGAAAAACTGAGCTTGAGTTGATCTGTAGGTGCACTCAGAGGGTAATACTAACCATTCATTTTTTTATTACATGTTCCTGAATGAAATCTTTGTCTCACCCAGAAGATGAAGTCATTTATTTAATGCAGACAGTAAATCTTTTATTTTTAATGTCCTTCTGACACACAAGTATAGTTTACACAGTTGTTTTAAGAAGCAGAAAGATTTAATACTCTTAGTGGGTACAGTTACCCATGATATTTCTTTCCTGCTCCACAACCAGGATGTGCACTTCATTCACAAAAAGTTTTGTGGGACTGGGGTGCAGTGTCACAGTGTAAAACATAAGAAAATGCAGATGATACGGAAATAAAGGTGCCAACGTTACAGTTGTATTTTGCATTTTTGCTCAGTACTTGTCCTGTGTTTTATGTCACAATGGTCAACAATTCTGACTGACAGCAAGAGTTGCTGGAGAGAAAAATGAAACAAGATAGACTTATTCTGGATTGGTGATATCATGGAAAAGAGGGTTACAAATAAACGAATGATATAAATAAATGATTCTCAAGTGGAGAACAAAAAATCAGAATATTTGAATACAGGAGAAATCAAGTTGATTCAGAAGAATAAGAGCAAATCCCAAGATCACCATTGCACTCTTGAAGAAGAAATGCAAAAGCAAGCCAAAGTGATGTTGCAAGATCACATTTGCTTGCAGATTTTCATCTGTCCAATTGGTGCATGTACTGTTAAGAACCAAATAAAATACGATTTTGTACCATTAATTCAGGTTAATGAACAAGTTTGTTTTAATAAAAAGAGCTATCATCTGTTGATCTTGGAGGGTTCTGTTGTATTCACGATGGTTGACTATATGAGAAGAATATAAACATAAAAGCGGCAGCAAAATTAACCTTATGATGATTCCATACTTCAACTGCACTGAACTAAAGCCTTCTCCAGCATGTTCTGCACCAGCTGAAAAGGGAAGTTGTCATATCAGCAACTATTTTTAAAGATTTAGTGAGGATTTTACACATGATGAAAAATCAAGACAATATTTAATGCTATATGTGGGGTGTGGCTGTGTGCTTGTTTGTTTGTTTTCCCTCCGGAACACCCCTTGATTCAGAGCCTCCCAGCAAAACTGAGATCCCTGTTGGTCTTTCTGGCTGTAGCTTCCAGGATCTGCTATCTCAGGGGCAGTTATTTTACTGAGGACCAGTCAGAAATCTGCATTTAATGACAAGCCATCTAACCTGACCTTCTTAGAAGTGTAGAGCCATTCCTTATGTCTTCATGGAAAGCTGAAAAATGTCAGGACTTTTACAGATCACTGTTTTGATTAAAGTACAAGTTCTCGTGAATAGTCTTGCCAGGGAGAGTGGCTTCCGGCAGAGTGTATGAATAATTGATACAGATCTTGGCTTGATAACATAGTTACGGGAACAAAACAAAAATGGGGAACTGAATTTAACCATGCAATGCCATTATGATATGACAGTGCTGTTTGGAAACATTAACCATTGTGGGCTGCCTTGAAGCTTCAACTGGCCAGCTCTGCAAGGCAAGGACACAGCTTTCAGCCACAGGCTGTCTTGTTGCTCCTCAGAGGTTCAGATCTGCTGCCTGCTTCATGACATGTTTATGAAATTGGCCTGGGATGAGATTCTTTTTAGACTCAGAATCTCTCCTTCTCTCCATACATATATCTAGATAAAGAAAGAAAGAAAAAAAAAAAAAATATTTAGAGAAACACACATATCCACGCATGGTGAAATACAGAGGCTGCCACCTGCTGAGAGGAATATGTTGCATTCCAAGTGCAAAGATCCGCAAAAGAAGGGTGGAAATGAAAGCAATACAGGGTTTCTGTTCCTGCTTGGCTGTGATTTTTCACAGTGCCATGCAAGGTGGATCAGCTACAGGATGCTGGCTGTGCTCACCCAGGGACTCCAGACTAATCTGACCAAAACTGTGTGAGGCAAACTGGCAAGTGTTTGGGGGAACTCAAAATTGTTTTACAGCAAAACCTGAGACAGAAAAAGGGTTGTTATTATAACACAATTAACAGCATTTTAGTGATGTTTAAATGCATTTCAAAACCTGAAGATTAAATTAAAACATATTTATGTTATATAGTTCTACAACATTAAAATATTCAGTAGAAATATAGAATCACAGAATTGTTTGGATTGGAACAGACCTTAAATGTCATCTAATTCCAACCCCCTGCCATGGGCAGGAAAACCTCCCACCAGATCAGGTTGCCCAAAGCCCCATCCAGCCTGGCCTTGAACATCTTTGGGAATGGGGCATCCACAGCCTCTGGGCAGCATCACCCTCTCAGTCAAGAATTTCTTCCTAACTTCCTATCTAAAACTCCCTTTTTTTAATTTAAAGCCATTACCCCTTGTCCTCTCACTACATCCCCTGACAAAGAGTCCCTCCCCAGCTTTCCTGTAGGATTCCTTTTGGTACTGGAAGGCCGCTGTAAGGCCTTCTCCAGGCCGAACAACCCTAACTCTCTCAGCCTGTCCCCATAGGAGAGGTGTTCCAGCCACCTGATCATCCTTGTGGCTTTCCTCTGGACTTGCTCTAATAGGTCCATGTCCTTCTGTGCTGGGGGCCCCAGAGCTGAACGCAGGGCTCCATGTGGGGTCTCGCGAGAGCAGAGTATAGGGGGGGGAATAACCTCCCTTGACCTGCGAGCTACAGGCAGCAGCAGTGCTGTGTTGTTTCAGGTCAAGATTCATTAACGAGGTACTGGTGATATCATGTTTATTAGAGTTGACAGACCCTTGCCAGGCTCTCTCTTGTAACTGGGCTCTCATGGAGCCATCGGATCCAAGATGCCACTCCAAGAGCTTGCTCAGACTATTTGTCTCTTAGGTCTAATTTCTTCACTTTCTAGCATCACTACTATAGCAGAAGACAATAAATTTCTAGTATATCCTCAAATCAAAATTTATTTATGAAGTCTTTGTGGAACAGCAGAGAGGTATGAAATTTTCTGGCACTGCAGTCTGCCAAAGGGAGATGTGCAATGTTTTCTTAACAATACAAGCAGTCACCAGTTTTAACAGCCCATTTCAATGAGCATTTCAAAACCTTGTAAAGTATTGAAAAAAAGTGCCTGGCAGAGCTGTCTCTTGAGGTTGAGCTTTCTGAGAAGATGAAGAAACAGCACCTTGAAGAAAGGATTCTGCAAATGTGTCAACTTGGATATTTTTGTAAGAGGGGTTTTCATCAGATGTTCACACAGAGGAGGAATAATGAACTAAGGAGGCTGTGCTTTCAGCAAGCCTTAAGCCTCACTCAGGATCTGTGGTGGGTAACCTTGAGATGCTTTGAGTCCAGCTGCTTCATAGTCAACAATATTTGCAAACCCTGTAGTATTTTATGCACATTATCAAGCCCATTTCAGAAACAGGTTTTCCTAGACAGGGCACATGTGTCCCTGTGGCCTCTGACAAGTGTTCTTGTCAGTGTCTCAGCCTGCTCTCCTCAACACCCCTCTCCTCTCTGCAGACCTCTCTCCTCCTCCCAGTGCCCCATCAGTCATGCCCAGACTGCTATAACCAGATTGCATATTGAGATGCTGTACTTAATTATCATATGCCATTAAAGATGATTATGACCCTTCACAAGCCATCCAACAGCCACAGCTCAGCGCTTGCAGCATCACAGAGAAATATTCGTGCCATCTGGGGAGTCTAAAACCACAGGAATATCAGAGCAGTCATTGGTCATGCTGAAAGTCTGTGTAGCACACTTGTCTGATCTTAACAGTAACTTGCTGCAGATGTTTAAGGAGATGTAACAACACAGCAGGTCTAGTGTGACCTTCACCCTTGTATTTTCTGGCAACGAGCAATTAAGGGCTTTCAGGGTTTCCAGAAAGAGCTGTTCCCAAAGCCAGTTGGTTTCCAGGAATTTCTTGAAACCATGAATACATTCAGTCCCTACCACACCCTATGGCAATGGGTTCTGTGGTTTAAATACATTCTTGTCAGAATAATTCTATTCCGTTTTGTACATTTTAAACCTACTATTTGATAATTTCAGGGGATGTCTTCTAGAGCTGGTAGTGTGAGGACTGGCAATCACACATTCCCTATTTGTCTTTTCCATACTACCCCAGACTTTTAGCCCTATCAGATCCTCCAGCTGCCAGTTCTTCTCTGTGCTATCAAGTATTTAACCTTGCCATAGAGGGATCCAGGTCCAGGTCCTCTGTCACTTCTGCTGCCCGTTTGTTATATTTTATAATTTTATATCCCTGTTGAGGTAGGATCGCCAGAGTTTTTGCATGCATAATATGAAATTTAAAAGGATTGTATCAACATTTTCTCATGTCCTTAATTCTCTTCCTACTTGTTGAACCCAGCAGTCCGAGCATTCCAACCATGCCTAGTCACTAACAACTTCTCATTTGCCTCTTAGTCTTAATACTGGGCAAAGGCACTTCATGGTGGCACTGCACATTAGCCATCATGCATCATCATCATCATCATCCACCAAGTGGGTTAGCAAACAACAGACAGCAAGTTTGCAAAAAGCAAAGTCTACAGCCAGGGGTTCTCATATTGTCAGGCCATTGCAACAAGTGCTTCCCACAGCCTGAGGCAAGTGGTGTTTGATGTAATGAAGGTCTTTCCCTGCCACCCCATCCCTCTGACACTGTCCCCCCTGACCACTAGCTGGGCACTGCTGGTTGACCCTTCTACAGAGGTAGGATTGGGTGATTGATTGCTTATATCTTTCTCATTACCCTCAGGTTCATCTTCTCACCCATTTTATTTGCCTGACTACAATGACTACAAAGTACATCAAGGTTTTTCTCATGCAGTGAGGCAGAATTTTTAAAAAGCACACATTTGTAGGAGCAGTGGAGTGCAGGAATGACAATGGTGGGTCCAAGACATCCTAGGGCATTGTGCAGAATATGTGCATGCTTCCTGAAAACATCCAGGACAGCTCTGAAGAAATACATGACGAGTTGGCTGACCAGAACCAGTGGCACTTACAGGCAATCGGAATTCATGCGGGACGCACAGGGTGAAACGAAGCCTATGGACACCGATTGCAGAACAGCACGTACTGTACGTGCACTGCTCGCGCAACCATAGGGAGCTACGGCACAAACACACAGCTGAAAATGTAAAAGTGCACCCAAGGGCAACCTCTCGGTTGAAAACAGTTCAACCCTTGCAAGCATTTTGCGCAAAACCTCATGCTTTGCACTCTTGTTCATAAAGCTGTAGATTTTCTAGGTGAACAAGGTAGAGTTAAGGTGCCCAGAGTTCACTTTACAAAAAGCATCCTATTACTACTCAAGTAATAGGAAGAAATTCTTGTGAAATAAGTCCCTGTGACTGTGTTTACTTAAGCAACATCTCCGTGCAAGTATTCATTGATTTGCTTTCCACGGGGCCATCCCAGATTGCGTGTAACCTGCCTTGTTCCGGAAGAATTGCCACACACCAAGAGGCTTGAACTTGCTTCCTCTTTACAAACCCGATTCTGACAAGTTTGCTGCTCACTTGGCAATAAAAAGCTTACCCTGTTGACACAATCCAATTTTCATCCAAGGCAAGTCAGCAATGCTGAAGAACAAGGTGACAGGAAAGCACCTGAGGACAATGAGTATTACTTCTTGAAATATGTCCTGGAAGATATTAGGCCAAATAGCTGTTATAATAACCTGTGTCTTAAAGTTTAATGTTTGCTGTTGATGTATATGTTCATTTTTAAATAAATATTGCATCCTGGAAGACTTCTTTCATGACTAGCATCACCTGTGTGTTCGCCCCCCCCCCAACAAATATGACAAGAAACTTGTCCCATACTGTGGGATTCTTCCAAAAACACATTTCTCCAGTCCAGGTGGATTTTGGAAGTTTTTCCTTTTTATGACTGGTCATTACTGCACTCTGCACAGAAGTACTGAGAGCCATGAGATGTGGATTGCAAGGACCCTAACGTTACCCTAAATACAACCCAGAACTCTTCTCAGCCAAGGTAGATGGCAGCAGGATCATTTCAACATGAATAAAAAGACAACATTGATACCTTCAGTTATTTATTATTATTATTATTGATAAAATTGTACACCAAGTTTCCTATATAATATCTCCTTTCAGCAGCTGGAGTTGAAAGAATATCCTGCTCTCTAACAACTCCCACTGCTGTTATGAATATCGAATCAATGACCTTGTGCATCCTACCACAACAAATTTAACTCTATTATGAGCTCCAGCACAGAAGGAAAAGAAGCTGGAGAAGCACTCACATGGAGCAATTGGTCTTTTCAGTATTTAACCTACCTCTCCTTTCAGCCCTGGCTCTTCACTCTTTTTTTCTTCTTTCTTTCTTTCTTTCTTCTTTTTTTCAAATCGACTCTTCTCCCCACTTTGTCAAGTTTGAATTTGTGATACAAAACAAATAAATTCTAATGGCCATCATTGAACTTCTTTTTGATCCACTGCCAGTTGTCTTTTCATGAAAGATTTAATCAACATTTCAACAACAAAAAAAGCCATGTATCCTTTATCCTGGCTCCAGAAATAACAATTCTTTTCTCCATCTGTGATACACAATAAATATTCATTTTATCACGTATCTAGAAGTTTTTCAGTAGAGACTGGCAGCTTATAACCTGAAATATTTTTCCTTTTGAATTAGTATTCAAATAAGAATAATTTTCTTAATTTAATTAAAAAAAGATACACCTTACACCAAATATGGCCATAATTATTCCAGAGGAAAAAAAAAAAAAAAAAAATAAAAAAATAAAAAAGTCATCTAGGTTTCATGAAGGTTTTTACAAATCTTTTTCATTCTCCAGGTTAGCCGTGCTCAGTTAATGTATATTCTCATTCCCCAGTTCATAGAGAATCTCATTTTCTACCAGAAAGACAGCTGGCACCCATCTGTGCATAATGCCACTTACACAGCTAACTTAACAAGCTCTGTTTTTAGATGCTTGTTCCCTTCTCTCCTTTCTCATATCACGCACTGTTCATTTCAAGGATGCCATAGTTTCTTTAAATATGTCTCAAAATCGTCACTTCTTTTAAAAAATAATTCCCAACAGTGATCAAATAGATAAGATTCAGGCCATCAATTTCATTCAGGCCATCAATTTCATCAATTTCAACCCATGAGCACAGACTGAAGGGGAAAAAAAGTGCATTCACGTACCACATACCTATCCACCTTTGTGCAAAAAGGTTAAACAGAGATGACCCAAACTGACCCACTTGGCATAAAAAAACTCAAAACTGGGGAATGAAAACATCTGAATCTGATGCTGCCTCAGAGAGATGTGTTTCAGCTCTGGCACCAGCTGGTAGGGGAATCCTTGGACAACCAAGGCCAAGCAGTTTTGCTCCTCAAGTCCAGATTTGGTTGTGAGGCAGTTCAGACCCATTATTAAAATGAGGAAGAGCCTAGGTTTCTAAGACAATGTTCATTTAGGGCAGCATTTTCATTTTTCTGTAACATCTAAAGAGTTCTTTTAAATGTAATAAGAAAGGC
The DNA here is from genome assembly GCA_011076525.1 of Nettapus auritus. Classification (NCBI taxonomy): domain Eukaryota; kingdom Metazoa; phylum Chordata; class Aves; order Anseriformes; family Anatidae; genus Nettapus; species Nettapus auritus. Next base: position 139,844,003 of record CM021765.1, read on the forward strand.
TAACAATAATTTTATTGCAATAAAATAATAATAATAATAAAACACTATAAAAATCAAAGCAATTTAAAAAGTGCAGTGTACCTATGTGGAAAAAAAATTACATTTACACTTAGGCTATTTTAAAATTAACTTTTGAAATTATACGCTTGCATTTTTATAGTGCTTGTGAAATGGTAGACATGCTAGTTACTATGCCTGGAGATCAGAGGCTTAGCAGAGAACACCATACAAAAACATTGTAGCTCAGGGAGACCTCCTCTGGTAAGTAATAGCAAAATGGGTTACAAACACTTTGTTTCACATCAGGAAGAAACACAATTACCAAGCATTCAGCCAAAGCAAGTGCTTGGGTACCATATTATTCTGTGAACAACATATCCAGTCAATGCATTAAGAGCCTGCCTGCTCTGTGTAGAGCTTAGGGATATGGTTTAGGGGATGAGTTCTTAGTGTTAGGTCAGAGGTTGGACTCGGTGATCTTGTAGGTCTCTTCCAACCTAGACTTTTTGTGATTCTGTGATTCTGTGATTCTTCAACAGAATTGGACATCATGCTCTTCCAAAATGGGTTGACCTGACACTCAAGTAGTGCTCAGCTGAAGTAGTCTGAGTCTTTTAAATGTAGTGAAATGAGAATTTTAACCTCTTAACAAGGAGACCAAAATGGGTTCATAACACATATATGATAGCACTGAGACAAAAAAAAAAAAAAAAAAAAAAAAAAAAAGATTTAAAAAGAATAATAATAATAATTAAAAAATTGAGAGGACAAAAATAAGAATATAAAGGAGAAATTAAAAGCATATCTACAGCCTTACCCAGCATCTCCTTTAGAGGCTGTTCTCTGCCAGCTTCTTTAGGTTTTGATGTCCCTTCAATCAATCCCTTACCCGGATACACATGTACTTTAAAGACAAGATGGGGTAAATATGAGATTTAACAGGGAGGCACAGGTGGGTTTGCATGGTTAATGGCTCTTTTTCAAGATTTTCTACCACAATATGTCTTAAAAAACATGCAGTAAGGAGATCACTACATTCCATTTATTAGTTTATCCGAGTTAATTGTCAAAGTCTCAGTACAGCAGCAACCTCAATGGTCCTTCCAGGACAAGCCTCTAACCCAGGAAAACCACAACAGAAATCTGAAGTGCCAGAGTTACTGGAACTGCTTTCTAACCATGGGCAAATGAAGTTTTGTTTTTCTTGGTGGGTTTTTATAGTAGGTTTTAAAGGTAAAAATCTTATGAATCCAAGAACAAATGCTGCCATCATTAAAGCTTTCCAAGATGAGATTTGCAGCCTCTTCCTACCTGTCAGCTACAGATGCCATACACCCTGATAACAAACCCACCAGTCCCACGCAACTCTCAACTCTCCACAGCTGGTGTGAAAACTCTCACTGTGAAAGAGCAGCAAAACATTCTTTGTCTCAGATGTGAACCTCTTTATATTGTGGCTTGACTATCTTAATGTAGTTATTATTTAAAAAAAAAAAAAACAAAAAAACAAAAAAAAGTGACAAATAATGTAAAATATTGGCAACATGCAGAGCAGTCAAGATGTTGCAAGAAGCAGAATTTGCCCATCTGTGATTAGCAGTATTTGCATGTGCAGCATCTCTGCTATACACCTGGAAACAGAAACGCTTTATATTTATCTCTGACACATCTTGACCTTCAAAAAGTATTTAGTGCCTCTGCGCACTTCAGATTTTTGAGCATCTCAAAATGACCGACTGTCATTGCACGAAGCTCCCACAAGAGCCTACCCTGCGTGCCAGCAGGCACTTGCTGAGAGGTACTGGCTCAGCACACATCTTACTGGAAGGAAACTGGATGTACTTTTCTGATGGCCACATCTGTATGAGAATAGAGTTTGCTGGAGTGAGATTAGAGCTTGCAAAATGGGCTTGCTTAATAGCACCCTATTTCAAGTCCAAAAGGAACTCCTTTTCATTCAGTGTCTGAGAAATGTCAGCACAGAAAACTCTTTCCAGGGTAAGTAGTGAAGAAGACTATTACAAAACTATTAGTCAAGCCTCAGAGTTACCACAGTCAACTTGAAACCAAGTCACGTACATGAAATTATAGCATTTGCTGTTATATATTTTGCAAACAGATGGCCAATTTAGAAGCCAGAATTGGATTAGGCCTGTTCAAAACCTCTTTTGTAGCCTTTTCCCTTTCATGCAAATCCTCTGTTATTTGGACGAATTTCCATATTAGCCCAAAGCTGCTTCATCAAAAGATGGAGTGTCACCCTATCTCAGGACAGTTGTCACTGGAATAAGAGCCCAGTTACACACTGTAGTGCAGAAATGCAATCCCAGTACCACACAGCTGCACTTTTGCTAGAAGGAACGATAGCTACATTCACTGAAAAACATCCAGAGTATTGCTTCAGCCCATTGCATTACAAAACAAACATTGCTTTGGACAGAAACAGAAGTAGGATAGCTGCTCTTTCAGACACTCTTATGCTAGAATGACACAAGAACTCTGGAGACAAATCAATTAAGTAAGGACAGAAGTTGGCGAGGCCCTACCACATGTTTCACAGAGAAGCTGTGGATGGCTCATCCCCGAAGGTATTCAGGACCAGGCTGGATGGGGCTTTGGGCAGCCTCAACAACTTCACCAGTACCCTCAGGCTGAGGGGCACAGCCATGGGCAGCATCCAGACCCAGCTCAGCCGGCATGCAGTCCCCAACATCTCTATTCCCTTCCCTGCAAGTGTTGAGAGCAGAACTTGAGCTTTCATTTCTTTGGTCTTGCCATGCAAACGTCTGCCAGTCACCGGGAAATCATGTCTTCCTCCATGCAGTGCTGTTATCACAAAGGAAGGGGAAGGAGGCCTGGAAGCCAGCCATTCTGGTAATGGAAATGAGAATGTGGTCCTTTCCCCACAACTAGAAATAAATCCGAAACCAAAAGAGTAGCCTATTTATAGAAATAAGGGATCAACAACTGCACTTTGATTGCTTTCATGACCACACTCTTCCGATTCTCTGTGGCTGAGCTCCAATGGGGAAGAGGGGCCTTGGGGCACTGAGGGCAAAGGCAAGGCCCTCGCTCCGGGCCAGGTCCCCCACAGTGGCAGTGCCACATAAGGAGACAACTGAAACACAGAGCACTTTAATACCTCCCACAAAGAGGGCCAGCAAAGGCCCAGGTGTGCTTGCTGGTGGCTGGGCATCCCCATCCGCAGGGCCTGGTGAAGGTTTGTCCATCTAGTGGGAGCAGAAGTCAGTGGATCCCAGGCACAGGGATGGTTGTGGGGCTGTCTGCTCATTGTGCCAACAGGAGCTCACAGGCCGATTTAGAAGTAATTGCAGGGCAATCCCTTGCTGCTTCGTGGGCTTGGAGGGAGGCACAAAAATCAGAGCAGGGGATGGGCTCATTGCCTACCCCTACCAGCAGAGGGATACCAGCTCTTCATTGACCTCACAATTTATCTAAATTAATTTTCATTGTCCTGAGGTACCTGGAATGTGATTGACTCTGGAGAGGAGCAGAAATATCCAGTTTTGTTCCAGTTAACACTCCATCCATATGTTTCTGCAGATTCCAGATTCACAGATTTCACTTCCAGGCAATGTTTCTGATTGGAAAATATGAGGGAAAGTTTGAACTGTTAGTCATGCTCTAGACTGTCTACTCTGACTGGTCTTTTAGGAAGAAATGTTCTGCTGCAATGAATCTGAGCTGCAAACGGATCCCAGGGGAGCAATATCTTGGACTGATCTCAGTTAGGAAACACAATTGTGAGGCACTCTCTGTGAAAGCGTGAACAACAGTGCTGAATAACGCTCCCCGTGATTTACAGCCACATGCACATGTGCAACAAGGAGCACAGGGAATCTATTCCTTTTCCCCATATGCTGCAGCCTGGGGCTGGTGCCCACCTGCCAATGAAGTGGTGCAATGAATCTCTCTTTAAAAGACCCCATGCTGCAAGGGGATAAGTTTCCTGCCAAGGGGAATGTGTGGAAAAATCGATTTCACGCTGTCTTCACAAAAACAAGATCATTGTATGCACTTTTAGGCAGAAGACACATTGTTAAAGACAGACAATAAATCATCTTCCAAAGACAAGCTTGAGAAACAGACACCAGAAATCAGGGACCCACTGGAAGACACAGGGTTTATAGCACAGCACAATCAGCGTTTTTCCTCCTTTTCAGGCTGAATATCTCTTTGTTTGACTGGGAACTTGTTTTTGCTTAGGAAATACTCAGCTTATCTCCACTCTAATTAACAGCCATTTACAGCAAGCTTTCTTTTCCCTCAGCAGTTTGGAGATGTGGCTGGCTACACTCAAAGGACTTGTTCTCCCCTTGTGCATAGTGCCCCTGAAGAAGACTAAATCTCAGTTGTTGTGACAAAAACCATCGCTTATAGGCACCTATCCAAAACGTGTGTGACTGGCTACAGTCTGCAGCTGAACCCTGTGGGTGCTGTGGCCTGCAGGTAACCAGGAGCTGCTCACCTGGAGCAGGCAACAAGGCAAGGAGCACATCATGAGTGGAAGTTCTGGCCAACCAGACAAAATATTGCCACAGTTCTTCATATATCAGAACCATAACACACAACAACAAAATGTAGAGAGGTTCATTAGGATTTGGGAACTATATTAAGTTTATACAATGTATAAGAAAACAAGCACTTTGGATGACACCAAGTATGATATACATAAGGCTCCAGAAGTAATTAATGAGGATGAAGAGCTTTTGAGCACTTCTCCCTCCCATGAGGACCACCTGTTGTAGAGCCAGCATGGCACTTCAAGATAAGTGTATATAGATGTAATTAAATGCTCAACAGTAGTAAAAGGTGTCTGGGTTAAGTTCAAGTTTGGTACATTAAATCCTGGTGTTTTTCAATCTTTAGCACTGTTAAAATACTCTTTTTTTCTAAAGAATTGTGTTACAGCATCAGCTGGCTGTGTTACGCAAGGCGGCACACAGAAACACGCAACAGGCAAGCCCTGCACTGAAGACTCCAACGTCACAACAAACGTGTTAAAACGTCTGACAGGATTTAGGTACCTAACACCAGCTTCCAGTTCCCTTCCTGATGGCCACGGCACCTGAAACACCTAATTGTCCTGAAAACCCCAACACTGCAGCAGCTGAAAGACAGCCAGTATGCTAAAGGGCATCCAGGTTTTAGGAATCCAGAGGAATCCCTCTGCAAGTAGCACTAACTACTTTGGAGCATCCACAGAGGGAGTGCTAAAAGCAAACCTAGAATTCATCTCCTTGCCCTTCTGCTCTGGTTACAGTGCAATATAGGGGAAGTTAACTTCCATTTAGATTTTGTGTAACTTCTGGGTTTGTAGTTTGGTACCAGTAGGGAGCTACTCACCAGATGCGAAGTCTTCAGTGCCTCAAGAGGAAGAGAAGGTGGCCGACTGCCTTGCCAGCTCATCCTTTGCAGGACAGGGCCATCCCAGGTCTCCGATTCCATCAGCAGAACCACTGGGCCTTTGCACACCACGCCTGGCTCCTGGGGAGATGCTCATGAGCCAGCTGGCCGCCTACTGTGTTTTACAAGGGGCCTTTTAAACCTAATTGCCATTCATGACATTTCATCTCAATACTGCAAACTCAAACTCTTCAGCAGCTGATTTTCAGGCTCAGCCATTTGAGCACCATAGATTGAACCAAGGACACTGTTTGCCACTCTAAACTGTGTTGTCCTTGCTCTGAATTAGAGGCCTGAATTACCAGTTTACCAAATCATCTAATCTTAAGCATGTGAAGAGCTCCATTGGAGCTCATTGCTGGTCAACATGGTTGATGGTAGGCATACACTTCATATACTGAACTGATGTGAAATACATCACTTTGTTAAAAAAAAAAATGTGGTTTTGATAGTGAAAAACTGAGATTCTTTCCACTGGCACATTTTAAAAAACACTGGAAAAATATGTTTTTATTTGAATGGCAGACAATAGATGAATTCATGCTTAACTTGCATTATTCCATTTTAGAAAAATTACTTAAAAAAAAAAAAAAAAAAACTATCATAGCAGCACAGTAATGATAATTGCAGCTTAATTACCCATAACTGATTCTTTATGCCCTGAAATAATTTATTCTCCTTTTATACTCGTCTCTGATATCCATTAGAATCATTACAACTGTGAGTCTGTAATTACATACTTTGCATTTTAATGTCCTATGCCGGTTCATGCTCTCCTCTTATCTTTCAGTTAATTTTATTACCGAAACATTGAGAAAATTTCCACTTGGATTTTCCAGAAGTCCTCGCGGTTTGATTTAGGTAGGTTTGGGTCTTAATGCAGTCCAGGGAGCCAGCTCGTAGGACAGAGCTTCCGGGCTCAGGCAGCCCCAGCTCCGCCTGCCACTCACTCAGTGGAGTCTGCATTTTAAGCATTGAAAGAGAGGAACTGTATGAGATTTGACCTTTAAAAAATAAAATAAAATCCCAGGAGGCATTTTACAAGCTACAGTTAAAGAAACAGAAGTTAATGCAGAATTCCGAGTGGACCTTCAGCACAGGAACCTGGTTTCCTTTCTGGGCCAGGAGCTCCAGAAGGGCTGAAGGTGCGGGAAGTCAGTGCCCTGGCTTCTCCCAGCACAACTCCATCAGTAGCTCAGTCTGGACTACAAAATCTGATGCAAAGACCATCCCGAGGCCCTTCTCCCTTCTGACACTTCCTTCCCTGCTTGCTCCAGCTCTGCAGCAGACAAGCTCAGCCCATCCACAGCTCCTCGTGCTGGGTGCCCTGCTCTCCACGCTGTGCTCTGCTGCTCCAGGAGCACCCCAAACCCCAGGCTACAAAGCATCACCTTCCCTGAAACTTGCTACTGCACCATCCAAAGGGGCTAAGTGGGTTTAATGGTTGAGGTGAAAGATTTCATACCAAAACCTCAATTTTCTTCCTCTATCCCCAGCTCACTAAAAGATCTCAAGCATGTAATTTACTCTTCTGTCTTTCAGCTTCGCCTGTTCATAAAACCAGAGTCTTGCTAACTATACCAACGGGGCTCTGCTGGAAATTGCCTGAAATCTCTGTGTGATAAAAGCCTAGGCAAACAATATTTTATAATCCCCTCACTCCAATGGCTGCTTCACAGCCAAAAAAGCTTTTTTTTTTTTTCCCCATAGCTAACACAGTATGGACAAAATTACTCATGAAATGCAAATATTAAAATAAAATAGGAGTGCGATACTGCCTTTTAATGGACAAATTGCGTCAAATGACAAACACGGGGTTGTGCAATAAAAATTTCACACGGAGGGCAAGTAATATTTGAGCTGTGTACGGCAGTTGGAACAAATTAATCTCACTTTCCCATGCTGCAGGACTTACCCCACGGAACCAGCAGAGCCTGAGAGTAAAATGTTAAACTCAATTTCCTGTTATAATTTAACAACTGGGAAAAAAAAAACAAAAAAAACAAAAAAAAAAAGAAAAACAAACAAAAAAAAAAAAAACTGCAACTTCCTCAACTGGACTGAGCACATTTTTATTGAGTCAGGGATTTATTTTCTTAAACAACGAAACACCCTCCTCTCTCCTTCTCTCCCTAGTTTATTATTGCCTTGAACAAGAGCGGGATAAACCAGAGATAAAAAAGGAGGAGTAAGGCTGTTGGTGTCTTGGTATTTCTGGAGAAGCTTTTACCCTTTATGGGAGCAGACGCTGCATGGAGCCAGACCATCACAAAGTGAAAATAAAGTGACTGCACATGCCTGATGGCCTTTGCTTCCCCCATCCTGTAATTTCCACAGCAGTTCACACTGTCACGGGAACCTGCCTTGCCATACCTGTCTGGGCAGCACATCACCACACTGACAATTTTTTAAAATGGAGAAAAATCTAAGTATGACAGTTTTTTCCAGCCTTCTTGCTTTAACGGGTTAGAAACAGGCCAACATCTGGGTGCTGGCAGTCAGCAATTTTCCCCCCAGGAGCAGAGCTGCAATTTTCACAGCTGCTCCGCACACACGCGGCTCTTTGAGCTTCCATCCCTCAATGCACCGCAGCGTCCCAGCAGGCCAGGGATGCCCATCACGTGCAGCGGAGAGCCTGGCTACCAGGCACATTTCTCACATGGCAAAGGAAGCCTTCTCACGGAATCCCTTCTCAGGGATTGCTTCCCTGCTGGGCTGCATGTGGTTTAGGGAAGAGGAAAACCAATGCTGCACAGCACCACAAGTCAGTGCCCGTACTTCTCCAGGAGGTGCCTGGGGGAGAGAAACAGCTCTGGGCTGAGGAGCTACAGCTCACAGGCAGATGGGTGACAGGGCACTGGACTGCACTGGAAATGCATTCGCCCTGCTATTAGCAAATTCGTTGCCTTTGACCATTTTCATGTGCCACAGTCCTGTGTTGAATGCAGTGTGCTCTCCCACAGGCTCTTCTCTTTCATTTGCAGTTGTTTCTCCTCCAACATCCACTTTTTATTATTTTTTTTCAATTTTACAGTACTCCCAGACAATGGTACAGACATGAGCTGAGGAACAAGCTCTCTGCACAATAGGCAGCCCACAACACTCAGCTTTCCCCCTTCATTAAGGTCCCACACAATCCTAATTCTCTATCATGTCTTTCAGCAATGCAACAAAAAAGAGGCTGCTTCTCCTTTCTCTTCTAATTTGCAGCATTTAAAACTTTAATCTCATGTTTAACTGTTCTTTACTGTTCTTTACTTTTCATTACTCATAATTCCACTTACATATTTCAAAGCTTTGTTAAATAAAAAGGGGGGGGGGCTCCTTTTGATGTCCGATCACTCCTTTCTCTGGTCTGACTACTGCAGTCGGTAATTACTGCTGCTGTTGTCAGTTTTAAATACGCTTTCTTTTTGCATGTTATTCTTTTCTGCTCCATGTTCCTCCCTCCTGTCCTCATGAGGAACTCACTGAGGCCCTACTCACCACTGCCACAAATCCCACAGAAGAACATGATCTGCTGCTCAAATGCTGATTTTTTTTTTATTATTATTATTATTTACTTTTTCCCTTAAGTCACTGCAGTTGTGCATTTCTGCCCAGAAGGGTGAGGGTTTTGCATTCCCTCTGTAGCACCCACAGGGAAGCTCTCAACACAGACCCCCGTGGGGCTGCTGGTTTCAGATGCATACTGCCTGCTTTTGCCTGTGATGAGCAACAGCTCAGGTCTTGGTGGCTAGCTCAGGAGCTCGATTAGCCAGAGGCTGTTCCAACTCAGAGAAGTCTTCAGCAGGTCCAGGAGGACTGGAGAAAACCAGCAGCTCTGAGCAGCAGCTGGACAAGCAGTTTGGTGGCCCCGCTAGCTTTCTAAGTTCAGACACCCTCCAGTATCTGGTACTTGCAGGGGCAGAAAGCTGCAGGACTCAAGGATTTCAGGTACCTTTGTCTGTAGGAAGCAAAAAAAGCCCTGAAACATGCTTCAGCCCCTGCCTTCTGAAGATGAAAGCGAGAAGAAAGGCAGGAGGCCGGGAGCACATGCTTCCTCCTCCTCCTGCAGAGACCAGCCTGTTCGGAAAGAAACGTCTAGTACTTATCTCCACCGAAGAAAACAGACACAGCCCATGGTGGAAAAACACATGCAAAAGCCGACGAGAACCCCGCCAGTGCAAGCAGTGGCATTGTATCAAACCTGCTCAGTAGTCAAGGCTTAGGACTTGGAAGGCTTTGATTTTTGTTGCAGCAACGCTTTTATACCTTGTGAGAATCCGGCTCAGGAGTGCAGCTCACGGTGCTCTCAGCAGTAAGTAATCCCAGCCACAAAAAATCAGGTCTGGACGGAGGTGGCAGGGCACACTCACAACACTTCCAGGCCCTCCTTGAGGCGTCTTCCTTCTGAACCACTGGCCACTTACTAACATTCCTAATCTTTTCTTTTTCCTTTTTAAAGGAAAACCGTAGTTCTCAAAAGAGCAACTGCATCAGGAGACAGAACTTGAAGGATAAAAAGGAAAAGAACAACAACAAAAAGCCCTAAAAAGCCCATGTTTACCGTCAAAGTCTCTACAAAATGATGAGATTTGACAATAAGGCTTTTGTTGTTACGATACATGCAACTAGGCATCATGCAGCTTGACTTCTGCAGCCAGGAGATATTCAAAATACTTTCCACATACAATAGGTGTCAATTTGACTTTATTTAAGGAAAAACGGGGAAAAAACAGTAATTTCCATAATACACAGAAGACAAGTTAGATAGCACTGCAAAAAAAAGGCTGAGTGTTTTACTTGTCACCAGTCTGCTTTGCAGCTCTACGATTAGTAATTTTAATGCAGTTTGTCATTTTGTATTATTGTTTAGCATCTTTATAATCAGCAGAGTTTGGGGTTATAAATCACAAAAAGTGTACTACTACTATGAAAAACTAAAAAACCCACAAAAATCACTTTCAAATAAACCATAAATATGTGATGCACATTAGTGTAACAAAACCATTTTTGTAAACATTTTCTCCAACATAACATGTGCATAAGATAAAAAATAAAAACACTGCAGTCATACAAGTTAGGGTTACTTTGACTTAAAGATACAGAAAATTATTACTTATTAAAGCTTAAAACTAAATCTAGGAGCTTTTCTTTTCTTCTTTGCTTACAAAAGCACTGTTTGAAGAGTTCGATGTCTGTATATGTAGTGGTTTTGTAATACTGTTTTTACCTTGCCATGTTGCTGTCCTGGCACTCCTGTGGAGGCGAAGGCTGCCGCGCAGGCAGCCAGACCGAAGGAGTTTCCCCCCAAGGAGCCTCCAAACTTCAACAGCACGTATCCGTGACCTGGGAATCCCTACAGTACTGGAGCATCTTCCTCTGGGAGAATAGCATCGGCTTTCAAGGACTAACTTGATTTTGGACCGCATAGCGCTGGAAGAATTAAATCACGCAGACTGACATTTGATCAAACCAGCTTCGGTAAGCTACACTACGGGGCCGCTGTGTGATTACACTCACGTTGCTTCTCCAAGTCCCCTTTGAGTTCATTATAGTACAAAAAAAGTTGATCATTCGTCTGGCTGAGCGTGCCAGGCATGAAAAGAACACATCCTTCACCTTCAACGCTATCCAAAAGTCATACGGTTAAAAAAAATATTTCTAGGTACTCCTCTGCCAGCAAATGTAAGGCTTTCTTGAGTTTTGATTCTTTTGGTGTGTGGGGTGTGTGAGCGTGTATGTGTGTGTGTGTACATGCACTTGTGGTATGCATTTACCACTCACTCTTAAACTGTCTGTGATGTTCACAGGAGAGTCTTCAGCAGAAGCGCTGCTTGGGTTTGCAGGGTTTACAGCAGTCGGGTTGGATACCACAAGAAGGGTCGGTCGAGTCTCAGCTCTGCACAGCTCGTGCTCTCGGCTGGCCACCGACCAGTCACTCGAACGGTCGAGTCTGACTGAAGAAGACGTGTTTAAGAAGCCCTACCTGTCACGCCGTGAGAGAAAGTTAAACGCAGCAGAAGACAAAGCCCGTGAAACACTGAGAGCCTGTTCACTGAATGAACAGCTTAAGGCAGCTGTCAACAAAGTACCCCACCAAAGGAATAATAATAATAATAATTAAAACAAAAAAAAAAAGTAAAAACCAAACAAAAAGATGGCTGAATCATGACACTGTGCATTATTACATCACCAACAGATTATTATACACTCAAGGTTTCTCAAGTAATGAACATGTAGCCATTAAACAAATTATTACTCTCAAGACATTTATTACAAATGTCAGAACTTATTCATAAAATAAAACTGACTTGAAAACAAAACAAAAACAAAAAAAAAAAAGAAAGAAAAAAGCCAGAGCTGGGATCTTACATCTAAACACAGGTATACGCTGTTTTTTTATGAATAAGCAGTATTAACTACATTCTTAAAAGAGTTTTAGTGCATTGCATTCTTAAAAAAGAAAAACATCACCGCCCCAAAACGTTTCCTACAACATTTAACAGTTTATAGAACTAGCCTAGTTATTTTACCTGCCTGTTACTAAGCCCACGTGTTAGAAGAGTGAAACCTCCGGTTTTAGGCTAAATTCGGACTTCTAGTAAGGATGAAATTGGTTCCAAAAAATGCTTGCTTTCCAAATTTAGTAAGCAAATTACATTAATCAGTGTCTCACTGCCATAACGCTACCACTATTGCCCCAATGGACCACTCTCTCCTCCTGCTGAAACTTGCTACACGATAACAGTCAGAAACCTCTCGATCTGGTAGTTTTGGTACTAAGATTAAATTAGACATTAATGGTTTTCATCTAAAAACGTATAAACTAAACCACCTCTTTTATTTTATGCATTAAAAACAATGAGGTAGGCACAAAAAATAAACATATGTAGTTTGGATTTTATTTCTTTTTTTTCTTTTTTTTCTTTTTTTTTAGTTCTGCGAGTGCAGACTGTGGTAAAACTGTTGTTGCACTTCTAGGTTTAAACAAAAATTAAACCTTTAACTGAGGCAGTGCTAATACTGTGACATAACCAAGTTCTGGCCTAACACAGAATCATTATAGAAAATGAATGTTGTTTTTTTATTATTATTTTTTCTTTATTTTTTTGTTGTTGATTTTTTCTTTTTTTTTTCCTTTTTCTTTTTTTTTTTTATCATCTGCACATGTTTCAGGCAATACCTGGTACACAGAAAATGACTAAAAGTTATTGGCCAGGCCAAAATAAAACTGCAGAAACAAACAAACAAAAAAAAAATCAAGAATTCCACCCCAACCCCTTCCCACCCTCCCTGTCCCCAAGAAGAAGTTATCCTAGTCACTGTGTCTTTCACATTTTATAAATATTAACTTCTTAAAACCTGCACCTTCCTCTTTGTCCACATATTGTCACATTACAAAAAAGAAATGTCAATTAAATACATTGTTAACATTACTAGATAGACTAGATCTGCCCTCTGTTTCAGCCAGTCTGACTCTCTACACCACTTCTCACCTTCTCTTGCCTGCCTCCTGTCCACTCAACAGCATGTTCGTGACAAGTCTGTGTTTATTTTTCTTTTTTTTCCCCCCTCTGTTTTCACACTAACAAACAGAGTCCTTCAAAGCCTAGGAATCCTGGAGCTGAAGGGAAAAAAAGACCTGTAGCTTTCTAGCATGATCCCAAACCTCAAAGACTTTGTAGCACCTGATGGCATTATCTTTACAGCACCAGCTGCCTTGCGGCCTCAGTTGAAAAACAAAAAGAAACCTAACACCAGTGATGCCTGCACACACATTTACACAGAGTGCTGCTGCATTAGTGCAGGTCTGTACTCCAGTTGAAAATAATTCCGAGTTATGAAGATCTCAGACTCTGGATGTCAGCAATCCCTCGCCACAGCTCACTGCTTCTACCAGCTCAGAAGAGAAGTCCTGCCAAGGGTCATGAAATAGACTTGACTGCTTCCACCTGACCGCACGGAGGCAAAGAAGACCTGCGAAGAAAAGAGAGAGGGAAATTCAACAGGTAGAGCAGCAGAGGCTTTAATTCGTCTTCACTGCCCGTGATGTTTACGGTGCAATTACGGCTCTGTACTGTTTATCATCTTGTCAAGGAACAGGGACTGGGGGTGGCTCATACCTTGTCATTGCGTTCACATAAGAACTTGAGTCTTTGTGCCCTTTTGTGCATGAACACACCGTCCAAATGTCCAGTTTCCACTGATCGTATTTCGATCGCTTTTTCTCCCCAGCCCATAATCTGATTGGATCGAATATACGCTTTGGAGAGAAAGCACAGCACAGCATAGCCCATTAGAACAGGTAGAGGGAAGCACGGAGACTGAACAAGCAGAGGAATCTATTTACACACTCTACTTAGAAATGACCTGCATGTACATATTGGAAGTAAACACGCACACTCAAGAGTGTTATTTTAGTCTTCAACATCTTCACAATGCCCCCAAATCCTTTTTTTCTTTAAATTATTTCCACGTGGGCTTTCCATGTCAGTAACATACTTCGCGCCTGAGCATTTATGACACAATGGAAGCTTTCCAACCTTCAATTAAATGGAAGGAACACTGAGTTTTACACAGAGGTTTTTCTCCCAAGTTTGGCAAGGAGACAGGTTAATTAGATGTTAAAAAACTGTGACAAGGAGAAAACAGAACCCAAGGTTTAAATAGACTAAGCCTATCCAATCTGGAACATCCCCAGCATCAGTTCGGTGTCTTAGAGTACTGTTTCCCTGACTTGAAGGAGTTTGGATAAATAAAGCAAAAAATCAAGCATTTTGCCTCAGAGTATCACTGGGGGAAACAGATTAGTATTAGAATGAGGAAAAAAATCTGTTCTTGATAGCAGTTAAAATTGAATAAAGGAGAAAGGCACCAGCATTATGAAAAGGTATATTCAACAAGAAATTTGATGGATAGTCTTAGGAATTCTGCCAAAACTAACATATGGGAACTTAGTGAAGAATAAGCTGTTGCCTCTGATTTGTATGCATTCTTAATAGAAAAATAAAAAGAATAACAATAGATCTTAGCAGGGAAATTTTTATAAGATTTAATTTCACAATACCTCCCTTTTTATGTCACTTTTTCATATTAATTTTCATTTAAATTAAACCAAATTATCTACTACAGTATAAAGCACATCTATACCATCATGCCTACCATTGTGCTGGATATTTATTTACTTTTACATATGTCACGAGTGCTAAGTGGACCAAATAGTTTATTAAAATTGTCAGATGAGATGTTCAGATGATGCCAACTGCCTCGGTACTATTTACTTCACAGCCACTCCAGTTCCCAAAGCCTTTATGATTTGCCACTTCATATAACCTGCTTGCTTGCAGATCTAGTCAAGAGCTAATCACCAGCAGAGTGAATATGCACTGTATGAAGCGTCTTTAAATTTCCTCCTCCGTTATTGTTCATGTTACTCCATCAGCTATCAGCACTAACCTCCTAATGCATGCATCCCTTCCCAAACAAGCAAACCCAATGTGTTTGCACAAAAAACTAAGGTGTAATCACAGCCCATCCTATGCTCTTCACTGCAATAAAGCAGCACAGATAGCAAGAGCAGCTATATCAGCACCGTGATTACGGTATCGTGCTAAGATAGATGAGCAAACTGCAGGTAAATTAAAATAAACCCATCAAATCAGATACACAGACTGTTATCAACACAGAAGTACCCATAATAATATCCTACCTGTCTGCCTCTTTATATACCCTTATACTAAAGGGTTTTCATAAATTTGCTGCTGTGCAGCAAAAAAAATGTAGCGAATTTACAAAGGCCCTGTTGTTTATTAAATGAGTTTTTTATTCCTGCACTCCACAACAAGCTTGTTTGGATTTTGTTCTAAAAAACTCAACACAAAACAGATCCATATGAACCCTCTGCACTTAGTGCAGCTGTTTTCCAGCAGTATTACAGCAGCGCTGCCTCTAACTCTGAAGTTAAACCCAATGCATTTTCCTTCTGCCCACATTCATGCTCCTTTATAGCACAATTGTATTTGATTCTCTCAGGGCACTTACCAACTGAAGTTGGCATTTCTCCCCACTGCAGAACCACATCCTTGGTGATCCTTCCATATGTGTTTACATAAACTCCTTCATCCTCATAGCAGACCAGTAGCTCCATTCCATCCGTATTCGGGAGAATTATGATTGCATGAGGTTGGATACTGCTCTGGATCTACAGAAATAGAGAAGTAAGGCAAAAGTAATTTATGCTTGCCATGTTGGCCAACAACAGATGTGAGTGAGCCCAGCCAAGGAGATATATGGACCTTGGGCACACGACGGAGAGTGAGGCACAAGCCCCTGAGATACATCCACTTGGACCCCTCTACTTGCTTTTCCACTGCCAGTGGCTGGCAGTGATCCACAGGGACAGACATGTTGGTCATCTGAGGAAAGGGAGAGAGGGAGAAACCAGAAGGAAAGAAAAAACTCCAGCCCAGGAACAGCTCTTACATGTGTTGGTAGATAAATGTCATAGACTGATCCCGAATCCACATCAACAGCATGGAAGCCAGCACAGGAGCCATAGATCACTTTTAGTCTCTGACCCTCTTCTACTGTTAGATCCACCAGCAATGGCTTGTGTACCAATTCCCCAAATGACTGTAAGACAATAATCAGTGAGATTTATTATACTGCTTAGAACCACAAGGGTTTTTATAAAAATATGCTCTTAATGCACGTATTATAGGTCTATCCCTCCAGTGTGCCTCTGGCCTCCATTCACCAGATCAGTTGGGTTAGCGTCTTCCACAGACAAGGAGAGATTTACTTAGCACCCTGTTATATTTCAACCACATATTATTATATGCCATTTTTCCTGGGGTTTGATTTAGTTGGTCTGCTTCATTTTACTAGTAAGAGTTGCTTTCCCCAAAGTTCAGGGCAATTTGACACTCCTGTAGCATTTACTTCAACCCGCACAACCGGCATTAACTGATTGTCTGCAAATCAGTCTGGTAATTACTCTGAGTCAGCTAACTTCATTCTTTCAACATTCAAAATACAATAATGTTGAGCATCAGCTAATGATGCTCACATGAAGAAGTTTCGACTCAGTTCACTTCTCTTGGCCTCATGGTTTATTTATAGAGAGGAAACAAACCATTATGGTATTGTGTCATTTTGATTATTCATTTATGCTTGCTTACAACTTAAGAGTTATAGGTATACTGCCTCTCAGAGCCAACCCCCCATGCCCCTTAACAAAAATAAAATATGTTTCTGGCAGATTTACCAAAGAGCTTATAACACAGCCATGATAAAATGTCAGACCAGTTTTGTAAAAGGGGTAACTGCAAAAATTGGTAGGTGAAAATCTTACATGTGACTGAAATATATTGTTACGTGAAAATCTTACATGTGACTGAAATATATTGTTACCTTAAAGGCCATAAATTTGTGGTATGGCTTTGGTGCCCATGCATAGACTTCCACGGAACTCTTCAATGCAATTACCAAGAATTTGATTCTTTCATATTTTACTGAAATTAAAACAAAACAAAAATCAATTCATTAATCATACCAAAGTCATTTCAGTTACTTTAAGAAAGCAGAAAATGACAATATTTCTCCCTGCTTACATACCTTTCAAGGTTTTCAGTAACACTGCATTTTAGAATTGCTAATTCTATGTAGCTGAGAATTTTGACACATATATGCCACAAAAATCATTGCTCTTGTCAGTAACTGAACCCATCACCATGCCTTCAATTACCTAGTCAGTACACACATATTTACACTTTTCTTTCCACATTAGACAGTGCTTGCTCATCAGGAAGTCAGTTTTCAGTCAGGGATGACTACAATAAAACAAGCCAATGGCTGTGGTAGAGGTAATTGGCAGTCACAATCACAGTGCTGTGGCAGTGGTATTTTGTGCCGAGGGAAAAATTCCCCAGAGAAAGGGAGGGAAAAGGAGGAACTGAAATGAAAAGCTAAGAAATAATGAAATAAGTCCATTTCAGAAACAAAAGGCAACTGTTTTGCTGTCGGTTGTTTTTTTAATTTATTGCCAAAAAGTTCTGTTACCAAAACTTCACAGAAAAAGACTAAGTGGCTGCCAAAAACCTCTTCCTCAGCAGATGGTTAAAGGAAACAGGTAGCTGACAAAGTGAACACGTTATATCACCTGAACTTTCTCTAATTGACCTTAACCCTAATTCTCAAAAAAACAAAAAACAAACAAAAAAAAAGAGCTCAAGTCACCTTAATGACAATTCTGGTAACACATTTTACTTTCTGCCTAAAGAATGGGAAAGTTTTCAGAAGTGTTAAGGAGTCAGGAGTTTCTCTAGAACATTTCAAAAACAAAAGCCCAAAAGCAGATTCTCTCACAAAAGATGCAACATTTTTTGCAACATGATTCAGTATTTAGCAACTTTTTTTTTTTCTTGGCAGAGACAAATGCAGCAATCATTGCTTTTCAGCCACAAAATGCTACTAAGCAGTGTTAGTGCAAAGATGTGGAAAAAAAATCACATAATTTATCAGAAATAATAATGTGTCATTACATAGCTGATCTGCAAATTCTCAAATATATCTCTGTTGCCACACTCAAACAGTTGACAAATTTAACCATCGAGAAAAGCTCTGTTTACTATCACTTTTTTCAGGACAGGACCCATAAAGTCTAGTAATGGCCATGCAAGTAGTGCTGCTGGATCTGTATTCGCAGCTGCCATCTGGGTTTGTGCTGGAAGATATTGTGAGGACTTGCAAAATGCTGAGGTTTGTTAACCTGTTTCTAGTGCTCTTTTTGGAAGAGAGGGAAAAAAAAAAGGCATTATTTGGGTGACACCTAGAAAGCTCAAGAGATTTCTTCTCTATCTCAAGTTTTAGGGGAATATGATGATTTTCCAAACCAATGAGTAATTCCCTGCACCTCCACCTTCTGCCACTATTACCTCCCAACCAAAACTGAGTTTGAAAAAGGGCAGGAGGGAAAAATCTCAGACTTGTGAGAACAATGCTTCTTTAATAAAAACTATTTTAATGTCTTTTAGGTATCTGACTATTGTACAAGTCTGTAGTTGTTCTCTGTTGGTAGGCAGCAGGGAGACAAAGCTGCTACTTGCTCCCTTTTACTCTGCAGGAAAGCAAGAATACTGAGCTATAAGTGCTAGAGGACTTGACACTTTTTCAGCAGACAAAAAAAGCCTCTCAACCTCCACAGCTGTACCGACTGAAAAATAGAGCTTTTGTTCGGTCTTGTCTGGCCCGCAAGACTTCTTGGAATATTTTCTTGGGGAAGAAGGGGGTGTTGAATAAAACCACCTTATCTGTGAAAGGGAACCTTTGATAATCTTCGCTCTTTGCTCTGGGTGCTATCTGGGAATTCACCCAAATTTTAAGTTTCAAAAGAGCAATTTATCATTTAGAGGAGCCAAAAGTTGCCTGAAGCGACCAAGATCCATAAATACCACTTCAGCCTGACGTCTGAGACCTCTGTCGCATCAAAGAGACAAGGAAGCAGCCAGTGCCAGCTGCCTTGGTGGCAGCCACCAGACTGCAGGCGCAACTATTCGCAGGGCTCATCCTTCTTGGGAACTAAGGCACAGCTGTCAAAGAGGCCTCTCACCACCTGAAGAAGTCTACTGTACGTTTCTGGTTCAGAGGGAAGTGCAGTGCCAGGCTGCAACAAATCACTCTTCATCCGGAAGAGAATGCTCTTTGTTTCTCACACTTCCCTGCTGGAAAGCCTCCTTTCAATAGCTGTTAATGTATTGTTAACAGGCCACTTCATCACACTGCTGACACCCTGGGGTGTGATCCCAGAGAAGTACATTATTAATTGTTTCTGGGGTCAAGCTCGAGGTTCAGCAGTCCCTTCTGAGGTAGCTATTGATGACGCCCCACGAGCAGGTTTTTGCAAGAGCACAAGTATGACAGAAGGAGACCGAGCTCAGTCCGACTGCTGCTGCTCTGCATTGACTGACACAGCTTGAAAGGAACTGAGCTGGCACTTAGGAAAAAAACAAATCAAATGCAGCACCCAGGGTCCATTAAGATTCATCGTGAAACTGAAGAAGGAGAAAGAGCTCTTAGTTCATATCCCCACCTGCAGGGCAGCAGGATCACTGCATATGGCAAAAACACGACATGCCTTTACTAGTTTGGTGGAAGTTTCCACGGTCAAATCAATTTAAACAACTCAAGGCCACTCAAAAGGTGCCTGCCTAGTGAAAACACACTTCATCCCTGTAACCCCATAACTGCATTGCAGAGGATCTGAGACAGCATTAGGAAAGTTCATGAGCTAAGGGGAATCAATGAATCATCTGGAAGTTGAACATATGCTTCTGTTCCCAGATGCCTCCCCACAGCTCGTGCACTAGCTGGGCTTGCTTTTTCCTCCCACTCTTTTTCTTTTTTTTCCCCTCTTTTTTTTTTTTTTTTTTTTCCCTCCAGTCTTAAAAATCTACATTAAAAAGGAGATATTATTCACCCTGTTCCAGAATTTGATTTCAGCATGGTAAAATAAGAGGGAAACCTGTTGGTAGAGAGAACAGCTGTTGGTTGACATGAGTCCCTCTGTCACCCCAAGGGTCTAACAAAGGTGCTGAAACATCACCAGCCCACAGTGTCCATGTCAGCCTTCTCCTGGAAGATTCATCCACCATGGAAAGGAGACCGATGGGGGATCTGTGCTTGCTCCAGTTCACAGCCCAACCTCTCACTGCAAAACCTCTCCCATATTGTTTAACTCATAGTCACTTGCCATCTATTCTGACACTTCACCAGGAAAGTTTGTCCTTAGGGAAAAGGAAGACAGCCAGCAACAAAAACAAATCTTAAACCCACAAGCTGCAAGCACTGCAGTTCTCTTTCACAGTCAGCTTTCATCTCGACAATTTGATTACCTCGTTTGCCACTTACCAACTTTATAGTGCACACAGCCTTCCAAGTCGCCCACCGTCGTCCAACCCTGTTTCTTTTCTACTTCGGGATCATTGTGAAGAATTTTATTTCTTAACCAGGACAAGTAGTAAACTCGCAACTTGTTCTTCTTACCTAGCAACAAAGTGAGAAAGGTTAGTTTATCTCCCCAGGGAGATAAGTACAAAAAAAAAAAAAACAACAAAAAAACCACCCTACCCCAACAAACAGAAAGCCCCACAGAACAAGCCAAAGTAACAATGAAAGGGAAACTGCTGCAACCACAGAGATCTCTCCCAGTATTTATGTCCACAACAGCTTTGCTCCAGACTCCACCCAATAATGCGCTTTCCTGATAATCAATGACAGAGATGCAGGGTAATACCACATGAACAGAAAATGATCAACTCTTTGGCTGTCTCAATCTTAGGACAACAACAGCTTCTACTTGAGAAAGGTTATAACCTCACAACAAAAGCACCACAGATTCCTGCGTGGAGATGAAGAAAAAACCCCAAAACATAGCTGAATAACAAGGGGTTTCTTTTGCACAAAACTCTAAGAGAGGAGCAGGGCAGAATTTGAGGCTCAAAATTACCTACAGAGCCAGAAGAGAGTAGGACTGGTTTGAAAGGAGGAAGAAAAAGCAAAGAAGAATGGGGTGATTGAGTTATACAACTTTTTTGCAGTTAGTGACCAGGACATTTCCATCACTTACATCATCCTCTCTGATACAAACTGGCCAAGTTTTACCAAGATTGTTTACTATTTAATCGGAGGAAAAGTATGCCAAGGAACAATTTCAGCATCTAACTGCTTTATACCAGTTGAACAGTGCCTGAGATTGCAGTGACAGAATTTCCCATGGCTCACAAAAAAATCAACCCCTTGCTAAAAGCCAACAGCTGCCTTACAGACAGACTTGCCCTTCTGCTCCAGGGGCTGCAATACTTATCTGGCTGCACTCAGAAAACTGCAAGGGGTGTTTCCCTGGAGGTCTTTAAAAGACGTTTAGATGTAGAGCTTAGGGATATGGTTTAGTGGGGACTGTTAGTGTTAGGTCAGAGGTTGGACTCGATGATCTTGAGGTCTCTTCCAACCTAGAAATTCTGTGATTCTGTGATTCTTCTTCCTAGGTGAGAGAATCTATCTGCTCAGGCTGCTCTACCTTCAGCTGACATTACATCTCCTGCCGTCATTACAAAACAGCCCAGAGTATAATATGAAAACATCTCCTCAAATGCAGAGTAAAGTTCACAAGTGATTTTATCAGCAGTTCTTTAACAGTTAATGGCCAACGAAGCATACAGTGAATTGGTAAGAAGGTGGCCCTAAAGCAGATATGCAAAGCTTGTATCCTCCTTCCTCCAGCTGCTGTCCAAAGTCACTAGAGTCCCAGGGATGAGACTGGAAGCAAGGAAGAGAGAACTTCTCTGCTCTGACTAGGAGCCACTCCATATGGCTCCATGAGGTCTCTGTGCAAGGAAAGGAAATAGGAAATGCTCACAGGGACCCAACTTGTCAGTGCAGCAGCTCCACACCACCTCTTCAGCAGCTGCTGTGAGGAAGCCCTGTGACTGTGGACACTCCTCAGCCCCTGGAGCCGAGAGGAGACAGCTGACCCGTACTGCAGATGACGCTGGGCTTACCAAGGGATGCAGTACCAGAAAGCCATCACCTGGCAGGATGGGCCACCTGACAGCCAGACTGAGCTACGGGGCAGTTCTCTTCAACTGTCTTTACCTCGATTTTGAAAATTTAGCACGATATTGACTGCTGCACCAGCTCATGGCTAGCTGAGCTATCTCATTTTGGAGTTGGGGATCAGGGAATACTGCTTACAGCAGGACACGAAGCCTGTGCACTGAAAGCATCCTGCTGTTCCTAGCTGGATCCACCCTGGGATCCCACAGCTGGTACCAAGCCCCTGCCCTGATGGCAGGGGATCCCTGACAGAGCCAGGCACCTCGGGAAAAGCAGCTGTGAGGGCTGGGGCATCCCAAGTCCCTATCTACCAGGAGACAAATTCTCTCCCAGATATTTCCATCATTTTAGCTTCCCCAGTAACTTAGTAAACCTTAAGACTCAGACCAAACAGTGCACGTGGGAACTTCCAAGCACGTGGCAATTTTCTTCCGGTTCACATGATGAGCACCAGGGTACTTCTCTCCAATGAGAAACATTAAAAAAAAAAAAAAAGAAAAATATCTCAAGTGTGTTCCTATTGTGTTTTAGTGTCTAGACCACAAGGGAAGTCACAAGACAGGAAATTCCTCTGCCTTTCAGCAAGCTGACATGAAAAGGCACGACCAGTGAGTTACATAAACATTGTTTTAAACATTTAGATCCTTCTGCTTTTAAATCTGCAGCAGCTTAAGCAGCTCTCAAAAATCTGATTTTATTTTTTTTCTTGTCTGTTATGGCCATGAAATAGGAAAGAAAATTGCTCCACCCTTTCAATAAGTCGATCAGGCAGTGACTTCTGTGAGAACTCTCATCTCTGTTTCTCCCACAGACATCGTTTCAAATGCAAAGTCTCTTTTCCCATATGGAGATTTTGTTTGCATTGTCGTGTGGTTTTTAATTACCAAGCAGGCAGATTCCAACCAGTTCTTCTACTCCGTCTACCTTTCCTACCTTCCTGAGTGCCACGATCAGCTGGTTGTGCTTAAAAACCCTCGGGGAGCCACAAATGGAGCATGTTCTGTATGCACGTCGTTAATCTCTCTTCCAGCACCTTTATAACTCTCAGCACTATATACTACTACTCTGAGCACCCAAAACTACATTTTTGCCTCCCAACAGCATGAACTAAAGAACTGCTTAACTCTGCTTTGACCCACAAGTTTTCTTGTACCAGCTGTAGCAGCTCAATATCAAAAGCTTTGTGGTCAAGATTTTGAATTTCAGACATATATGTAGTGGGAAAGTTTGAGTTGAGGTTTTCAAACTCAAAAGAGTGTGCATTAAAAGCAAATTTTAGGTGACAATCCCCTCAGCATCCTAATGTACTGCAACTTCTTCTCACAGTGAGGTAACACCTTTCAAGTATCACCACCACGAGCATGTCACTTCCCCAAAAAGCCAAGGGAACACACAGATGCAAGAGCTGTGGTTGGGCAGAAATGCCTCTTTCCTGCCTTGATCTTCTGTGCTCTCCCATAAAATGCAGGACATGGGGACAGAGACAGAGGCATAAAATAGATCCAAAGATCAGCTGATTTCTTAAGGGTTAATGTAGTGTGTCTCAACAGAGGAAGTAATAGTTTTGAAGGAAACAAAGAAGACAGATGTGTCAGGGTACTTGAATTGAGACTGAAGCAAACATAAATAAACCTAGAACAATTACACATGAGCTTTATTCACAGACACTCGTCTGTATAGGATATGCTTCAAACCAGCAGATCTTAACACAAGCTGGGTTATGCAGTATTTCTGTTTATAAGGCATACTGTAGAGTAAGCTCTATCAAATGATGCTTTCCAGTAGCTTATATTTTCAACAGTGTCAGACATCAAAAGGACACACAACAGGTTGGTTTTTGTTTAAAAATGTTCTTCGATTCATCTTTTCTTTTTATATATTTCATGGCATAACTGTAGCTGAGAACCGAGCATGCAACAAGCCAAGACAGGTGCAGCTGTTCTAAACAGAAACAAAGCTCCATGATGATACCAGCACACGGCTCTTTGCACCTGTGTTAGCATAACGCAGCTAAGACATTAAATTGTCTAGGTGTGTGTCCTTTTGTAAGAGTCAGGAGAACCTGAAAGCTCCTCCAGCAGAGTTAGATGGCTTCTGGAGCCTCAACAAAATTTTGAATGGCTTTAATGAACAACACAGGGGCCACTGTGCAAAACCTCATTTAACATTCCCTCTCACATGTGCAACAGAGTAAAGACTGACTTCCCAAACAAACCAAACAAAAAGGAAATGTAAATGGCTCAACGCCACCTGTGAAGAAACATTAACAGCGCACCACATCAAGTTGCTTAACAGCAGAATAACCTTACGCAATAACTCTCTGGAGCCAACGAGTCTGGAACCTCAAGCTTTATAAAACACATTTTCCATCAGCGCACACAAAACAAACACAACAACCACCACCGCCCTTCTTCTCCCATTGCTGAGTTGTCTGCTGTTGAATTCAGTGAGAGGCAAGGCCAGAAGCTGCACCAAGCTGCCTCCTCGTGTTAATTCCCATGTCACACACACACTGCAGTCCCCCTGCCATACACACACACACACACACTCTCTCCATGTTATTCTTATTTCTCTACTTTGCAAGAGCATTTCTCTATCTACATGTTTATATGCACAAGATGTCTTTAAACCCTAGTAGCAAATCATGTTTTGGTTAGAAAGATGCCAGGCTGAAATAATTGCAGTAGAGGGAAAGAATGTCATTTTTACAAACTGCACAAAACATTCACACATAGCTCCCAAACACTGAACAGAACAAGAAGTTTCCTCCAAACCTGTACAACATTTCAGAAGGAAGAAGGACAGGGGCAAGCATGCACAGGGTGTTGTGGGGAAAATGATTCACTTGCAGGAACTGTAGACTCAAGAGAGGTGAAATGATGGAAAACCCACTGACTTCAGTCAAGTCAGGACTTCCCCCTCAACACACAGGCTGCCAAGAAAAGCCTTTTTGCTGTGCCATACCAGATGGAGGAAAAATTATGTTGAATAGTTAACTTTACCAGAAATTGTCACCAAGACATTCAGCCCTTCAAGTACATCCATTTGCTGGAATCTTCTTCGATTGATGAGCGGATAAACCTTCCCCTGACCACTTCTGTCTAGCAGCATCAGACCACTTTCAGTGCCCACTAGCAAGTTCACTCCTAGATGAATCACAAACAGAGATCCAAGTTAGTAGGCAGATTTTCCACATACTCTGATGCTTCACATAGCAACTGTCTTGTTTCAAGCAAGCCTAACCACACCTAGAAGGTTCTCTATGTTACCTGCACTCAGTGACTGCTGACACCAAAACTGCAGTGCACAAGAGAGTAAGAGACTGGTAGGCCAAGAACTGTCTGGAGCACCAGTTTCCAAACAAAAAGCTACACTAATGCTGGAGAAGGGGTATGAGGCATAACATCGTTCCCAAGATTATATATTCTGAAGGATGTGTTAGCTGTTGATTGGGGGGTCTGTAACTGGAAGCTTTAGACAAGGGCATTGCAATAAAGCACTGGGAGGGGTTTGGTCCCCATTGGGAGGGCCGGATTGTGGTGGTGCAGCCCTCCTGTAAAAAGACAGGCACTGGGCTGGTCCTCAACTTCCCAACAGCCTTTTCCATCTGAATCTTAAAACTAGAGGAATTGTATTACTCCTGTGTTTCCATGGATTTCTCCTAAAGGTCAAGCAACTATAAACAAAAAAAAGTAAGTAGATCAGTTTCTATATACAAAAAAAGTCCACACATCCACTGGAAACCTGTTTAAGAGTACAAAGAACTGTAGTATTTAAAATCAATTGCATTCTTTTAGTATATATATAAAAATATATTATAAGGTTTTAAAAATCTCTTAATACATCATCACTCTTAAATTTCATAACCATTTGCAATAATTGTTACAGTGCTTCAGTCCCAGAAACCACAAACTGTGCAGAGACAGGTAAAATACAGTACAGGGAAACAAGCAGTTTGATTTCCATTAGATTTCTATGTTGCAATCCCAATGTAAAACTTGTTATCCTTTAGCGTGATAAACTAATGAAACAATAAAGAGAAACTCGCGAGATAATCATAATTACATTGCTTAGTGCCTTAATCCCTAGGTAGACAATTAATCCCTAGATATAGCTAAATTGGTGCTGAAGGTCATGTACAAACTGATTATATATTGAACTCTTTCTAACACAGGATGCATCCCAGGACGCAGGAGCCTGCATCTCAGTACCTACAGCAGTGGCATTCTTTCTCACAGCACTCAGAAACAGCATTGCTCACCAAGGCTGCCCGCCTCCAAGGCACAAGGCATGCTACCTAAACACCACCCTCGCTACCACGCATGGGGGAGGTTTGCAAAAGGGAGGGCACGCTCACCCTTACCCAACAGGCACCAAGCCTGTGCTCAAACTTACTGCTCTGCTGTTTCTCTGCCTCATAAAAGGGAGGGGAGCCCATGGACATCAGCAGCACAGAGCTTGTCTTGGGAGATCTTGTCTTGTCTTGGTCTGCCACCCTACATGCCCTCCTTTAGCTGCTGATGCCCTCCTCCTGCTTCCGCATCCCACACAGGGGTCCGCACCTGCTGTCTCCCACCCCAAAGCCTTGGGTGCATTTCACACTGCCCATTTCCCAAACTGGGATACATCATCAAACTGGCAAGTGGAGGAAGGGAGAGCGAGGCACAGAGAGCAGCAGCACCAAACTGGCCAAGGAAGCACCCAGCACTCGGTCTCTTTCTTGCACCTCCAGGACAGAGCGATTAAAGCTGCAAGTGATTCATCTTTGATACGTATTTGTGCTTTTTTTTTTCCATGTGGTTTACAGTTTAAACAAAGCCAAATGCACACTGCTCCCTCATAGTCTCTTCCTCTCTTTGTGCAGCAGGGTTCAAGCGCTTCTGCCTCCAACCTCACCCTCCTCCTCTGCTGCCTTCGCATGGCACTTGTTTCTGCTCCGAGCAGATCTCTGCACCCCGTCCCTAACCCCTTCCCTCAGCTATGTGCATTTCAGGATGAAACTAATGAGGTACCAACGCTGGTGGCAAGCTGTGCCTGTATTTTAAAATGCAGACATTGTCTTTATTCACAGCCAGCCAAGCTCTTCTACCTCCACCCTACAATTAAGTTGTTCTAATTTTTCAAACAAATGGAAATGCTTCCTGAAAAAAACACAGGCTCTCTGCAGAGGCTGAGTGTTAAAAAAATGTGATACTGCATCCATGTCATTAACATCAACCTCCTCCGCTCGATGCTAGAAAAAATATCATCACGGGCCTAACACAACCAGCAACCTACCAGATACTAGGGCATTACCACTGGTAAAGCCAAAGGAAAACAGGCAAAGCAAGCCCCCTCTTTGCTGCTAAGAACCATCACTATAAATTGCCTTCATTTGCTTAAGGGAAAAGGAGAAGACCTTATCAAGAAATAAGCACATGCACCAAGCTTATACCACTATCAGTTTAGCCCTAAATGTTCAACAACTAAGTGCTTTGTTACAGCTATAAAACACCTCTAGGATTTTACACCTACATTTTAAATCATCGAAACAGCCAGATACATAGATCAAAGAAATAGAAAGCCATTAACACAAATTGCTATTGGCAAAACAAGGCAGATCAGAGGAACTGTGAGTCATCTTTACCAATCCCGTACAACTTCTCTCTGCCTTCACCCTCTCAGAGTCTGAAAGTTTACACCTGCACAAAGTCTCCTCACTTTACCAGGGAATTATTCATATGAATACATGCAGAAATATCATAGAGGTAAAAAGTCTTACCAGTAAATTTTGGAAAAAAAGGAAAATGCAGATAGGAAGATGATAAAGTGTCAGAAGAGCTATCTAACTGACATGGCTTTGCAGGCAAGAAGGCTAGGTCAACAGTGGTGTTCCAAGAAACAAGAAATGCTGGGAATAAGCTCAAAAGATAACTAAAGCCTTGCAAAGAGCTGTGAAAATGTGAACAACAAAAGTGCCCTGTCCTTCCTGTTCACACATCATGTGACTCAGGGGAATGGACAAATTAGATGCCCTTACAATGTGCCTGCTTTAGGAACACTATATAAGCATCTTCATAATATACACAAGCATCACCTCTTAACATCTAGATAATGAAAAAATTCAGGTGGCCCCATGGATCCTGCCCAGAGAAATTACACAGCAGAGAAAAGCTTTCAGTCTGGTGTTGTGGCAGCGATTCCAGATTGCAGCAGGCAACAAGCACTGTCCTAAGCCTTTTACCAGAGTGGGATCCTGACTAATTGTCTCACACTGGTGTAAGTTAGCCCTTGTGACAAGCAGGCCAGAAACATAGGGTGAGCTGACATCCCATACCCAGCTTCTTTGTGCACTAACCACCCTTAAAGAAAGGAAGGCAACTCTCACACTGGAAGGAGTTCCTCGTACCCTTCCATTTTCGTTCTTCCCACATAAACTGATGACTGAGGTGGAAAGTCATCTTACAAAACACATCTTCATCAAGTGCTGTGATAATACGTTAGCATCAAGAAGATTACTTTTCAAATGGAATACTCTATGTGCATCAGATGCACTACACAAATACCACCACAAGCTTCCAAAAGCTGCAGGAAATGTACTAGTGGGGGTTAGAAAGAGCTGAAAAGGTCATGCCAGTAGGCTGAATGAAGCCCAAACTCTGTCATTTGAAGAATATATACCGTAGTGAGAACTTGTATCGAAGCAGAAGCAACATATTATAAAAACAATAAAAATAATCAGCTTTTGCAATGAAAAGAAGTGAACAAACACTGAATAAATTCAGAGAAACAGCTGTCTTCAGAGAGATTTTCTCAAAGACTGTAGGTCCTACTGGCAAGTCTGCACCTCAACACTGCAGGAGGCAAGTGAGTGACGGCTTTTCCTTACCCCATAAGGCAGCACACAGTATCTCAGAATTGAATCTCTTCTTGTATTTGCGAATCTCTGGAGTATCGCTCTGTGGTCGTGTATTTGTAGGATTCACATTGACAACTGATCCTTTCCTCGTAGGGTCTTGCCTTATTGCCTCTGATCTCATTGCTTCACTAGAAAATCCTACTGAAGAAAGAAAAGTAACGTGCATGTAATATCCCTCATGTGATAAACTCTGGCCATATCTTCCTTACACCAAACAACCCAAATCAGTAACTGAAAATATTCAGCAAGACTTTTTTTTTTTTTTTTTTTTGTAAGAAATGTAAATGGAAAAAGAAAAACTATGCAATCCATTGCAAATCAAATCAAAAGCATGATGGCAACATTCGTAGTACTTTAAAGAGCCACTGAAGTCACTGAACCCTTTTTCAATTGTCGTCTTCAGCTACTTTACTTACCCACAGAAGTCACAGTTGTCCCACTAGATGGAGAAATCTGTAGTAATCTGGGGTCTATAAAAGGTGTAAAGGAGGAGGAAGATTTGTGTTTCTGGAGTGTGTTACTAGCGGACTGAGTCTGCAATGTAAATTTCAACTTTATTAATATTAATGACAATAAAAAGCAAGGATAACAACAACCAACATTTTGAAGTCACTACAGTATTATGCTACGTAGCCTCCCCAAGCTTGATTTACAGATACATAATGCACTGCAGGCACCACACCTGAACATATGCACACTGCACATGTTACAGTGAAATGCAATTAGCTACATCTCCATCCCTGTCACCTCAGCTGCCAGCGAAGATTTTTGAGTGGCCACTACAATCAGGCACAAAGCGAGGGAAAGTCTCTTTTTTTCGAAATCTGCTTAAATGTATGCCTACTACCTCATCTGCAAGCTGTCCACTACATTCTACTTTTGTACTTATGAAGCATGTTCTAAAAGGAGCTAGTTATGAAGTAAGTTAGGAAATTTGATCTCTTGGCTTGTGCAATGAAATCAGAACCATCTGCGATCAAGCATTCGCTTCTGTGATGGTTTATGTTTTCACTGTCCACTACTGTTCATTCTCCCTATTTTGTTTAACCTGAGCCTCTTGCCAGAAAGCTGCAGCAGGTTCTTCCACCTTTATTTGACAAAGCAAAATATTAAACCTGTATCGAACAAAGGGGCTCATTAGTGTGGAAGGTGTAGCAAACGGTGATATGAAGCTATGAATATGTAGTGGATAAAATCACTGGTGCTTGCTGAGTTATGTGGTCTAAACATGAAAAAAACATAAAGAAAGGAAGAAGACAAGTGAAACAATGAACTGTTAAAAGTGGAAATGGAATGACTTAAAAACCCTTGCCAGTTTAGTATTATAGTGACAACATTGCACGCTGAAGCAGAATGGGACACGTAAAAAAAAATTGTATATACACAGGGTGTGCACGTGGGTGAGTTATACCAAGCAGTACGGGGTTTTTGCTCAGCTTTATGCAAATGTAGTTAGGGACTTCATCATCGTCAACTCATCTTCAACCTCTAATCTTTCTAAGCCTCTACTCTGCACAAAAAAATAGCGATGGTCCTTGTGAGCGCATCACTCCCCTGCACAGCTAAATACCAAGAGGCTCCTTCACCACCAGCCGCTGCCGCTGCCTCCACTTACCAGACTGAGTTAGCTGAACCCTGCTTATTTATTGCTTAGATCAAAGTAAGGAGCAAGCCTATCTGCGGATCAATCAACTGATCTCTCTAACCCACAAAAGCGTGCTTTTACAAAGATCAAAGGCGAATGAAGCATAGCTGAAAATGAAATATTATGCTAACTGAATTTCCAGGAGGAAACCCTCCCGCCCACCCTCCTGTTCGAGGCATTTTTCATCCCGTGGTAAAAACGTGCATTGCCAAGAGCCCACCCAGCTCACCGCAATCTATTCTTCTCAACCCAGCGCTTGCATACCTACATGGCAGGATGACTCTAGCCCGAGAAGCAGCCGCTTCTTTCCACAAAGCTTCCCTCCCCCTGTACCACTCTTTTGGATACGGAGGTTCTCTGTGAATGACCACCCAGTGGGAGTGGAGCAAGCAGGCTGCGTTCCCAGCTCACTGCTGGAGGTAATAAGCGGGGATGATCCCCTTCGTTCACACATGTGCATCTCCTCTGATGCAAGGGGCTACACGTGTGCGAAGGACTGGGCTTGCCCACCTTGGTGGCTAAGGGCAGGCACTGTTCCAGCCAGTGCCCTGGGACTGGCCCAGGACAGCAGGAGGAAGCTTCCCCAGTGGCAAAGCCTTGCTTCTCCAACAGACACGAGCAGCGCTGGTGGAGAGCAGTCATATTTACACAGCTGCGCTTCAGAGCACAAACATTTTCCCCACTCGTTATTCCAGAACAGTAATACCCAAGGATTTAAAAACCCTCCCGGGCAACACCTGATACGTTCACCCAAGCCCACGTGGCAAGTTTTTAAAGAGCAAAATCCCTCCGTGGCAGCTTCCTCTCCCAAAGGGTGAGTTTCCACAAGCAGCTCCTTATACGTGCACAGTTACTAGCCCAGCCTCTACTGACAAAGCCAAAATTAACCACTAATTTTTAAGAGGCACACTGCTTGCAATTAGCCTGCTCCCAGAATAAAACAGAATTAAAAAAAATAACGAGCATTGGCTAGAAAATACAGCAGTCAAGTTTAGTTTAAAACAAATGCCATGCAATTAATGACTCACTAAGAGGAAGCAAAAATAGTAAACTGGCAAGTTTGGCGTGGGACTGCTCTAGAGTTAAGGGCTTTTTACACAGAACTGAAATGTGTTATTTTGGGGTGGGAACAAAGGTGACAGAAAAAAAAAGCAGGGGAGATTGGCTGGAGTTCCTTTGCAAACTAGCTACTAGGCAATGCTGCTATAACCCTACGAAAGCAGCCAGCTGTGGTGTAAGACATACCTCATTAGTAGTTAGCTTGTCCTGGGGTGTCTGTGGGGACATGGTGGGTGTCGGCTGGCTGGAGGATGGGGAGGAGGAGGTGGAGGAAGTGGAGGAGGAATGGCTTTGCTGTAAGAGATCTGGCAAGAGGTGAATGCGACCGGCAAAGCCATTGCTCTCATGATGGCTGGCACGCTTTTTGTCAACTGTACTCTGTAGAAAAAACAGGCACACTTGTCTTGCTCAAGTGCTGCTTAAAGGCCTATATCCCTAACAACCTCTCTCCTTCTCTCCCTCGCTCTCTTCCTATCTTTTTTACATTTAGTTTTTAAGTAAGCTGATAATCCATGCCTTGATGCCTGGATTGA
Source organism: Nettapus auritus (assembly GCA_011076525.1). Taxonomy (NCBI): domain Eukaryota; kingdom Metazoa; phylum Chordata; class Aves; order Anseriformes; family Anatidae; genus Nettapus; species Nettapus auritus. The sequence continues at coordinate 139,876,161 of CM021765.1, forward strand.
AAGGGAAAGTGGGCAGAGCTACTAGAATTCTGCAAATTTCCACCCTTTCTGGCAGGCAAAAGCTTAGCTCGTGTGGTGGATTTGCACAGCCAGTTCCAGTAATGAACAGAAGAGCAACTGTGCCGGTAAGTCTTCCACCATAATGCAGACAAGTACACTTTTCGAGGTGGGGGAGGATTTCTGCCCTATTGTTTTGTTTAAAACCAACTTAAATCCTACAGAGATATGAGCATTGACTGTCTGGTGAATGCCTTCAGCTAACGATTTAAAACAATAAGCATGAAATCTTAATTTTCAAACCAGAGGGCTCAATTAAGAAATTGGCATTCAGTTGTGAAATTCAGAAAATGCGATTACCGAGGAAACTCCTATAAGCTAACATGCTCATTAACATGAGCTCATTTAAAAGCAGGGAATCATTATCTTTTACAGGCAGAAGAATGCAGCATTTTCAGAATTAAAGGCAACAACACAGCACTCTAGCTCTGTCCACATTCTCTGCCTTGCCACCTGTTATGTTTCTCCATTCCCCCACGCTAAACATGACATGAATTTGTGTGTGTGTGTGTGTGTGTGTGTGAGAGAGAGAGACAGAGAGGATGATCTGGGTGGTCTGTACGCCCTCAACTACAGGTTTGGAAGATTTTTTAAAAAAAACCCTAAACGCTTCCCCCCAGACTCTCCCCCAGCCCCACTCCTGAGAGCCACACTTTGTTCTACAGTAAAGCTAAACTAAACTTCCTTGCTCCAGGTACCTGCTTCATACACCTGTAGCTTTTCTACTATTCTCTCCCACAGACTTTGAGGTATTCTGCATGGTGCTGCCATGGGTGTCACTGGAAAGCATGCAAAACAGTAGCAAGGGGTGAAGGGCTACTCTCCTCTTTGCATGCATCAAACATCTTGCTCATCTGAAATTCACTACAGCTGTGTCTTGATAATACAAACAACGAATATAATGTAGAAACAGCATGGGTGAATGAGCGAGTGGGTTAATGAGCACAGAAAAGGTGCAACACTGCGCAGGGAAGGAAAAGCAATACCTGTCGGACAATTAAGGTGCCCTCCTTAGAAGGAGTCAAGGCAGGTTCGCTCTCCACATCGTCGTGGACGATCATGGTTTTCACTGACTCTGTTTCACCATTGCTCAAGTTCAGTGTTGACCTATTTGCCAGACAAGAAATAACCAGGATGAGATAAGAGCATTTGTGTCATAACTTTCACTGCTCCACACCAGGGCACAATCAAAATTATTTTAAGATTGTGACCAGAGTGGAATATTTACATACCCTGCCTGCATAAGCTTCTCTGTCAATTAAAAAAAATAAAATAAGGTAAGGAATTTGTTAAACACCATTTCTTGTTTTATTACAAATCAAAAGAAGAGGGAGAGGAGGAGCTGTGAAACTGATTTCCCATTTGCAGAAATTACTTAAAGAGACATGTCTGTTAAACCAGCTCCTACACGCTCAGCTTGAAAAGACTACCTTCAGTGTTTGAAAATGTAAGCGTACAAGGCTGCTATGCCTTGCCCATAGATTGTTGTGAACTAATGTAAAAGCCAAAATGCCCCATGTGCATTTCCTTCAGCTCCCTACAAGTACCAAAAGAAGCAAACCACAGAACTAACACTGCTCGGACATCGTCTGGTCCAGAAGTAGATTCATCTGCTCCTTCTTGTTCCATGTCATCATCTTCCTCATCCGTTGTCCCTGACTCCTCACTTGAGGACGAATAATCCGTCACTTTATGTGGAGGCCGCACATCCTCTACTGCTCGCAATTCCTTTGCCAATGCAGTTAAATCCTGATGGGAAAGGGAGGAAAAAAATGAGGTTGCAGTCAGAGGAGTTTGCAAGACAGCCCCACTGGATTAGTGCCCAAGGTTGCTCACTGTCCACTGCTGTTTTCCATAGACACAGCAGCATTGTTTCCTTTGATTTATTCATTCCTGACAGTTACCAAAGCTTTCTGATAAACTAAAGCACCTAGAGAGTCAACCTAAGAAGGCCATGCGATGTTATAAAAAAATGCATATAATCTGAGTCCAAACTATTCTAATTATGACTTCAGTTTATCCCACTATGTCATAAAGGTACGAAAGATGTAAATAAGCACCCAGACCCGCTTTGACAGAGTGGTTGACTGTTGCTGTTCATTTTTCTTAACTTTGCAGGTTAATAATATCCACCACAAGAAACTCTGGGCAGCAAGACAGCAAAAAGAGTCTTAAGAATTATTGAGCTGCCCGAGGCGCAGCATATTTGGACAGTTGCAGACAGATGATCACCTTGAAACCTTTTGATCCATTTCCAGTTTCATGGACATGCTCTAAGGAGTTCACCCGAGAGGGCAGATTCATTAGCCCTGGCTCAGCCACACACAACTGTCAAACAGTACAGCCATAAGCCGCTTTTCTGTCTGCAGCTTGGAGTGCGTGTAAAACAGGTTTGCAGCCAGTGCAAGCTGCTCTCAATTGTATAGCAATGATTTATTCAGCTGAATATAGTTTAGAGCAAGTACTTCACACATTATACTACTAGAAGTGAAGGAAGGACCAACTTCCATGTTTCTTTAAAATAGCAGCTCTGAGAGATTTGGCTGCTAGTGCATTATCATGATAGCAAGAGAAAAACGTTATAAGGAAAGTTGGAAGTACTGCAAAATCCTACGGTGACCGCCTGTGTACAAAGAACTGTAATCAACTGCAACAAGAACCAGATTAGGAAAACATCAGAAATGTTTCAGAGGAAATAACATTTTAAAGTCTTACCACTTCTCCCTGCACCATTCAGCACAGCATTGATACATTCAGGTCAAATGAATTATCATTGGTCCAGCCACAGCAAGGAAGCACAGGAAGCACAGAAAGAAAGAGAAAGGGAAAGGTTAGGAAGAAAGCAGATGAGAGAGTAGAAATCAATTCCCAAGGCAGAGCAAATCTTACTCTTTAAGGTACCATGATGTGTAAAAGCAACTGCATCGCCCAGAATGCACCCAAAGGTAAAAACTGCAGCTCAAGTTGAAGTTCACCCCCAGTGACACCAAGAATGAAAGCTCACACTGTATTTTGTGGGCTCGCTTCAACATGTAGGGGGGCAGGGGAAAGCAGCTGCAACTTACAGCAGGCTTGATAGGTCTGAAGACTTCCTTCTTCTCTTCAGGCTTTTTAGGTGCACTTTCATGGCGCTGTGATGGCGAACCCTCTGATTTGGATGATGCTGCATGTGCCGAGACCCGAAAAGGAAAACAAAACAAAACAGGGCTTCACCAGGAAGGTAAAACACATTTTATTATTCCACTTTGGAGTAGGGAACAGAGGTAAGAAGGCTACCAAGGCAGTGTTTGAGAGCCAGACGTCAGTTTCACTGGTTCATTATTACATTTTTCCTGAAAGACTATGCAAATATTGCTGTGATCTCTACAGGTGCAGCTGACCTCTGACTGAAGCCAAACCAAACTGTCACACAACTGCAAATCAAAGTGGTTGCAAATACTGCCTCATTTGCACAAGGGATTGGGTCTGCAGTTGATTGAAACTGCCTAATTTGACTGAATCCACAAGGTGAAAAGCTTGTATTGACATTCAATGTGCCCCATCTGAGACCTATCCTTAGCAGACTGCACCCCTTCAAAAACCACCAAGGTGACAGACAATGAGCATCAAAAGGTGTAGCAGTGACTCAGCATGAGTCAGAGGACAAGGAAACACATTTTCTTGATGACTTCTGCATGATCCATCTTTCCCAAACAGGCATGCATAGCAAAGAGGGGTACTGGAAGCTAACCAGCCCTCAATACTGCAAGCACAAAGGTCTTTCCCAGTGAGGGTTACCATCCTCCATTACTGAGTGTTGCACAGTCAGTAAGTTTAAAACCTGATGTTATGGTGGGTGGGGAAGGACTTACATCTCATCCGGAACCGCTCTCCAGACCCACTCTGAGAGCCAGGGTGAGAGCCAGGCTGTGAGCCAGAGTTGCTTGAACCTGAAGAGCTGCCACTGCCCGGTCTTGGTACGAGCTTCTCCACCCTTTCCCACAGCAGACGAGGCTCTATATTGCTGCATCAGGGGAGGGAGGAAAGCCCTTGTTACACACTTCATTTTCAGATTCCTGTTTCTAAACTCAAATTTCATTCTTCCTCAGTGTTTTGCTAATAATCAATCTGAAAGAAAACTTAACCCTGAGCTGAGGGCATCAATGGTACTCCACAACCCAAGCAGTGGCTCCCTTTGAAACACTTATTACCTTATTTAGGGTGGTCAAATAAAAAGTTTAGGTGGGTTTAAGCTATTCATTTTATTAGGAATTGGCTACCTGCCATTCTTATGTATCTAACCCAAAGTGGGCCGTTAACTCAGGCTGGATGCAACAGGTCTGGAATTGGCTCAGAAGTGCCCTGGCCACCCAAGCACAAGCCAAAAAGGTGGCACAACCTGTCCCTCTCAGAATGCTCTCACCCATGCCCAGTATGCCATGTCTGGGGTGACCTGTCCACGTGGCTTTTCTCATTTTAGGAAACATCCCCTTTCTCCCCTTCTTGACCTCAGATGTTCTGCATCACAGCTCAGGGATTCTTCTGCCTCTCCAAGTCTGGCTCTGGCTGAGAGACTGGAAAGTTTCTGAGACCTCTTCACTTCAGATCTTACAAACACTTCTGCTGCCAGTAATCCCCACAATAACCCAAGATGACCTGTTGCACCGAAGGCATGATGTTCACGAATGGTCACATTTTTTCGGTAATCTTAAGGATATTTTGAAATTATTGCAAAAGTTGTAGGACAAGCAACTCAAAGAAGGAGAGGCAAGAGGAAATTTAGCCAGTGTTTGTTGGCACACATGAAACACCAGGGGAAATTAAGATTCATCATTATGAAAAGGGGATCCAAATCCTTCTTCCTTCCACATCCAACAGACAATGCCAAAAGCGCTCTGAAAAACGCCCGTCTTCCCATGAGCCTTTTCCTTCCAACACAGGAAAGGCAAGGACATGTAGGCTTACAAACCTCGTGGAGTTTCTTTGACCTGCTTGGTTATTTTGCTGCCCACTGCCCTGCAGTGGAGAATCACGACGAGACAGGACTGGTGATCGGGACGTTGTTCTCACAGGTACCTTGGGAGAAAAAAGGCTGTGTTAAACCCATGAAGAAGAGAGAAAGAAGAGGAAGATTAAACCTCTCCTGCTACATAATATGTTCTTAAGATTTTAACAACACTTATTCTATGTCTGAGTTAACATCAAAAACCAAAAGCAATAAGGAAATACCCACAATCCCAAAAGCCTTAGTTGGGATGCTGTTCAGATTTCGAAGAGAACTCAGAGTTTAGTCTTAACATTAAGTAGTGTTTCATAGCTACCACACAAACACATACACACCTCACTACCCTCCAACTACTGAGACATTTGAAAAGAATACAGCATTTGGACTGAAGCAGGGGAGGCGCAAAGCAATTTGCTGGAACAGCATGAGAATTAGGAGAATAAGCTCAGGGGAACCAAACAAATGCCCAGGAATGGATCAGCAGAAGGCAAAGACTGGTGGGGGAGCAAGAATATACTCGGAAGAAGCAAATCCCAGTGGATGGAAGGGGGTTGGGAGGAGAGGAGGAGGAAATATTGAATGTTTCCTTTTTGTTCAGTTCCATCTCAATTTTTAGTACTGGTATGATTCATAGTTTGGGTTGCTAACAGATGAAGAAGAAAATTAACTCTGAGCAATAACCTCAGGGATATTTTAAATTCTTTCTGGAATATGGTAATGATTTGTTAACTTTGCATAATAAATTGTCTCTCTGAAATAGCTGCATTTTATAAATAATTGCCAATTTTATACAAAGCTTCAATATTGTACTGAAGGCTGATTATCATTAACCCGTTGACTTAACACCTGCATTGTGATCTGACTTCGGAAATACTGTGACTAACACTGGCACGAGGGCATGGTCTTCCCAGTGCCCAGACTATGACATGCTTTAAAAAAAAATCATCATCATAAAGAAATAGCACACATCTGTCTTTCTACTCCTTACCCTTGGAGGCACCTCGTCACTGTCTGATCTAGCCCAAGCCTTTTGGGTGGGGTCGGGTACCTCCGACTTAGAGTCAGAACTCTGATTTAGCACTTCACTGCGTGAAGGTGGATATGGGTCCTGGGAACGAAGATGGTGATGAGCAAATTTGGGAGAAGGGTCACTGAAGGAATGGGATCGCGAGACAGGGGAAACATTGTTCTTGAGAGATGCCAGATGGGACCACTGTACCTTACAAGAAAACAAAACATAAAACATTCAATGCGCTCAGTATAACTGGCTGTCCAATTAACACAGAATAAAGGCAGGTGGGGCGGGCAGAGACAAATTGGTTATGGCATTAGGTAAGCGTGGGGTGGAATCAATGCATTTAAAAGCAAGGCAAGCGCCCAAAGAACGTAACAGACTGAAAATACAGCACATTTTTGTGAGATACGCTCTCCACATACACGTACACTAGTGCCCAGAAGTAAAGGGGACCTAATATCTGCACCATGAGCCTGGGTCCAAAGGCCACCCAAGACGGGAGTCATCATCCGTTTCCCAGTCTTCCGTGGGCTTTGGCTGGGTCTCATGGCAGCACTGATGGGTTGGGGAATTTGAAGCAGATAGCCAATTGAAGAAATGTGCAAAATTAAAGAATGCCACGAAGTGTGCAAACCAACAGACATTTAGGGTATCTAAGAAATTTGGAAACTAGATACAGTTCCAAACTTTTGGAGAACAGTTGTGACACAAAAGCCTTTATTCCTTTATAGTCATTGCAATATATATATAAAAAAAACATAATATATATTGTATATTGTATATAGTATACATATGGACAATGCATATTATACATATACCATATATGTACCATATACTGTACATATATACATATTTATTCACAAACTAAACACACACGTACACACACACATATTCAATTACAGATACACTAAGAAGGCACAACAGTGACTCCAGAGCTAAAAATCCATTGGGGTTTCCTTTGAAATACATACTGACCCTTCAGCTACTCCTTCTTTGTGCATAAACCCATGTTTCTAATTTAATTTCTGAAGCTAAGGAGGAGGAAGTGTCATAACTGAGGAACATACTACTTTTGCACCTAGTAATTAATCAAGATTTCACTTTCAACCCCAGTTTCAGTAGGCTGGTTGTATTTGTTTTTATATGGTTATTATTTCCTCAATTTTCATACACACAGCTGTTGAAGTGCCTGATTATTCTTAATATGAGTGGAAGATCAGACTTTAAAAGTAACTGGCACAGAGAGCATGAAGATGCAAGTCCAATATTTTGAAATAATCATAGAGGTTTGAATAAAAGCCAGGAATTAATGAGTAAGAGATGAAGTTCTGTCCTGATTTCTCCCACTCTCTTGTCTGCTGAAATTCTCCTGCTGCCCAAAAGAGTTTCAATGCCTAGTCACAATCACGGATAGGTTTAGTTTGCACTGTCATCAACAGTCTTACGTAGGAGAAGAAAATTCTGCATGGAAACAGAGGAACTTAATATAGAACTAGACTGTTTAATTTAGCATATCTCAATAGCTTAGAACATATGGTTTATTTGTAATTTTTAAACTATTCTTTTAATTTGTGCTATAATTTCCACGAGGTACGATTATCGAGCTTTGGAGGCTTCCATTAGCAATCAACAGAATGACAGCAACCACGTCGCTCACTGGTTTCAGCCTCTTTTTAATTTTCCAGGGGTGGTACAGAACTCTGTTTAGCAAGCATAAGCCTACTGACAACAAACTTGATTTTCTTAGTCATGTTTAATGGATCTCTGAAGCAGTGATCATTCTATTAAGAATCATTTGTTTGGTTAACTTTTTTTTCCCCATTATCTTAGAAGACTAAGCCAGCTCACTGCTTTCCTGAACATCCTCTTTGGCAGTAAATATTTTGCACAGATCAGATTCTGAACTGTAGAAATATACTGAAACTATGACCAGTGTTTAGGCAACCATTCCACTGTTGCACAGATAATAAGATAATGCAACAGTAGCCATTAAAAAAAAAAAAAAAAAAAAAATAGGAAAACAAACACACAAATCCATCAGTTTATCAACACAATAAACAAAACCAAACAGAGATAATCTACTGAATAAGCTGTTTTGTGTAACAGTGCTACTCTTTACATAAGACTTCCTATGTGCCAAGATCTGCAAATCTGAAGGAAACATGTTGGGACTTCTGCACTTCCTTCAGGCTCACCAGTATTTTCCTGGGCACTTACTTGGGGCTCCATTGGCCTCTGCAGGGCAGGCTGAGCAGGTTCTGAGTTTCCATTGGAAAAGGACTCTGATCTTGAAGGCACTGGTGGCTCCAACACTTTGCCCATCTGCTTTGACTGTGCTTCAGGGGAGCCCTGATTCGTTTTTCTAAATCTCTCCTCCACCTAAGACAAAATAAATGCAGGTTAATTCTAGAATCAGGAAAACCAATTACAGTAGAAATATGAAGGTGACTACCTCCCTTCCTTTACCATGAAGAAACCAAATATGTTTGAGGCTTGGCAGGATTTTTTCCCCACAGCTTTCACCAGCAATGTAAAACAGAATGAACTGTCCCAACATGGCAAGTATGCCACATGGGAATCCATACTAGGAAAGAGGTTACAGTGGGCAGTAAAACGTGAAGTGGTATAATGAGAGACCATCACGATACTTCCTTATGCCTAGACTAGTCACTACCCATCAGTGGACACAGATAACAAAAATGATAGCTGAAAACTGATACAACTTTACAATATAAAAGTACGTTTCCCTTACTGCAGTTACCCACCTTACTAAACCGAAGGGAAGTTGATTATCTGCTTTCCTGTGCTTGCCTCTTTGGCAGTGCAAGAATAAAGAGGGTATGCTTCTCTATCCAGTAATACTGGAGGCAGTTCAGCTTTAAATACAAAATTGTAGGACTGCTCATCCTCTCTCTTATCAGATAGTCCCAAAATGACATCTAAGTGCTGCACTCTGACCTCAGACTGCAGAGAACAACCCCCACAACGTATTTCTGGTTCTCAGAGACATGTAGAAGTGACTGTACACTAACCTAGAGAGCTTTTCAAGAGGAAGCCTAAGTCAGAAAGAGCAAGTCCTCAAACAAATATCAAGCAAGGTCCCTACGCAGAAACGTCACTACTTTCAAGTCCATGGCATTGAGAACAAAGCGTGTGGTACGAAGGGAAAGAGACGGAGGGATGCTACAGGCAGAAAGGATATATCCTCCCATTTCCTAAAACAATCAATTGCTGGAATTGCGGCAACATGCACCTTTCTGCCAGAAGAGTTGCTGCTGAGGAATGCTTAACTCCCAGGACTTTATCAGCATCAAAGAACTGGTAGCTGGGGCTGAGATTCTTTTGTTGAGATGCTGCTCATAAGATCTGCTTTGACCCTTATGCCTGGAGCATGAAACCAGTATTGGGGTGATTTCCTAACTGTTCCTAGCAGCAATGGCATGATGAGACTGTTTATATATCCATGCTGGAAGACAGAGGCAAGTCTCCAGGACTCTTTAGCGAGGCTGCTTTACAAACTGAACCTGCCTCTGCTTTCCAGACTTTGAGGACAATATCAGATTGCCTATGGGAGCAACCAGGCAAGCTTCTGCCAGGTCTACACAAAATGCACCATGTCTTGGGGAAAATAACAAGAATGGAGTCAAGCATCTTAGCATACAATCATTTTCACCACCATGTCAGCCCCACAGAGCCATCCTTTAAAGTATAAAAATAGGCCAGACTCCTCTTGGTAGTCTCCTTCTTATGAATAGAATAAGGAAAAGCCCCAAGTCTTTTTGTCTGAAGGAACAAGCTTTCATGTCTCTAGCTGTAAATGATAGGAGGTTTCCTCCACAAAGCACACAAACTGTAACAGCCACATGTCCTTAAAAACAGGCAAGATGTGAGAAAGAGATAGTCAGTTATTCCCTTGATAGAAACAGTCCCTGCTCCAGTCATCTGACTGTCTGGACCAGAAAACAGTATTAAGTCTCATTTCTTGCTCTAAGCTTCCCTCTGTTTCCCAGAGCCAATCTTAGAAGTCATTTTCCTTATATCCTCATTGCAGCTGGAATGGGTAAAAAAAAGAAAAGAAAAAAAAAATCACAATCTGCCAGAACAGGAAAGATAGCCCATGTTGGCTTAGCATTGTGATGGTCAGCATCAGTGGATGGAGACTTTCTCTGGAGAGAGTTTTTGTGAAAGTGTGAGGCACAGAATATTCACTCTAATTCACTATTTTATGTCCAGAAGTACATCACAGTTAATGTCTGCTTTTTGATATTATCTGGTGTTGCTCCAACTGCCAGGCACAGAGATATTGCAGTTATATTTCTGACTACTGACACAAGTTTTTCCTTGCCTTCACTTTATTCTTCCTGATTTTCTAAGGTCTTTGAATTTTTAGTTTATCTCCTTTTCAACTCTGAAAGGAAAATGAGAGATGAATAACAGAGATGGTTCTGCACCCCTCCAAAGCCCACCCTCAGGCTGGAAAGGAGTTCTAGACTGGTACTGTGCTTTCACCAAGGCGGGCCAGGAATGTGCACCAGGACAGGAGAGGAGAACTGTTCCACACTTGCACCACAACATGCTGTACAAGTCTGAACTTATTCCAGAAGAGAGACACGTACCAGACACTTCAGCCAAGAGGAACAGATGAGATAGCACAACGTGGTTTATGAAGAACCGGGACAATAGCATCTATGAGAAAATGAGTTTGTGCTCATCAAGTCCAAACAGCAGTACTTCAAAGGTAGTGAAACACTACTGGACAAAGGTGGACTGAAAGCTATTTTATCAGGTTCAATAGCCCCAAGGATTTTTTTTGTTCTTGTTCCAGAATGTATTTACCTAGTTCCCACATGCTGGTGATGAATGCCGTTAAGAGTTTTGACCAGTATTGCCCAGTCTGGTGGTTTGAGGGCAGTATGGTGCTCAAGGGAAACACAAGAACAAGACTGCTGAAAAAGAGCCAAGTATGCATCAGAGGCAATTACTTGCTTAGTGATGTTAACCATGGAGCAACAAAGTCAGGGGACTCACTGAGACAAACAGCACTCTGATGATTTCAGATTGACTTGAGTGCCCGACGTCCAAGAAGGCAGCACCACAGAGCTTCACTAATGCGGGGATGTCATCTCAGCAGAGAATACTTAACACTTCAGAAATGAAATTCATGTTTGTGCTCATGAGAAGCAAATTTCCAAGAGCATGGGCTAAAGCACCTACAGGTGGTGTGTGTAAGCATCCCGCATAGGTTTGTGCTCTCCCAATTTCCAGGCCTCAGTCCCTGCCTGCGATACAGACTGACAACTGCACCAGTGCTTCCTGTGAAAACATCAGGAACAACTAAGGAGTTGGACTTGATGATCCTTATGGGTCCCTTCCAACTCGGGGATATTCTATGAGTCTATGATTCTACGATCTGATAAAGTGCAGATGAGATTGACCACCTGACCTAATGTTTCCAGTATCAGCTCCCCTTAGTCTGCAGCATTTCACAGTTTCTTTCCATTCTTTACACCTAAAAAATGACCTACAATGATAGCAGAAGTATTCAGAAGTACCTGAGTTTGGAAACCAAATGGCCAAAAATTAGGAATATCCTGCTCTTTAAGAGTGACACCCTGGTCTCCAACCATATTGTAGCAGAACCGTAGTCACCATGATGCCAAGAGGCAGGGACAGAGGAGCAGGGAGCATATTCCTGGCCATGTGCAGGACTTACCTCACGCGCTCTTTCAGCAGGCTCATAGTGGGGTTTTGGCTCAGGGGTATGATAGCTTTGTTTATTTCTTTCTTGCTGCTGCTGTTGCTGCTGCTGCTGTTGTTGCTGCTGCTGCTGCTGCTGCTGCTGTTGCTGCCTCCTGTGATCATGTTGCAGTGACAGGAGGTAGGCTTGCTCCTGCTGCAACTGGCGCTGGAGTCGCTCCGCCTGTCGATGCTCCTCCATCTCTCGCCATCTGTATTCCTTTGAGAGAACACGTGAGTAATTGAAGACATGACATGGAATGTATGGTAGACATGTCCCTATCCATCCCATTAAAAATGCACCTTTGTGGTTGCTGGTGCTTTTTTGTTTTCTTTTTGTAGAATTTTTTCATTGTTTAAGTGTAACCATGAGCTAAGTCGGACCAATATGGCACGTGTCTCACGTTGGGAAAGTTGAGAGTGTACTGCTAAGCTTCACATGATTGGAGAGTTATGTCAAAACTGGTTTTTATTAAAATAAAAAAAAAGAGTTATTTATACTAAATCCAGTGTAAGTTCATAAAACAATGATTTAAAACAACACTAGGCCATTGTATCCAGGGGTAGATTTACATATCATGTGTGCTTTTGATCTGCAACATAAGCACTCTAGTTCGTCACTGAATGCCAAGGTCTGTTGAGAAACTCGACCGCCAAACCAGAACTGTTCCACTTTAACATAAAGCCTCCTCTTACTGCCCAGAAAGCAGTATGACCTTACAGCACTTCTCATATGTGCCTGTCAGCCCACGACGCTAACATAAATGGCCTTTTAATCAAGCTCCTTTGTTGTCATACTGTCAGTGCAGCTGTGCCTGACTGAGGGAAGCCTAGGACTGGCCGGATAAATGGATCCTATAGCTACTGAACAAAACAGATACAGTGCTTTACCAGTAACATGGCCTGCTCCTGGAGCAGCTGCTGCTGTAGAATTTCCAAGTGCCGCTGCTCCTCTTCTAGCTGTCGCCTGATATACTCCTGTCACATAGAAATTACCCAGCAATAAATTTATTCAAAAGGAATGCATCAGAACCCCCTGGGTGGCACACCACACGCTACTTCCCCAGTTCAGCTTTAACGAGAAACGCACTTCAGGATGGATTAGTGCCTGCAGAACAATTTAGGGAGCCCTGTCTACCGAGCATCATATTTTGGCCCCTTCCGTTCCAAAATTTGGACTCCTGCAAATGTTGCCGGCACGGGCCAGAGCTCATTTGTGTATTTTGGAAGGGATTTCAAGAAGCAGCAAAATGCACTCGAAGGTTTTGGAAGAGTTAAAACACAGCAAGTCTGACTCAACACAGCCAACACAAAGTCACATGCAAGTTGTATTAAACATTAGTTTGTTGCACTGGTGCGATGAACTGTTAGCAACAGCTAGAGCCAGGCTTAGTGTAGGTAGACCTGGTGCAAGCTTCCCCAAAAGGGGCTCTGTCAAGTGCAGCTCAGACCTGCCCTGCCGTCTCCCCTGCTGCCCTCACCACAAGCTTCTCCTGAGCAGACGCCGCCAGCCTTGCTGAATTATGCGATGAGTTATGGCACAAACAAACATCCACCAGGAAACGGGTATTAGACCAAACTCGCTTGCTCTTGCGATCTAGCCGCCTCTCACCCGCAGCCTCAGCAGGCCGTTTACCCACCGCTTCACCTGACCCCCCTACAACGGACTCCAACCCTGAAGCACCAAAACCCAAGCTGGTAACATCCTATCATGCAATTAATGGAGGTATGTAACACATGCATGCGCACACACGCAAGCGCACACGCACGCACGCACACGTCTACAGTGTATGCATAGAGAAAGTAATGGATCTGTGATACAGGGATGGGAGCTGTAGGAAGTCTTGCGACGGACTGATGATGTACACTGTGTTGTCAGTACGCACACTGGCTGAGCCATGGTTTGGGTGACAACAATTCTAAGAAGGGACACGTCTTCTCTCAAAAGAAAAAATAAATTTGCAGTGGTTCGGTCTGACCACACCAATTAACCATTTGTCATTACTGGCACTGTGCGTAATTAGCATTTCAACAGTTGAAAAAGCAGCTGGGGGAATACCCGGTGTCTGCCCAAAAGCAAATTGCTGTGCTGCAATTAGAGATTTTCCATATTTATTCCCACTCGTTAGTCTTCTTTTCACTCAAAAATCTTTGACACGAATACAAACACAATAAAATTCCCCAGTAACATGATCATCAATGATCACCAACACCGTGACTTTAGGTAGGAAAAATTAGGTACGCCAGGCCAAAACTAACACTCCTGAAGGTAATGGGAAATTTACAGTGAGCCTCCAGGAGAGTAGTTTGGGCTCTTTATTTAGGATCAGGATTTTGCAGTACATGCAGCGTAATTATTACCCTGATTATGACCCCGATTAGAGTTTTTAAAGGATTTTTAGAACATGCAGATTTCATGCATAAATATAGCAGCTGAATTTCACATGGTTTCAAAGGTTTCTCACCTGTTTTTTCAACGTATTAAGGGCACACTGACAACTTAAGATATATTTCCTGCCTGAATTGGCATACGTTATTATAGCTGATTTTAAATAGAGTAAGAGAGAGAGATCACATATTTAACTAAATGGATTTTAGGAAGGAAAACTCTCTGCAGCTCAAAGGTTCCACCTCAAATTCAGAATATTCAAAGTTTATGATGAGCTTCTGACCAATTCTGTGTGCCAGAAGCTGACACGCAACAGAACAGCCTTTCTCTCAGAGGCTTCCTGAGGATGGGGCATGTCCTGCCAGAACCACTGACCCAGCAAGACAAGTCTAGAAACGATTTTCAGCCCCACTGATGATTTTGCCAATTCTGCTGGTTTTTAGTCAAGCTCAGAGGCAAGAGCTGAATTTAGAATAAGTACCATAACAAGAGCTCTTTTTGAGGGAATACTGAGGCTGCCAGAATTTTCCAAAAAGCCCTACAAATCTATGTTAGTGCGTTTGCTGTCAGAGACAACAAAGATGAAATGTCAGCATAAGGCTGTCTCTATACTGATTTAGTCTTACAATTTTTTAAAAAATAAGATTTGAGCTTAGATGAAACAAATCTATTACATATATATGTGTATCATGGACTCACCTGCTCCCTTTCTACCCTCCTCTTTTCCTCCTCTGCTCTTCTTCTCTCTTCCTCTTCCTTACGTCTCCTCTCCATTTCTTCCAGACGTCTTTTTTCTTCCTGTTCCCTCCGCCTTTGCTCACGCTCCTGTTGCCTCCGAGCTTCCCGTTCTCTTCTTTGTTGCTACAAAAAGGGAAAAGAAACCACAAAGTTTTACTTCTGTTGTTATCAAAGAAAGAGGTGGGGTTATTTTCAACTGAGAAGAGAGGGATTCACCAGGACTGGCAAGCTCTGCAACTGAGTGACAAAACATTTTATGCAAGCGTTCCATCAAGAAACTTGCACCTATCACACAACTATCCCTAAAAACGTCACTTACTCTCTTAAATTTTTTCATGCACACACAAAATCATGTACTATATTCTTGACAACCAAGGTGTGGAAGCTCACCTCTGCTCACCAAAACAAATAGAGGCTTTGTGAAAACGAAACCTCAGTATTTGAGTAACTGTTGAATTCATGTATAAATCGGGGGACAATTTTCTTGACTTCAATGCCTTATGCAGAAGAAAATTATTAGCCCCATTGAATCAGCTAAAACTCAAACGACAACTGTCTGAGCTGTTGGCAAGCAGTTTCTCTCTTAAAGACCAGCTCATAGTCTGCAAAGAATTTGGTGGTGTTGGATCAACAACCAGGCTCAATTTAGTGCACTGCCCAAAACTTTGCCCAGAGAATGCAGAGAATGGAAGGCTGACCAAGAGCACCTCAGCCCCTCCCAGAACATCAAAAGCACCTACATGTAAAAGAGACAAATGAGCTGAGCTAAGCTTTTATGCTTACACAGATAAGCTTCCACACATAACCCAAATGCAAACTGGTGCTCATGCCTGCTGAAGTCTGAAAAGGATATGGAAAACCGCTCTAAAAAGCGCGAACCAACTCATATGGTCCAGATAGAACCATGTATAACATTCGGAGAAGACATTTTAAATGCCTGTACAGTCGTGACCAACTCTTCCTGCACTTCTACAGAAGCATCCAGTTAGTCCACCTACCTTGAAATCCCAGGCAGCCTCCCACAACTGCCTAAGTGTCAAAAGACCCAGCTGTCTCCCATTCAACCATCTCTCTACTTTTGCTTTCATTATAGATTTCTACAATATGCTAAAAATCATAGAAGACATTTAAACAACAACAAAAAAAAACATACTCAGATTTAATCCCAAATGAAAGAACACAATGAAAACCTACATTTGTTATTCTTTTTGCATTGAAACTAATACAATCACCAACTCTTTTCTTGAAGCAAAGCTGCCGTGGATTTGCAGATTTAAGGCATTCCAAATAGTCTTGCAAGAGCACTCAGATTAAGACTTTACTGGGGTTCATAAATCCAGGGTCACTGGTGCGCATTTCAGAGGTGTGCTCACTGAATGAGCAAAGGCCAAAATTTGCTCCCTGTGTTTCTTCATGGGATGAACTTGCTCTGCTCAGGATGACACCCTGCATGCCTATGAAGTAACTGAAAGTTCAACAGCTTTTTCTGTCTTCTGGAATCAACACTGATACAACTCACACGGGTTAGGAATTGGTGACGCTTAAACAAAAAGGGCTGCTTTATGACTTTCTTTAACTAGCTGCTCTTTTGGAAAATACACACTCTGCTTGAAGACCACTGTTCAAATACACTCTCTCTGCAACTGTGACACCTTCCTTCCTTGCCCATGAAGTCAGCCTGGGTTCACCATCACCTCCCTGTGCCACAAGACACAAGTTTCCTTCTCCTCCATGTTTTCTGTATCTTCTCAGAGAAAAAATAAAATAAAAAAGCTTCCTTGCTCTTACTTCTCTCCTAAGTAAACACATCTACCAGCCTTTTCTCTCTTGTTTAAGCAAGCTCTCTTCAGCGAACGTTGATACAAAAATAGTAGAAGTGCTGCAAGGCAGCTAGGAACACAGCACATTTCATGGGTTTCGCTGCTCCACCTCCTTCATTTCTATAAGCGCTTTAAAAGGATTAAGTAGGCACTTTTATTTCTGAATATAAACAGCTGTGTCAAACCATTTCTATATTTAAGTCAATATATTCAGGTGCCTCTCGGCTAATCAAGTCTGACAGGCTCTTTGTTTAAGAAAACTAAGATGTGAAGTACAATAATTCTGTCGCCCTGAGGATGCAAGAGACAACACACTGCTGACTGGTTAATATGCACATTTATCAGCTCAAACACTTCTTAAACATATGAAGCCTGTCTGTCTAACAACATTGTGTTGACATTGTCAAGTGGATGCACTGCAAATCTTGTGATGGCATCATTCTTGTTACAAGCAAGATGGAAAGAGTTTAGGTCTTTTGGATGAGACAAATTCATCGCTTCTGGAACCAAGGGAGAAGTAGTCAGCAATAAATATAAATAACTGAACTTAATAATATAAAAATAAATTGCAAATTGACTAAGAGAGAGCTGATTTCCCATGGCATCATGAAAAAGTATCAGTTGTTAAAAGATGAGATCTTTAAACAAACCTCGAATACAACTGCTAGCTCAGCACCTGTAGTAGATATTTATTATCCAGAAAACGATAAAAAAAAAAGAAAGATTCTCTCCCACCAGTGTGTGGTTAAGTCAAATCTCCAAATCACAAACGTGCCATTGTCCAGGTGCCAAAGTACACACAGAGATGGGGTTTCTCTGCATCACTTCCAGCTTCCCGTCAGAAACCCATCAAGCCCCTTGCCAAGAGAATGGAAAGCAAGGCACCTGGCATTGCATGAGCCCATGCAAGCACCCTGCACGACCTGCTTATTCCCAGCCCTAGCTGTAGAACAGTTCCACTTCCTTTGGACACTGCCTTGACACCTGAGCATTGAACGACCGGCTGTTAACGAAGTGGAACCTAAGTTTAACAAGCAAGGGAAAGGAGACCTACAGTGACATGCATCTCTCGGGTCCTATTCTACCTTTTGTCAAAAGCAATGGCAAAGCTTTTTAGTTGCAAGCTGTCATTGACCCAAGCTGGCTTCAGGAGCAGCCCATCAGGTGACTTCCTACAATGTTTCTGTCAGCACAGGTCGCCTTCCTGATTGCCTCTAGCCACTCTTCCACAAAGATACCCCAAAAGCCCTGGCCACTGGCTTCCTGTGGCTTGCCCAAAAGAGGGGAGAGGGACAGGAAAATCCACTAAATTTTTTTAGGCTGAATTAAAACAAGTGCAAGTTCTATTTATAGAGCCTGGACTTCTGATTTTAAGTCTGGTTGTTAGATGCTGTAATTCTTATGGCACATTACAAAAAGTGCTGGCGTAAAACAATGTTCCTGTCCATAACAGATAGACAGCAAATAGAGATCTCAATTCTCTGAAATTATGGATGCACATACAGATCTTCTTTAGTTGGACAGGGTAATACCAACTTACTTATACGTGTCAGATGAAAAGCTTATTTTCAAAGAGGTAACTGTTACCCAGAAGGTGAGGGCAGGAACTCTTTAAAGCAATTTCAGAGATGCCAAAACAGAATTTTGACAGAAACCCACACAAGCCTCAAATTTCTGCACTTCACAAAACATTACTATACCAGCAAGGAAAAAAAAAATTAGAAAATATAGTGTAAATAGTCTGGCTCCTTATCTGGCTTCAGGGTGCATTAAAGATGATCTCATAATGGTACCCTACACCTCCAAACTGGAAGACCATGCAGTTGAGCACGATTTGCCAGGAGGGGGCAATACAAGTACACATGCAGTTGGTATATACCAACACATCCAGGACCCAGCGAATTGCCTAAGATGAATATAGACCACTTTATTTTTATATTCATAGAATATTATTACTCTTCCTTCATTTGAAGGTTGATAAATACATGCATTTATGATTTATTTCGCAAAGAACTAGGCAGGCTGGTATCAGCTTAGGAAGAGGATTATTAAGACTGATAACGAGACTTTTATTTTGCTCACAGAAGAGATAAGTCAGGAGTAGAACTTCTTACTCAGAACTGGTCCGAACTGCAGGCTATTTAAATGAAGTAGATATGAATAATCTGCCCTTATGTAAAAGAAACAAACCCCGACAGAAATCACCTGCAGGTACACGTACATTACCATCTTAGTTCAGATCAGGAATGCTCTTTTGAAGTGAATCATCCAATCATCTCCTCTTACCAGGTTTTGTTTCATATTTTAAAGAGGTTTCATAGTGCCAACCACTCCTTTTGGATGAAATTAAAAAGGCAGATGCACTCCAACCGCAAGCAGGCAGGCAGTCTAGACCTCGGCTAATCCAAAGCAACTCCTCCTGTCTTCCAACACATGTAGTGAAGTCTTTGGGTCCTCAGCGCTCTAATTACTGTGCTGTAAATCAAAATCTGTTTCTACTGGATTGTACTGCTTGCCAATGGAGGTATACCCTATCACCTCAAAAACATCCATCTTAGGTTCTCATAACTAGGGACAAAGACATCAACCAGAGACATCATCTAATCAGGTTGTCCAAAACTGCAGAGGATCACAAAGAATGAGATTCCACCACAGCTAATTCTGCATTTGTCAAACCAGACTCAGTTTTGCAAAGTAAAACTCAAATGTCTCTCCACATGCATCATGCTGAGCAACGGTGTCTCCATGTTGCTGAACAGAAACACAGACACCTGTTAGAACAGCCTAGAACAGCTCAGATCTCTTGTTTTAAATATCTAAGTATTGGTGTGTCATACATAGAGCTGATAGTTATGCAATGAATCCTTATGCTCATTTTTAAAGGAGGTTGGGGAGGGGCGAGAGCAATCCCCTTTTCAAGTAATTTCCTGCACTTCGACCGTGTATGATTTCCACCTCCTAAGTCATACAGAAATTGTAAGGTCCCTGCAACGACTTCTAAAAGTCACCTATATGCCTTTTAAAAAGTAATCTTTTCTCTTACACTGCTGAGAATTATATTTGGCAGATGTCCTAAGCACCGTTCCTGTTGCAGTCTTAGTCAAAACTGTCTAGGCTCTGGGCCAGCATTGTAAGAACAAGCCCTCAATTTTAATTTAGGAACAGGAGGGGAGGGGGGAGGGCAAGCAAGTTGTCCAAGGAGATTATCTAGTGCATAAGATTCTTCCAAAAGAACGTCAAATAGGTATACTAAAATACACACTTACTGTACACAGGCAAAAACTACAAGAAAGCAACAATTGGTAAAAATATCAACAAACCAATGTAAACCCAGAGATTCAATGCCTGATGCTAATCTTAACTCACATTACCAAGCTTCTCATTGTTTACTAGCCTCATCAAAACAGTGGGTGAGTTAAGGACAGAGTGACAACATTTCAATATTTTGGCCTTCAATTGTGTCACAACACTGATGTTTATCTAAATTTGTGTCTACCACCCTTCCCCCATCTTAAAGAGCTTGTTTTGGCTGTTGCTTTGTTAGGAATCACTGGGGATCGCACATTTTTCCAACAGAAGATCCAACAAATTGAGTTGTGTTATTTTTTTTTAAAGCTCACTGTGAACCTTCATTTAATTCACTTTAAGGACAATATTCACAAGCACCACCTCCAAAAGGAAACCTTTACAGCTCGTCATTCATATTTATGTTTCTAAGTGAACCAGGCAGAGGTTATAGACCCAATAAAAGATAATAGCTTTTCTCTTTCAAACTCTACATGGTTTACTGTGTAACCTTATTCAGTAACACATCAACCTACATTACATGCCGTCTTGCTGTTGCTGAAGTTGTTAGTTCTGCCTTGTATTTTAAGGAGCAGCAGAACTGTTTTAAATGTAACTTTCAGATACCTGCCTTTTCTTTCAATTGCTCATTAAATTATGAATTCTGCAACATCTCAAAAAACTTTCAGCCCTGTGCAGCAAAGAGGGATATTGCTTAATTTCCATTATTAGCAGCAATATCTCCTTTATTTTAAAAGGAAACTACTAAAGTTAAATGACCTAGATAATTTAATTGTAATCCCCTTCCTCACCTGTAGTACCCCTGCCAAACCCTAGAGGTTAAAGAGGCATTTAAAAGACCTTGTTGACTAAGCTAAAGTGATATGTCAACTTTTGCCCACCTTTAACAATATTAATTAAAAAAAAAAAAAAATCATATTGGCCCCTTGTTTTCTTTTCGTAGCATCTTTTTATGATGTACTCCCCCTGCAACATTGCTACAGAGCCAGAGTCTAAAAACAGCTGGATGAGCAATGATGTTTATCTTGGCAATCTCAGAAGGGTGGGGAAGAAACGGAGGAGAAATGGAGTTTATAAGCCTCCCCCTTGTCCCTCCTCCTGGTTCTATGTGTGGCTGAGTGTTTGCTACCAGTCCCTTCTTACAGCAGCACTAAATGCACTGGCACATTGAAAAGGAGGGATAAGGAGCATAGCGTGACCTGGAAAGCTCTTTGGAATTTTCTATCATTTGTTATGTAAACACGTCACGTGAAATTTAAAGTCAGGATGCAAATCAACATTTGGTCCTGGTTGCCTCCTCGTTAAACATTACAAGGATTTGGAAAACCAAACTGGGTGTAGTTTTTCCACCATTGCTAAGTGAACAGTAGAAACAGCGACTCAAACAAGAGGTCATCTAAGGACGACTGGAATCTGACCCTGCACTTCCTGAGGAGCCAGATGATTGGTTTCACTGCAGCTTTCATACCCAGCTTTGGCTAAAAAACCGTTCTGAAAGTTCTGAAGCTCATAGTGAATATTCTACTATGTAGATATAAACATGCACAAGATCTTAGGAGGTGAAAAATAGGACAGAACAGTATTTTATATCTGCATTTTTCCTTTACTTTTCAGACTGTATACTGCACACCTACTATATCACAGAAGTGTGATTTAGTTATTAACAGTTTTTGCACAGTTATAATTTCAGCACCGATTTTAAATCATACTTATAATTCTCTGTGGCTTTTAGTCATCATGGTACTATGTGTGAGAGGAGTAATACATGAAAAAAAAGGTTTCTGCCTACCATGAATGAGTGCCAAACACAGATGTTTGAGAAAGCTCTAAAGTCATGTCCCCCCCAAAATCATCTTGAGGCACTGCCCAATTAAAAAATAAATAAATCCAGAGGGGAATAACTAATGTCTCTCATTCTCTACAGCTACCTAAAGTCTAGACATGTTGTCTCTTCTTTGGAACAGAGACCAAGGCCCAGCCTTCCCCCAGATACCTTCGAAAAACTAGGCTTTGGCTTCTGTTGCCTCCATAGGAGCTGCTGGATATTCAATGCCTCTCTCAGAAGAGTGCTCATATTCAAGTAGCCAAACATGGATTTAAGCGTTTTGCTCTACATTTGCCAGTGGATTTGCACATGTTGTTTTCCTTCCTGAGATGTGCGGGAGCTACAGGGAACTCTTTCTAAATGGGCGTGGGAATGGGAAACACAAGTGGAAGAGGGGCTCTTGGCGCCAAGCACCGGCCTCCCGTCTCTACCTCTTCCAGCCGTCTCCTTTGCTCCTTTTGCTGCTCGATACGCTTCTGCCTCTCTGCCAGCAGCTGCCTCTTGTACTCCTCCTGCTCGCGGAGCTGCTGCTCCTGCAGCAGCTGCTGCCTCCGAAGGGCCTCGGACCGTTCCTTGTTTTCCTGCTGCAGCCTCAGGAAATCACGTCGGAGGGTTGATTCTCCAGGCACATTGACAATGGAACTGCAACAAAAGGAAGTTGAAGCCTCCCATGCAATAAAGCCTGATGGGCCATTAAATACCTTTTCCAAAGCAGGGGAACATTAATAAAATATATCATGACGTTAAATTTTAATCTAATTTCTTTCAGAATGAAGACACTGGATGCACATCAAATACACACTCGCAGTGGAAGGCGTGAAATGAGGCCAAGCAAAATAAGGACCAACTCTGACATTTTGGAGCCCCTGACCAGTCACATTTGCCATAAATCTCCTTCCATTCAGAGCTCTCTGGCTCTAAGCCATATGAGAGGGAGCTTTAAAACCTTTAGCAGTCATAGAAGAGGTATTCAAACCCTCCGGGTGGTTTGTGTGGCTTGTGCACACACTTAATAGAAGACAGAAATTTAGTGTGCTCCTGATTTATGGTCATGGGCTTCAGACTTAACTTGGCATGAACTGCCCAGAGTCCTCCAAACGGCAGTTATTACCTTGGCTCTCCTTCTTGTTCAGGCACTTCCTCCTCTTCTTCCTCACTTCCACTGTATTCATACTCCGTCTCATCTAACAGGAAAGAAACAATGGCCCAGGTAGTGCTTATCTTTAATTTGAGGACAGCGGGGACTTGCAGCAGCACCTTAATGAACCAGTTCCTGTCCCCTTCAGTGAGAAGATCCATCTCAGACCCTAGGATTCATTCTGCATATACAAAGCCCATCTTCCCACATGTTTAAAGCAGCACAGTGCTTTGCAGTGGATTTTCAGCACATTTCCTGAATGACACCAAGTTTTACATGTAAGACAAGACACCTGGAAAACCTTGGCACCACCTGAATAAAAAGTACAGGCTGCCCAAGACATTCGCTTCATAGGTCTTGTAATGTGTTATTTCCTGTGAGCCTGATTTATGGCACCATTCCAGGAATGAACTTACTACAAAACAAAAAAGGGGAAGGCATACATGCCAATATCCTCCTGACTACTGTTTAACACTCACATGGAAGAGGCATAGCCTAGATGAGAGTAAATTTAAATTCTCTGAAAATATGACACTGGCAACTGATATTTTATCTGTAGAGGGAGAGAACAAAACCTAAAAGTCTGCTGATAGCCAACACGTGAATGAAAAAAGAACCTCTCAAGGGTATGGGTTGTTTGGAACTTTTCTAGGGGTGGGGATTTAGAAGAAAAAGCAGGACACAAATACCTATTTTTAATAAGCTGCAAGACTGGATTTTTAGAAGCTGCATACCTTTTTCTCCTCTCTTCTTCCTGGTCCTGTCTATATGGTCCTTAAGCTGGATTCGAACTTGCCTTTCATTTGGTTGGTCACGTATAAAAGGATGTTTCAACAGTTGTTCCGTAGAAGGTCTCTGCATGTAATTCTTCACTAGACAGCCTTCTATAAAGCTGAAAAACTTTTTTGACCTGAGAAAATGTGAAGGGGGGGGAAAAAGAAAAACTTAAGATCACAGCTAGAACTCAGCTCAAACAATTTTTTTCTGTTCTCCCCCAAAGCCTAATTCCTGTGAATTCCTTAATTCCTTCCACAGAACATCACGTCCCAGAGGACAGTACAAGTGCTGTCTGAAAGCGTGCATCCAAAACAGCGCTGAGCGTCCTCCAGCTGAACACCAGGCTAGATGGACACAGGGCGATGCTGACATACCTGCAGCGCTTTGGCACAGCCCTGCAGTAATGTGCCCTCTCTCACAGCCATAATTGCCCTGAAAGGCAGGATGTATTAGCGAAAGCAGATCATGCAAACCCAGCTCTGCTACTTCTGGGCCCGAGCTGGCTTGCATCCAGCTTGCTTGGAGCACAGGCAGGGCAGCTCTGGTGTGTCTCCACCTGCCCCTGCTATCTAAGGGCATGTCTACTTCAGACGAGCCATGAGGAAAGCCGCAAGAGCTGCTGCCAACGTTTCACCAATGCAAGAAGCACCACACTGCTTTTGCGTGCACCTGGGCTCACTGAGATCGGTCTGCGAGAGCTTATGATCATTTTAATTTTCACCTTAAGAGCCACACAAATAAATCCTCATAGAACAACACGCAGGCGTTGAACATTGTTGGCTGTTCAACACCAGCACAGGGGGTCATATTCTCACTGGCACAATCTGAAGGGCATAAACTCAACTGAGCTCTTCCTGCACACCACATGAAGTGACAGGGTATGGAAGTTTGTCAAACTGGACCACTGTCTTTCTAAATTTGCACTTAATTTGAACTCTTGCAAGACGACCTCTCCAGACAGAAGTCACCAAATGAAATGCCTTGCAGAATTCCAGCAATGAAAATATTCACAACTGTATTTTTCATCATTTGGCCAATTTTCTAATAACCTTCCACTAAGTACACTAAATAAAAAACAGTTGAATCACAGCAGTCCTTGCTTTGGGCAGATTCACTTTTTGAGTATGTGGTGCTCTCAGACTGCTCCTGTGCCTGAGCAGCAAACGCTTCCATTAAATGGTTAAATGCAAAACCAACAATGGTTTCCACCCATCGCTTCATTTTCCTAGTGTCATCCAGGAGGCTCAATTGAAGGTAACCTCGCTGCTTTCTGCACCTATTTCTCACACCTAGAATGTTATGAATCCAAATAAAAAGGTTCGTGAAATGTTCATGCAAATACTGTATATGCATCTCTATCCCTTTAACCCATGCAGAAAGCACGTATGAGAGAGGGAGAGGGATGCCCCGACAATACAAGTTCACAAATAAGTCAACCCAGGCAAAGACCAAGCCCAGCAAGCAAGCCAAGTCTGTATTATGTTGATTTTGACGAGGCAGTCAAATCACTTCAGTATTTTGACAGGATCACAGCATCCTGCTATCACATTCAATCTATACAAAACCTCTTTCTAGGGAGTTTTTTTCATTTCATACGTGCCAGTCATAACCAGTAACTGTGAGGAAATCCTCCGATACTAATGGATTCTTCTCAGCTGGCAAGAAGCACACACTCAATTTCAATCGTTTACAATAATTATAGTAAAAGCCTTCATTAGTTTTAATAGCTCCTTTCAACTTAGCAACTAGAACGCTATAGTACTGCTCTGTTTCTGTGTTATGATACATCTGAGAAAACATACTGCATATTAAGAGTGCTGCGGGAGTTTATTTTTTAAAATATGGTTCCATTTGTCACCTTAATACCGATGCTGTTCTGCCAAGAAAAGCTTGTTTTTTATTTTTGCAGAATTCGAGATGCTATTTCTCTGGGGCAAGCAGAACTAAATAAACAATGCATACTTTTTATTTTATACTTTGATTCAGTAGCACAGGAGATAACAACAAATGATTTTAGCTAACAAGTCTCTGCAATTCTGTGGATGTGGTAACAGAACGGCATGCAGTGAGACAGAAGAAAACATCGTGCCGCAAGAGGAGTTACAAACCAGAGGCAATTAATACGTACCATTTCTTGGATTTTAACCGTGGGGGAGGGTTTCTGGGTATCAGAAAGAGCGCCCTCATGGGATGCATGTCACAAAGCGCTGGAGGAAAGAAAACAAAAGCAAACAGAAACATGGAGACATCGGCTTAGCTGCTCTCTGTCAATACCACGGCTTCAGCTTCCACAAGCATTCCTGCCATCCCCACCACACATGCAGCAGACGGAATTAGACTGCAATGACAACAACTCTGCAGCTCAATGTGCAGAGAAAGAAATCAAGGCACAGATTAACCTTCAGACAATAGGAACATCTGTGCACAGCCCTTCTCCATCCCCAAAGCACCTAACTTACATTTTGGTCTAATAAAATACTGGGAGGTGGTGATGGCAGAAAGGAAGAACGACAGAGTTGCTGTTACACACAAACTTCTTCAGCTGCCCTCCTCTCCCACTACACAAACAATTAAAGCAGAATGCCTCATTTTTACTCTCCAGGCTTGGAGCTTTTCATTATTCCTAGACCTGCTGGTTTTGAACGAAAGAGGGGTCTATATATATTCTCTGCAGAACCAAAATGTAAACCCAAGCCCCCATGGTTTCAGTGGAGACATACTGGGAGTCCAGGATCTCTGCTGGACAGTCTTTCCTGCTGTTCAGCAGCAAAAGCACCATAAGAGAGAGGACACAGAGCAGGGAAGCGGGCTGCCCAAGAAAGGATACTTGAAGCAAATCCTCCATTTTTATCATCTTTCTATGCTTGACCCCTTGCACCATCAGTCTCAGCCTCAATAATCTCTGCAGGCAGAGGTAATGTTTTCCAAACAGCAGAAATTCAGGAGAAACAGACTGAAGTGACAGGGGTCCAGGATTCAAAGATAAGGGGCCACGACATTGGTGGAGAAGTTCCTTGGATGCCCGTGGATCCCACCAGACCACCAAGCTTAGAGATGGGCTTTTCAGCTGCCTCTGAAGGAAGAGGCAGACCCCACATACCAGTGGACAAGCCAAGGCAATGGCTGCTTAGAATTTACATTGCATCTTTGCTTACTTCTCAGACACCCCTCTTGTGATTTTATGTGATGTGGGGCCAAGCTCTGCTTCAGTTTGGAAATGAAAGAAATATTCCTGTCCAATTCCAGGCTTACAAAACCCACTGAAACAGCTTTTAATTGACAGCCACCCAGGCAACCTAGCGCTCTGAACAAAAAGGTAAAGCAAAAAGGAGGTCAAGTGGTAGCTCAAATGCTGTTAACACAAGGCTGGCTGAGGTGTCCTGGGAGCAGCTCTCCTACGGGCATTCATGCAAATGTGTAATTAGGAAGGAAAAAAACAAAACAAAACAAAAAAATCAGAGCTCCTAGAACATGAACCAAAACAAGAATGTGTTGCTTCATTTTATAATTTTTGCATTAATAACAACAACAATCTGGCAGAGGCTATAATGAAATGACCATTTTTTAAGTTAGTAAAATGTTAATACGTCATTTCAGCTTGAATATTTCAAAGACAAAGGTTTCAAGCTGGGACGCGGTGTGGTGGTGGTGGTGGTGTTTGTTGACATGTAAAAAATATATATATATTTATATTGTAGTTTACTCTTGGGTACCTTAGGCTGCCAGTTTTAAATCCCAATCTCCATCTGGGAGTGGGAGTAAAAATACTTGCCAGTATACTGAGGACTTTCATAAAAGTTACCATTAAAATCAAAAACATCGGGACTTCTTTCTTTTTAAATCCCTCTGTGCTCCTTGCAGATATCTGCCATTTGCCTTGATATTCAGAAGGAATTAAAATATGAAGGGAAAATAAGCTACCAAAAGTTGCGCATGTTTCTCTCTCAAAAATACCCATGTCAGCTCATGAGCGTTCTCAAGCAGCGAGCATTAAGTTCAATGCTCTGTGCTGAAGATGGATTTACACTTTAAGTCATGTCACTTCTAAGGAAGATCAACACCACCCACTGATGAGTTGAAACAAAAGGCGAAGCAATGTTAGCATTACCCATCCTGCTGGAAAGGCGACACAGAAAAGATTGCTACAGGCGCTTTTTTCATTAAGGTCGGATTTCTCGAGGCCCCACTGCACCTCTCCCCAGCTGAGGTTTCAACATCCCAGGCCAGCCCCTGCACAAAGTGGGACACGCTTCCAAAAGACAATACACCACCCATAGGAAGGAAGTCTGATGCCTGATTACCTTCCAAATATTCCTGCTATAGAAATTAAATTACTGCAGTCTGCACTGTAGTGCTTAAGCACTATCCTATCTTTATCAAAAGTGTTGCTATTTAGGGAGTTTTGTATTTATAGGGCAGGCAAAACCAAAGAGAACAGAAATAACACGAGGACACTTTCAGAAACCTCAAAACTAGGCTTAGATTACGACCAGCATCTCCTAAGTATACGTTTCAGCCTTAATCAGCCCGCTGGAAAAGCACACGTATCACTTACGGGGAGCTCCTTCTGCCATCTCGATGGCTGTAATGCCGCAAGACCAAAGGTCGCTCTGCACAAAAAGAGACAAGGACCATATGTTAGGAGGTAGATTTACCCATTCAGACAGCAAGAGTACCATTTGCAGAGGCACTGAAGGTGAAACTGTAATGAAATACCAAGGCTATTTAAATAATGTAAGCTACTTTTTCTTTAAGTGTTTCGTAAAATGCTACTTCTCACATCATACATATATATATGTATATATACACAAATGCATGTGCATCATAAAGAATATGCAAATGACTCTAATAACACATGAATATATTTACATTAGGACAGTAAGAAATACATTTGCCCCAAATCTAAGTCTGTGAAACAACAGATTTGTCAGTATTCCCCTGCTTACAAAGGGACGAACGTTTCCTTGTAACAGGCTCACAGAGAACACTGTGTGTATTCCCCCAAACAGAAGACAAAGAAAATGAAAGACAAAAAACTGTGGGGCAAAACCCCAAAACCTGTCACGTCTTTTTCAGTGTCTAAATACAAATTAGTGGAATACACCCATTCCTGAACTTTTTCTAGGCAATAATAGCTAAATAATAATATAAGCACATAACAGTTGCATATGGTGGAAGAACCATCACTGCTAAAATTGTAAGAAGCCTCTCTTTGGCACAATGCTTGTGGCCAAAGCACGTACTCCATCCCTACCACCTCGTCTTTGTTGAGACGTCAAGAAAAACCAAGAGGTCTTCAGTGGGAGCCTTCCAAAGTATTACCTCTGGATAATGTCCCTGACTAGCAGTTAATTGCACTTGCTCCCGAATGACAGCCAGGATCCTCAAGTGCAGGCAACAGCTGGGAGAGTCCTGACAAGGGGCAAAATCAAGAGACTCCTGCAGCTTATTGGGCAAAACAGCGGAGGGTGCTGCAGAAAGGAGTACAGCCACTGTACAGATCTGTTCTTGAGAAAAGCAGTGTTCATTTTTGTTAATAATGCTGATTTTTTTTTTTTTAAGTGAAAATTAAAGAGTAGATAAGTTCTTCTGTACAGCAGGCAGAGGAGAATTTCTAATAGTCTGGCAATTGCACTTTCAAACCCAGCAAGGCAATCATTTCTCTTGGTCCAACCTATCCATTTAAGCTACGCTGCACAGCCTCCTGGTCTTATAGAAGCTTCAACCATGAATTTTCTAAGAAGAAAAATAAATAAATAAAAATAGTATAGAAAGACAACTGCTTCAGCTCCCTACAGGCTCCACCAGGAACATGCAGGTGTTTTCAGAGAGAAGGAGTCCCTTCTCACATCACTACTGTATTAACGAAGACAACAGACAGGTCTTCTTTACTAAATCATAATAGTCACCTTCCTAATAAATCTACCTGCAAAGATTTAAAGCATTACCTTTATTATAATGAGCAGCCGGATGTAAAAAGTGATTAAATCAACAGAAATAGGATCAATCTGATCGATTAGTTGAAAGGCCCCAAACCACCAATTCAAATCTCCTGTGTTGTTTTTTTCAAGAAATCTGGAGATACACAGCCGTACTGATAGCTAACACCACTATCAATCCTAGAAAATTGATATTCAGACCCAATAGTCACTGCAAGACCCTAATCACTGGTTTTCCAGTATCTTTATTGCTTTCTTGGTTAAAAGTTGCATTAATCTAAGTGAAGATTTTTTTAAAAAGCGTATTTTCTCTTTTTTTTTCTTACTTTGTGCTTTTATAAAAGCAAGCTGAGAAGTGCTCTTAAGGTTACAGGATGCTTTGACCAGAGAAATTTAACTTCAAACATGAATACGTAATATTCTTAAGGGTAGTGCAAATGCCATCAGGCCAACAGTGGTTTTGCAGTAATTAAATCTTTTGTTTGTGGCGAACTATGTGAAAAATAACCTTTGCTGAGAAATGCCGAGATGGACACATTTTTATCTACATGTACATGTATCCTGAAATCAGGAACAGGCACAGTTTAAAGACCTCCTTCTGCACTTCACTAGCTCCCCAGACGGTGGTTCTATTTAAGGCAACACCTAAAATGCATTGTTCTGGATTATTACAATAACTGGGACATATTCAAGCACAATTTAAAGTACAAATGTTATACAAATTGAGAACACGAGCATCTCCAGTTGAACTCTTTTTTGCCTTCTCTGAGTACCTACAGTACATTGAAGTCCTACTCCTTCTGCCTCGAAGCTAGGACAACACAAGTCACGGCAGCTTTTAAAGGTCATAAAATTGGCAGTGATCCATACCTCGTACTCCCATAGCAAAATGTACCTCCACAAAACAAAATTACTCTTACAAGGCATAAGAAATCTCACAAACAACGATCATTCATAGGTGTTCATGCTGCAAAGGTAAGGGTTTTGTGCGTTGATTTGTGTATTTTTTTTCCTGTGAACAGGGCTCTCTTACTCTGTAATCATACGTAGCATCTGGATTTTCATCACAGGCAATAACTTCTGGAGCCATCCAGTACGGAGTTCCAATGAAAGTGTTTCTCCTGCCAACTGTCCTGTCCAGCTGAGCGCTCACACCGAAATCCACTGCGGGTGGGAATAGATTGAAATAAAGTCAGAAGGGAAAATAATGCTGTGATTACTTCTGTAAGATGGTCTGGAAATAAAACCAGGTGGATGATCCACGTGGGAGGACCACGCTGAAGAGAAATATGATGATTAATCCAGAGGCAGCCAGGTCATCGTGCTTCACTTGCAACGTGCTCAGGCCACAAGCGTCTGGAGACACAGCAGCGGTATGAGCACATCTCCAGCACCTCTGACCAACTGTCTGTGCAGCATCACCTCCTCCCCAGCAGGGAGTGTGTGGCTACAAAATACTGTCTTGGAGGCTAAGGAAGGACCATCCCCTTTCTAATCGATGAAGCCAAGCACCTTTGTCTGCACAGGCAGGCTCTGCTTTCATGCCATGGGAAAACCACATGTGAACAAGTCTTCTTTTTTTTGGCTGTCCACCTTTTTTGCTCTAAAATTGGACAGCAAAAATAATTTGTTGCTCAGGGAGCTGCTCTCTGCTCTGATGAACAGAGCAGATGTGTCAACAGGAACAAAAGATGAAGATTATTCAGGAGGCGCTAACTTTGAGCACATAAGCACATGGGCTGCAACGGAGATGCCCATTTCGTTACATGAGATTTTTCCTCCCTTCACTTTCTCCCCCTCCTAGTTCCACTGCTGTGATCACATTCACAAGCGTGATAGATGCTTCTCCGTACCAGTAGCTGCGTCTGCTCTAGAAGGGAGGGCTGTGGCAGCTTCACAGAATCCATCATTTAAGAGACACAGACAAACTGGTGGAGACAAGCTCTGTGGGAGCAATGGTTCGGGAGCTACTGTGCTCCACTTTGGGCCAGAAGGAGGAAAGCTCTCCAGAGAGCTTCCTCCTCCAGCAGTCAGGACATCTTCCTGTGCCTCGTGCTGCAGGAAGGTGTAATGCAAAACAGAAGGGATGTGGGCTGGGTGGGAGGCCTTCAGCATGGCTCTATATTTAACCGGAAAAAAAAAAGTGGTGAATGCAGTGTGATGCAAATACAGAAGGTTAAAGTGTTCAGAAACTGGAAGAGACAGATTAGAGAAAAAGAAAAAAGGAGGATGTCCACTTGCAGAGGAAAGAAGAGGCATGGGATGAGCATGGCTTTCAGCAGGCATGCCAGAGCTGGAACTGCATTTTGAACTGCATGCCACTGTTCCCTCAAGGGTGCCACCCAGGCCACATTTTTGTGCCCAGAACCTGAACTGCAGGTGCCGTTGTCGTTCATGCCAAACGCAGGAGTGACTTTCATCACCTCCTGAGTCCAGAATAAAGGGAATCAGAATCGACCCATGTCACGTACAGTGGAGGACACAAAACCATCCACTCACCAATTCTGGTAGGAAAGCCAACAACCTCGAATGAAATGCAACTACTTGCATTCCAGTCTCCTGAAGCAGGAGGAAATACACATGGAGCCTCGATCCATGAGAGCAGTGGCAGAGTGTACATGCTAAAGAAAGTGTTGCAGGGCTCTTAGAGAACAAAATGAATTTGGGAACATCAGAAAGAAGAAAAAA
Source organism: Nettapus auritus (assembly GCA_011076525.1). Taxonomy (NCBI): domain Eukaryota; kingdom Metazoa; phylum Chordata; class Aves; order Anseriformes; family Anatidae; genus Nettapus; species Nettapus auritus. The sequence goes on from CM021765.1 coordinate 139,908,573, forward strand.
CAACGGCTAGATGAATCGGGAAGCTGGTGTGCTTGCCTACTTACCAAGTTTCACTTCTGCATTCTCTGTTAACAACACATTCTGCCCTTTGATATCCCTGTGAATCACGTGGTGGGCATGAAGATGTGCCAACCCCTGCAGTAGGGAAAAGAGAGGAAGGAGACGACATTCAGAGTTAGGCTCTTTGCTCAGCAGCAGGCGATCCGTGCCTCGCAGCCCCGCAGCCCGTGCTCTGGTGCGTGGGCTTGTGCTCAGCAGACACATGCACTGCGATCCACGGGAGCCTTGTAGCAGCACTCCACCCGCTCAGCTTTTGGTAAAGCAGGCAGGGAACAGGCCCCAGGTTGTGCCCATGCTGCACACGCGCTGTGCAAACACGTCTCAGCTGTCGCTTGGTGGAAGTGCAGTGACCAGAAAGTCTCGGCACAGTGACACTGTAAATGACACTGGTGTCGGTGCACGTCGGTGGCATCTGACAGGCACAGAATCCCCCTTAAAGGAATTGGAATTTACTCTAATAAGGGGGCAGGAGAAAGAAAGGAGGAAGCACCAACAGGCAGACACATCCCCTGAGAAGGAGGTGGGACGGTCATGGGCTAGCATTGATGTCTGAGGGCGAGGGAATACTGAGAGCAAACAAGAGCTGTGGTGCAAAGCTGGAGTCCTCTTATCTAGCTTCCATAAATACGAAGCCAGATAATTGTTCCTTGGGAAAAAAAAAAAAAAAAAAAAAAAAGTGAGCATTATACTTTCCAAAGGAAACAAAAACTCCTGGCATACGGTGCTTTTTGTTGAGACAGCACCTGGATGCATGCCCCAAAGTGTTTGCCATGTGGAGGGAGGGCCGGGCAAGACATATGTTGCGTTTTACTCCCTAATGCAATTGGTAGAACAACAGGCAACCCTCTTAGCAACTGCCTGTTTTGGTTTCTCCTCGGCACTCTGCTTGGAAAACTGTAGTCTCTGGTGGGATCGTCTTGCCTGTTCGTGCTGCCCTCGTCGACTTTTAATGTTTTATGAAAAATAAAGCAATAGAACCTTTACAGCTGCAAAAGGTTAAGAGAGTAGTGCTTGCTGTAAAGAAATATTTTCTAACACATGTTCTTCATTAAATGATCGTTTACCAGTTTGCCTACAGAACCATTGGGCTCTTTCCTTTTTTTTGAAACAGTTAATGAGCATGACAAAAAATATAATCCTCAGCTCCTCCCTGCATATGTCACAAACTAACGAAATGAAGGGGTAACGTCCTTGATACCCTTCACCAGCTGTTAACGTGAAGTGTGGTCCTATTTTTCACAGGAATGAAGGCTTTTCCATGGCTTCACAAAGGATACTTTCTAAAGCCTTACGCTGCGCTGCCCCAGCCAGAGAGATAATCATATGAATCATACGTTCTCTCCAGGGTACAATCCAATCTTCCTGGAAAAATACACTCAGGTTCTTGAGAGGTTAGGATGAGACTGAGGGGCAACGTCTCGAGTCTCCTGCAGACCCCAGGTGAGTCCTCTGAGGCTGCTCCGACCACACAGGAGACTCTCACTTGTGTCTCCACCTGCACAAACCTTGGCACCTTAGATCACTTAGCTCTTTGTTACACAACCTCTCTTTTCCATCGCTGACGAGTTTAGTGTCAAATCAGGTTTTGCAATGCTTCGTTGCAATGTGAACTTAGCATTCCTTTTTTCTAGATATTCCAGTTCCTGCTAGCAAACGATTAAGCCTCCTTTTACAAATGCCTCACAAGAAAACAGCTTTCAGGTAACTCTTTTCTGAAGGAAAACCTTCTTCTGTCTTCTCAGCAAGCGAGAGTCTACCACCTTACCTAAGGAGAACTCAGGATAAATGCAAGATAGCATGCAATACCTCCAGGGCTGCACAGTTGTTCTCAAGTCAAGCGTAAGATCAGCACTCAGCACTACAGCAGTTAGCTTTCCTCGCATTAAGGTATGCTACCCATTTGACTGGAAGTACAACCATCGGTAGGTATTCATGACAGTACCTTTTCTTCCTCCTAGTAAACAACAACTTAAAATGTGCCAGCCGAAACTTCAACAGCCAAACTCTCTCCTAGCAGATGGAGTCTGAGCAAGAGACCACAATCATATGATATGTCTCCATCATCTTAAAAATCACCAAGGCAGAGCCAATGTGTGGCACAGACAACAGCAGCACTGATTTATGCGAGAGCCACCGGTGGTTTCCTTTAGCATAAAGCCCTCAGAGCTTCGTTTATGACGAGGCAATTGAACAGACACACTGTGTAATGGTACGGGTAGGAGGCAGTTTGTTTTACAAAGAAGCACGAGGAAAATCATACCAGATTTACTGAGTGCAGCAAACATGCCGATTCAAAAAGCGCCTTAACTGTACCAACTGGAAATTAAATATGCGGCATAATTAGTTAAAGCTTCAGTTGCAGAAAAACTGGTAAGTGGCATCCCTCTCCCTGAGAAACTTGTGCAGAGCCGTATGCTGGCACTCTGCGGCGCACAGCCGCATGTGTGACGTATCTGCCTGCTCCAGATAGACTGCGGGAACAGGCAGCGTGCGAGCACATCGCGGCACACAAGTCCTGACGGCTGCCCTGAGCCAACAGCTCCCTTCCTCCACAGCTTTGGTTGGGAGCAGAGAAAGATGACTGCAAGCACATTTGGAATAGCCCGTTCTGTACCTTTTTGTGTTATGACACTGTTGTGACCTGTATCTTTTCCAAAATGAAAGCATCTCACAGGCACACGGGCACTGTTTCACTGCTTCTCCAACAGTAAGGACTCTGGTTGTTATTGCTGGCTTCTCGTGACCAAAAATTGCTACTCTCTGCAAGGCTGCTGTTACAGCGCAGCACGACATACACAGTTTGCGAGGATCTGCACCTCGTGTCCTTTCTGCCAGCGTAGGAGATGAAGTTAAATGACGCGGAGCAGACATCCATCCACTCCTACACGCTCTTCAGACAATGATTTGGCTAACAGGATTGATCAGAAACAGCTTCTTGCAGAACCACGAGCTAGATTATATCTGCAAGATTGCCTCTGTGTTTTCAAGCGCAGTGGACTACTTTCCTTACCCTGAGAATCTCCCTGGAGATGTACGCTATCCAGTCTTCTTTCAGAGTATTCCCTTTTGTGTTCTTCACGAGGTCTGTGATAGAGCCTGCTCCACAAAACTCCATAACAAGCTGCAAAACAAATACCAGCATGCAACCAACATCAAACACAGCTCCCGGCCGCCTAGCGAAGCAAAATAATCAGGCTGCAGCACTGATTTGGGAAACCCTCACGAAGCACAAAGTATCATTTATTTTACCTCTCTGCCTGGAAAGTGGATCCAAAACAAATGTCTCCAGTGTGTGTCAGACATATATGGAGTATGTCTCACATTAGTTACCACATTTTCAAGGACTGATTTAATCACTGTAATTTAATACTGGGAATCTGGATTTGCTCAGCTATGCAAAATGCATTAGCAGTAACAGAAGTAAGAGCACATCCAGTGCTGAAGAAATCAAGCTGACCACACCATTGCAACACGTCGTATTCTATAATTCCCACTTATTAATGGGAGACAAAAACATGCACTGGTGCCTGTACCCTGCCATTTCAAACTCAAACTTCAGTCCTTTAGAGACAAGATGGGACAAGAAACGTAATGGGTAAAATTTTCAAGTACAGCTTTATTTTTACAGCCACACATTCTTACTGTTCAGCTTGTCTGTGTTGTTCCCATGAAACATGTTACCATCCATCTGGGAAATGGGGAAAAAGTTACTTAAAGAGCAAATCCATTGCTAATAGCAAATCTTGGTTCAGCCATCATGTTAGTGTATGTGATTCACCTCTCTGTCTGCTCCAGCAAGCACCAAATTCTATTAGTTTGTCTTTGCACAATGATATTTCTATCATCCTCAAGTGATATCTGAAAGGGAAAGGCTAATGAACGTGCTTGAGAAATATTTGCTTACCCACAGTTGGTCATCATGTCCTGGAGGACTTTTCTTAATGAAAGCACCATAATAAGTTGCAATATTTCTGTGATGAGAATACTTCTTTAGCATATTAATCTCCAGTTTGATTTCTTCTTCTTCATCCTTTGGGGAAAAAAAAAACACGTGTTTAATACACCATGTACATGGCTTACTTCCTCTTCTCTTTAACACAAGTAGTTTTAAAGAAGTTTGATTTATAACAGCATCAGGCTCAGTAAACACATCTCTGGTTCATGCCAACAAAATCCTGTTTATGGAGATGGTCTGAAACAGACCTGTACTTCCGCAAGTCTTCAGTAGTGCAAGAAGCAAACGAAGGATGCACTGGACTTCGTCCAACGACAAAGCAGGATAGGAACTGTTTAAAAACCTGCTGCCTATAGTGCCTTAACCAAACACGTACGCAACAGGCTTTTACTCTACGTAACCCAGAGAACTAGAAAACCGGAAAACTCTGTGAGTTTATGATAGAGGAGTATTATTGCCATCTTCCTCATTTTTTTTTTTTCCTTTAACTTTGAAGATTTCAACCCGTCCTATTTCAATGCCACTGGTGGGGAAGGGCAGGAGCCCACCGCAGGAAGGCAGAGGTGGAGAGCAGGAGTCCCCCTCCCCGCACCAAGGCGTTTGCCTCGTGCACGGGTTTCCTCCTCCTCCTCCTCCCTCAGCGGAGGAAGAGCAAGTGCATCAGGAAAAGAGGGCCGGGAGCCCGAGTGGTAAACAGGATGCCGCAACACAAAGGCAGAGGAAGGATTTCCCCCCCGCTCCTCCTCCTCTGCGAAGTGCCAAGCAGAGAGCAGCTCAGGTGAAGGGAGGCTGTCCTCGCCACACATGAGATCAGCATTAAAAATAATAAAAAAAAAAAAAAAAAAAAAAAAAAAGAGCTGTCTGGGACGGACGTGTTAGATGGAAGGACCCACGTGCTCTTTGGAGACAACACATTTGGAGACGAGGTCCGAGCAGCAGGCCGGCAGACAGGGGAGAAGCAGGAGCAGACACCACCCTGCTCCCACCACCCGCGCCGCTCTCTTAGCTCACCTGAGAGCGGTGGGAGCCCTCATTTACCACAACTCCGGGCTGCACACTCAAAGACAGTTGATTTGCCCATTTATGCAGCCTTGCAGCCCCAGGAGACCAGCCTGCAGCTGATTTCAGGAAGAAGCTGCGCCCCCTGTTCCCCAGGGTGGCAGGCGGCCGAGGCGGCAGCGAGCGTTTTGATTACCCCGTAATGTCAAAGCTGATTACACGGGAACATTTTAAGCCATGAACTTCCTTGCAATTTGCAGCACGCTAGCAATCAAACATCCTACTGACGACGTATGCAGATGTTAATACTAACTGTGTGTTAACTACTTATAGGCGCTGGTGCGCACGGCCTCAGCAAAAGGCAACGTGGTGTATTTCAAATACACCACTACCGGGACGCGCTGCTCACCCATCAATTACCACCAGAGAACTCCCCAAATGCACCAGGGATAAACTATTCTTAAATCTTCCCATGAAGCTTCTCTGAAGTGAAATACCGAGCGTTTCTGGAACAGGGAACAAAACAGTCAAATAATCTTGTGAATCAAAGCTCCCAGCGAACAGCAGCCCTGGGAGAAAGCACAGCTACAAGCACAGCTCCATGAGCCAAAAGCTAACTCGGGGCTTCCTCGGCTGCTTCTTGCTGTCGGTGCTGTTGTGTGATATTTTTATTTAGTCCATATGCAAACAAAAAGAAAAAAGGCAAAGGAGGAGTGGTAGAAGCGCACGTGCTTGTACGAGAAACTACCGGGCTGAGCTTTGAATTTAGGCAAAAATCTGCAAAGGGAGCTCTGTTAAACTTAACAGTTTGGGACCTGATCCCTGGCAGATTAGTATCTGTAATTGGATTAATCTGCTGTTTTGTACCGACTCTTTATACGAAAATTATTTCCTACCCTCAGCACATGAACACAATAGCTCTGACAATACAATGGGCAGGATGTCCTAAAGGTTGCTCCTGCTTATCTGTTATAGCAACAGCCAGAATGACAATGCTTAGACAGGATCTTTTTTGGAAGGGGAAAACAAAAAAGGCAAGCAAATAAATTAAAAAAAAAATCAAAAAAATCAAAAAAGGAAAACCAACCCCAAGGACACAGAGAGACCCCCTACCTAAGGCTGATATATAAGGGTGTTAAACTGCTGCTTGAGCTGACAAGGAGCATTTGCCCACAGCTCAGGAGAGCGTCTCACCTCCGGTCTGAATGCCCCCTTGCAAAAAAAAATGGATTTGTTAACTGTTGCCAGGCTTTGAAGGAGTACACCGACAGCGGGGATCGATAGCTCCCTGGCACCGAGTCCCAAGGACTTTGTGGCGACAGGAAGGGCCGCGAGGATTAATCAGCACGGAGAATGCTGCAGTACCACTGTGGTACAGGAATTGGTGCAAAATTAAATAAAAATAAAAAGAGCAAAATTGTTGTGTTGCAGACTGGGGAGTGTTTTTTTCCAGGGTACGACCGATGTCACCCCACGGCGGACATTAGAGGGAGGCGGAACAACGCTCGCCCTGCTGGTGTTTACTTCTCCCCCCGGCACACAAGCAGGATGAGGTCATCTGCGAGGATCCCGACACCAGTCCCGCAGATGTCTTGCATTAGGGCGAGATGCATCCCGCCCCAAAATTGCACCGGATCACAGCGTTTCCGCACAGCCCTCCTGGCGGACACGTGCGCCGCGGGGCGAGCAGGCCGCAGCCTGGCGGCACCCTCGGGCCCGAGTTGGTTTGGGATTTATTGAGGGACAGGGGAAGGAAGCTCCCTCACCTCCTCCCTCCAAGGCACGCTGACATAGCCCCCTGGAGGCGCCGGGATCACAAAGGGAAGAATTAAAACTGAGTGGGGAGAGGGACCAGGGCTCTCCTGAAGGGATACAAAATCCTGAAGGGATACAAAAGTGCAGCCTTTTTTTTTTTTCCTTTGGAGGAGAGAGGCAGCTGGTGAGCCCTTCCAAGTGATTTTATGCAGCTGGCATCAATTACCACTTTAAGCCATTATCTGCGCGTACAAACTCCCATTGAAACCCTCTTTGTCTGGGCCTGCGATGGGGCTGGTGCAAGGGTTTTCTACTTCTCCACTCACTGTTTGTGACAGGCACGTCTGATTGCTGGCAATTTCTGCCGCAAGCTATACTTTTGCGGGAGGCACATGAGCCAACGGGGCTTGGAGTCGATTTCCTCTCCCTTTCCACGCGTCTCCCTCCGGCGATTAAGCGGCCATGCCAGCACCTCCAGCAATTTCTGAATGCGATGCTGCTCCACCAAAAGGCCTGCCCCTGTGGGAGCAGAAACCACCGCACGGTGCTGGGCTCCTCGCCACCCACCTGCATTAAATGACAGCGAAGAGGAGGCTGGCCACCTCCTGGATGGCACCTGGTGGCTCCACGGCTGCTGCCCACTTGCTGCTGTAGTCCTGAGGATGCTGCTGAAGATGTAGTTCCCTCAGGATGCCACTTACTAGATATGTGGTTATTCTTTTCATGCAGGTGAATCAACTGCTTGCTTTTATTACTTCTGTTTTTCCTAAGCGGGGATGTATGTGAATGCAATAGTAACCAACCTCCTCAAATAAAAGCCACTAGGGCAGACCGAAGTGAGGAATATTAAACTGGACGGCTCGGCTATGCAATTTCAGCACCTTTCCTAAGGTAAGCCCCCACATTGTTAGCGCAACAAGATGCTGTGTGTTTATACCAATCTGTGGAAGATGAGGAATTTATAAGCACTGTGCTGGGGAGGGAGGAGGAGAAATGGCACCTTTCAAAGAAAAAAGAAACAAGTAAAGGAGAAGAAATCATTGCATGCCTGCCCCAGTTTTGTATCAGTCCCTAAACATTATTGCCTGGGCACCTCATGAGACTGAGCGAGCAAGACCTGTCCCTGCTCTGAAACTGCTATGAGACCCCTTGAGGAATCTGTCTTAAAGAACTGAGCTGCTTTCCAGGCTCTAGAGCACAAGGAGATTATTTCAGGAGCTGAGAGGAAGGCACAGTGAGGAAACATGCCCGGGCATGTCTGTGGTGGCCTTCATCCACACTGCCCTTGATGAAGAGCTGCCCGACCTCTTGAGCCGTCTGGAAAAGCGGCTCGTGCTGTTTGCCAGGCCTTGGGAGGAGGGGAGAAACCCAGGTCAACTTCAGAAAATGTTTTTCACACCCTACTGTAAGATGATGGGTAACATGAAAGAGGAAACGTGGCCAAGCAAGGTTAAAGCAAACAATGTTTTATGACGAAGGTAAAAGCAAACTTATCTACCCTCCTGGGTAGTGAACGTGCTGCCCCGTACCGGTGTGCAGTGCCATACGAATCGGTTCCCTCAGTAACCTTCCTTTTTGATTCAAGAAATGAGGCCGCCAAATCGCTCAGCTGTCCCACTGCAGATGCCGTGCGATGATTTTAAGCTATTAGCAAGTGTTTTAATTAATAATGCTCCCCAGTAGTGGAAACCCAAGCACGCAGGCAAAGGGGGAAAGGGAGTCTCCAGGCCTCCCTTTCTTTGCTTTTTCCCATGCCACCACCAAGCTCTGCCAGCTCCTATCCAGGGCTGCCCTGCCTGGAGAACAGCAGCTGCTTACGCCGTACCCAGGACGTCAGAGCGAGCTCGGCTGGTCGCAAATCACGAGCTCCGGCTTGTGGGATCTGGGAATCCTTCAACTATTGGAGAACTCAGATGCGGGCACAGAGGTACAGAGCAGCGTCAGCCCAGCTCTTCTGCGAGAGGGGAAAGGCAGGGAGCACTAAACCACAGCCCCCGGGATGGTGGAGAGGAAGTTGTTTTGCCTTCAGAGGCAGCAGGGATCCTTTCTTTCACCATCTCCCCCGTGACGTGCAAGTTCAAAAAATAAAAAACCAAACTAACAGGAGAGGCCCACAAGAAACCCAGTTTATTTTCCTTTCCCTTTCCTCTCCCTTCTCATTTCTGCTCTCCACCCTCCAAAAAAGTCCTAAGAGGCACCAAACGCAAACAAAAACCTTCCCGGATAATTCATGACACCAACTTTTGCAAACCACCATTCTCCTCGTGTGTCACATCCTCTCCCCTCCCTCCTTCCCCGCACCCCAAGCCTGGCTTGTGTCCATCCGAAGCAAGATCTGTCCAGAACAGGGAGAGTCTGAATAGTGCCTAGCACAATAGGTGACCTTTTCTGGTACTGGAATCCGTAATATATACAGTCGTTAATAAAGCTCTCACACACAGGGGGGAAGTTTTGGCAAGAGGAGCCGGGGCAGCCCTGCACACAGCGCGGTATTTCACCCAGGAGCTCTGGTGCTGCCTTCAAGACGGGAAGGAGATTGCAAATTTGGGAGGAACCTAACCACAAAAAAACTGAGATCCCAAACGCTGGGCAAGTCCCTGCCAGAGCCTGCCAAGGTAGGAAGTTCAGACAAAGCAGAAGGGCTTGCGGTGCCGAGAACGCAATGCGGGGAAACGTAATCCTTTCCAACACCGCGATGGTGTCAGAACGGGGAGCATGATATAAAATAGTGCCTCTAAAAACACCAAGCGCAGGCTTCTTGGGAGGGAAAGCCTAAACTGTTTAAACGAAGACTTTAATCAAGACATGCAGTAAACATTTAACAAGTCCATATGCAGTGCCTCCTAAATCCTAACTTACAAGAGCCTCCAACTTTGTTACTACAACCCGTCTGTCCTGGAGTGTTTTACAGAGCCTTTGAGCTTTGTTAGCCTCAAGCTAAAGACCTCATGCAAGTTCATTTCCCTTCTGCCTCCTTCCTCCGTTACCTTTTCACCCCCAGTGTTCACTGTGCCTGTCCTACCACACGTGCAAGGTCCTTCATGACTGTTCATGCTTGGGAAAAAAGGGTTTGTCATGCCACGTGCCCACCGATCCCCCAGGAGCAGCAGGCATCCAACAAGCAGTAACAGGGGTGCCAAGCATCCCCCCATCATCGCTGTGAGGGCGCCTCTTGACTCTGTGCTTTGTACGAGTGTGCAGCCCATGCAGAGAAAGCTCTCTGTGGTTTTTGGTGGTTACAAGCTTCCTGGAGCCCATCTCGTCACTGCTAGCCGCACGGGAGCCTCCCAGATGCCAGAAGTAGCAGATCCGCAATGCCCTTCCTGAGCAGTGAGGTGGCAAAAGACATCTGGGGATGTTTCTCAAGGGTGAAAAAAATATTTGTGAGAACAGGCCTGTCCTTATGACCACATTTGGTTACCTTCGGTCACAAGATTCCATCAGGCAGGTTAAAAACACACTTCCCAACCCATGCCAAACAGAGGGCGCTTTGTATCCCCTTGGCACAGCACCCTCCCTGCTGCATGCTTAGGGCACCCTCTGAAACAAGGGAGAAAATGAGCCAAATGGTTTGGGGTGGTGCCACTGCTGAGGCTGCAGCCGTAAAGCAACAATAAAGTTAGCCGGACAAAGAAGCACGAGGGACAGGGAGCTTTTCAGTAGGGTCCCAGTGCTGCCTGAAGGAGCCTGTGAAGCAGCATTGTGCAGGCACACAAGAGGGAATCATGTGCGCACAGGAAGGAGCCAAAAACCACGTGAAGACAATACTTGCCTGTTGTCTCTCCCGAGCCACCTCCCCTGCCGATCACGATGACAACAATATTTCCTTTCTTGCCCGACGTGCCCCTGGTGCTCTTGCTGGTCACCGAATAAAGGCCCAGGGAAGGCACCGCTGCTGACCTCCCCCGGTAAAACCCCACGACACCACAGGCTTTTCAGAAGGCAGCCAAGGGATGAATCTCCTAAGGGCAAATCCCTGCAACCATTTCCAAGGCTGGCCCCCTGATCCTTGGTCATGATTCCTTAGAAGAGTTTCCTGCTCAGACTGCGTGTTTATCTCACTTATAAAATTCAATTATCTATCCTCATCAAGCCTGAACTGTTCACAAATTAGGCAACAAGCTAGCCTCGTACTGACATCGCCAGAGCTCACATGAAACAGGGAAAGGTTGGTACCTTACTTCCACTGCTATTATTTATGCTAAATAATAAATAAATAAATAAATAATAAATAAAAGGTCTGTTGCCATACAATTCCACCTCCAAGCTCAGATTTAAACCCTTGCTAGGAGGTATCAAAAATAAGTCTGTGTGTAAAGGAAATAAAGCAGTTTGCTTTATGCAAAGGTCTGGGCTCAAGGAAAAAAGGAGACTTGGATGCCAGGGAGAAAACAGTTTCATACACAACGCAAAAAAGTTGTGTGACTTTTCTACGTCCAATTTCAGTATGCCAAGGAAAGCAACATCTCTGGTGGGGGGTGACAGAGCCAAGGGAGATGTCTTCAGACCACTTGGCTGCTGTCCCCCCAAGACCTGGATGGCAGATCTCCTTCCTAAAGGGGACTGACACATGCATCCCTGGGTGCACAGTCCAGACACTGCTAGGCCACAGCTTGGACCTGTTAAAGGTGCCCAAGTCCCATGGATTTGATACAGCCAAAGAGACCCAACAAGAAATTAAAGTTCCGGTTAGAAACTAAGCCTAAAATTTGAGGAAAGTGGGCAGAAGGCAAACATCTGGGAGAGGAGAGAAAACAAGAGGTTGAAACGACTGAAAGTGTGCTTCCTATGTATAAAACACTAATCAGAAAATAGTATGAACAGAAATTTAAGATGGGAAGGTAAAATACATTAAAAATGGCCACTTTGGCCTAACGCAAATGTTCTTCTATTACATACGTCATGATAACCTGTAATTAAATGAACACACAATCTCCTTACAGAACACTCCTTCGCTTCACAGCCAACTGACCAACAAGGTCTATAGATGAACGGGGAAGAGAGATTTATACAACCCCTCTTTCATTTTGTCTAAAAATAAATAAACAAACAAAAAAAGCACCAGCCTTTTGCAATCATGAAACCAAAAGCTATCACCATGCACACCCAAACAGGAGCAGAACAAAGGAGAACAAGGAGAAGTAATCCCACTTTGGCACTTCCTCGGGGCTGTTTCACATAGACCCTTTATTAAAAAGAGATTGGGATGAAGAAGTAGCTGACGAGAAATTCAGAAGCTCCATCGCATGCCTGACAGCAACGAAAGGCTCTGCACTACTCAGTATGTAACATTTAGGCCAGAAGAAAACACACCAATCTGTGAAATAGAGGGAGCAGACAAGTGATGGTACTCCAAAATCAATTATACTTTAAGAAAGGATTTTAAAAGATGGGAGAGTGCAAACCAGCACCCCCACAATTGCCAGCAGCGAGAAGCTGGCAGCCACGAAGCAAGTAGCTCTGATCTCTGGGTCCTGCTGGTGACATTCACCCCTCTGTAGGACAAGTCCCAGGCCAAGCACACGGACCTGTCCCCCAGCACTATGTTGTGGGTACCTGGTGCACCAAGAATCAGTACAGCAACCAAGTGCCTAAAATCAGACAAAATGAATCCAGGCTTTGGCCATTAGCAACATCAACCATTTTCTTAAATGCCAGCGAACAGGCGCTGCAAGACTGCAAGGTTTATCATCGACTCTGGCTTTTGAAACCAAATCAACTGGTAGGTGGAAGAGCTTCATAGCACGTTGCTGATCCTTCAGCTGTCCGCATTCCCCAAGTCTTCCAGGCTTTAATTAAGCAAACCCTCCTCATTAAAATGTTGCAAGGGCTGCGCTTTTTCTTTCCAAATATTTAAAACTCTGCGTGCAGCACTAACAAAGCCCTGCATTTTGTCGGAAAACGAGCACTGAGGAAAGCAATAAAGGAAGAGTCACTGAGTTTTCTTTGCAGCCCACCAAGCCAGCTGTATAACGTGAAATACTTCACTGAGCCCATGCTGTGAAGAAATAGATTCAACACTTCTTTCTTAAAGAAGTCTGTCTGAGATACACCTGCCAGATAAAACACCATCTAATAGACAGCCATCGCATCCCCAAACATCTAACGTAATACGCTGGATTTGGAGCTCATACCCAAGTTTAAAGGCTGTCGTACGTGCCGCCTTTAACATAGGCTCTGGTTTACATCCACAAAAGGAAAACTTCAAGTTTTGGGCTACGGTACAGCCTCCAAAAAACTCCTTGTAAGCAAGGACTGGTGTGAGATCATGATCCGACTTATTCAACACAAGGTTTCTTTTGTGAGCCAGCCAAAATATGTAAATTACACAGGAATAAAATGAATCGTCCGATCTGTACATGTGTCTTACAAACATGCTTGAATGACACGGTGAGAACGCGCAAGCCCTTGCAAGTCTTAATTTCGGGTAATCTTTGCCTGAAGGTTGAACACCTCAGCTCCCCTGGTCCAGCGTTAGTCACTGCTCAGCCTAACCCGCGGCCTCCTCCACTGCCCTACGTGCTGACGACGCCGGCCATGACAAGTGACAGCGGTGGGCCGAGGACCAGGCCCAGCCAAGCACCTTTTCCTCTCACAGGAGGAGAGGCAGAGCTGCCAGGAGAAAATTGAGCTGCGTGTGGGGGGCCCAAGAGGCTGTGAGGGGAGAGGCGAGGACGGGAAACCCGCCTGAGGTGACACTGGTGAACAAGGCCCTGAGGCAAGGCCGGGTTGGCACTGGGAGGGGAAGGCTCTGAGGGGATGAGGTGACCAGCGGATACATCTGGGACAAAATGTGACCACATACGGAACAATAAAATCATGGAGATAAGAGGACTGGGCATCAGGAGTCCAACATGAAGACACCAAAACAATCAAGGGACTGGAGCATGGCTCCTACGAGGAGAGGCTGATAGAGCCGGGGCTGCTCAGCCTGGACAAGAGGAGGCTCAGGGGGACCTCATCAATGGGATAGGCACGTTAGATTGTACCTCAAAAATAAATTCACCCTCAAAAACACAGCTTTTTTTTCAAAAAGGAAATCCATTAAAGAACGATTTACATCTGACTGACAAGATGATGACTCTGTAATTATTAGCTCCAATCACTCAAATTACAATTCACCAGCAGACACACAAACGACTCGATTCACAGCTAACATTTTCTTCAGCGCACAGGAGGTCCTCCCTAAAGCAAGAGAGCAGACAGACAACCTCTATCAGCGGTGAATAAAGGCGACTGCCGACGGGAGGAACTGAATTCGGGGACGTCTGCGAGGGGCACGTTTCCTTTCATGCTGGTGCCAAAGGAGGACAAGTGACAAGTGGGGCTGTCACCAAAAGGCTTCTCCTTCATAGCCGGATGGGAGCAGCTGCAGGACAGGTACGGAGGTACATCCATGGCTGTGCACGCTCGATAAGCGAGCTCTTTATGAAAACACTCGCTGAGGTTTTGATTTTCTTTGGTAGGTTCATGCTGACTTACGCATGGTATTTAAAATCACCCCGCGCTGCCAAAGCGCTATAAAGGCTGTGCACTTTAGTGTACAAGTAAGTGCATTTGGCACCACGCCACTACGTACAAAATCATTTTCATGCAGCTGCCAGCAGAAGGGAACTATATTCTTGGACCAGATGTTTTTGTTGTCGGGGCTGCCAAGCACGCCTGGAAACCTCACAGCTGAGCGGTGCTGCAGGAGTGAATTAACAATGAACAGAGCCGCAAGATGCTCGTGTCCATCTATCAGATGGGGCGTCACGGCCCCCTCTCGCCCTTTCTCCCCCTCTCGAGCAAGGAAGCTGCTGATAGCTGGCTAATTATTTACCTGCCCGAGACAAAAACTCCTTCTACCTCCACTGGGATAAATAAAAGCAATAAATGCTGGCAGAAAATATGACACCCCAGATGTTTACCCTTAGCTGGGCAGGTGACAAAGAGGCCATGATTAACAGCCAAGAAAATAGGACTGGAGCAAACATAAATGGTCCTAATATTACAGTACAGGTTTGTTTCTGCTGCTGGGCTGTGAACAGGCTTGTGGTTATTAAAGAGTATTTCACCTCAAAAATCAGAGTCGCTATGGCATCTCACTCCCCGTTTAAAAACAAACATCCTCAATCCCAGCACAAAGCTCTCTCTCTTGAGCTGAGACCCTGGCAGCCCCAGCTTACAGAGGAAAGCTGCATGGCTGGACTTGGAGGATAACAGTCCCCTTCCCAACCCTGCCACCAGCCCTTGGCATCACCCTGCTGCCACCCCCTGCAAAAGCTGGGCTCCCATCTGTCCCCACCTTGAAACCCCCTCCACAGGCTGGCTCTAAATCAACCACAAAACCTGCAAAAGAAACCCAAGAGGCCGGGGGACCCCACCCAGAAGCAAAAACCAGGCAGGGTGGAAGCCAGAGGCCCACACGGGGCCGTCCCTGAGGCGAGGGGGAGCACCCCCAGCCAGGTGTTGTGGTGCGGGGGTGGCTGGGTTGTCCAGGTGGTTATTCCTCTTTCTGGGCACTGCCCATGTGCAAAAACAAAGGCAGGCAGAAAAAGGATGTGCGTGAGGCAGGTCTGCTTGAAACAGCTTTGCTCCCTTCTTCTCCTCACCCTTTAGGCAGCTCGGCCTTGCAGCCCGCGCCTGCACAGCGTGCCCAGAGACAAACAGCATCCTCTCCCGCAAGCACCACACCACAACGGCTTGCAGCCCGGCTGCCTGCTGGCCCTTACACCAGCAGCAAACACACACACATCTCCGCAGAGCTGCTTCCTGAGTGGGCTGCTTCACGCCCTCGTTTTCCAGCACTCGCAGCCTTCAGATGAAGTCACACCAGCTCATTCCTCCTCCTCATCGCCACTGTTAAAAAGTGACACTCAGCAGCTGGACTGCACACTAACGTGTTTCGCCGAAATCCTCCTGTGCAGGAATGATGTGACCTCCCTCGGAAAGGCTAGCATTTCAGCTTCCTCAGCCTCCGGTGGCCGCGACGTCTCCTGTGCCAAGCCTGCCGGCATCTGCATGGGAACCACGCTCCTGGCTAGCGTCTGGAGCAGCGCCTTACTCCAGGATGAATTCAAAAGTTCCACATTAAAAAAAAAGACACAAAAACCAACAGACGGCCCCTCTTGTCTGAATAAATAAATAGCCTCCTTCTCGGGGACTTTTCCTTTAAAACAAAAGTAACGCTATCACCACGGGGTCTCCTGGGAAGATGATTCATAAGCAGGAAAAGGACTGTAATTCTATGCTCGGGGTACTCACCCTAACAGATATTACAACTTTTTACTATGCTGGTCCTGTAACATGACGGAGTGACAGTCTGAAAAATCTCTCCTTAATCACTCTGATTTGAGACCGAACAAAGAGCAATTAGCCCAGGCAAAGAGCCGGGGGTGGCGAGGGGGCCATTTACATCTGAACAAGGAAACCTGGCTTGTGTGCAGAGCTCCAAAACTCAGGAGGATGTGCTTTAAGGCACCGGATTTGCTCCGAGCGGAGCTGCCTGACAATGAAGCCGTGCACAAAGGGACAGACCGCAGCAAACGTGCCAGCTCCAGCTCCGCCACCAAGGAACGGAGCCGCCGGTCGGTTTGGAACCATTACTAAGCATAGCGGAAGAAGAAGAAATCCCACACACAGCAATCAGACCTCTCCAATAGCCGGAGAAAGGCAGCTAAGTGAAAGACCATGTGGCGGGGAGGTCAGCTTCTGCCAGACTACAGGCATCCAAACAAAGCCCGTCACGGCTGGAGGCTCCTCTCCTGCGGTTCCCCCGAAGCGCTGTCCCTGCAACAGGCTCAAGCAGAAACCCCAAAGCCCGATCAAAATGGAAAGCCTCCCAGGAAGGGCTGGTGACATTGGCTAAGCTTGCCTTCACCAGTTGACTAACAAATGGCACCCCGCTCAGAAAAGCCTTCAGCTGCGCGGCGGCTGGCGTGAATTACCAAAGTGAGGGGCAGAGGCAGAGAACAGGAAAAGGACGAACAGGGAGCCCGTTAGAAAGTTAGCCAAACCTATTTTTTTTTTTTTTTAAAGAGAAGTTCAAAGGTAGGGGGTGCTTTGGTTTTCGTTTTGCTTTTCTTTTTTGAAAAGCTCTGTCCCCAGACCAGCTCCATCTGCAGCCTCCAAGCATCTGAAAGCTTCTGCCAGAGCGATCAGGAGCACAGAGCCAGCATTTGGCTTTGAGTTGCAGCCATTATGTGCTCCAAGGTTCACACGCCACGGAGAGAAATCGAAGAAATGCGGAACTCTCTTTGGGCGAACGTTAAGCCTCTGATCCGAGGCACGAGAAATGACGACAGTGCATGTGTACTGCTTCAATAAAAGCAAGGCGCTGTGGAAAAGGGGACATTGCCGCTTTTCATGACCTATAAAACTTCTTCACTGAAAGCGGGCTTGGCTGAGGGCAACTCTCCAACTTATTGGCAAACATCTTCAAAGCGAGACACCCAGCTAAGGTTGTCTTTCATACAACAGAGCCCTTATTCCCTCACTCCTTTGGTTCGTTACCGGACGCTTTTCCCCAGGAGCTGTACCTGGCTGCAGCACATACAGCAAGGCAACAGTGGCAACCCAGTTTTCACCAGCTCTGTACAACACATGTCTGTGGGGCTGGCCTTTAGAGCAAGCACGTGCCACACTGACAACCTCCGTGGCATGCCTTCTTCCCTTTGGGGAGGTGTGGGACACGGCAAAGCTGTTCCTCTGCTGTTACCCACCCAGTGGGTAGGTCCCCATAGGGCCAAGTAAGGCCCTATTTTACCTTTTGTGCTGTAAGGATGATAAAAAACAAGGATAAAAAAGAAAAAAAAAAAAAAGATGGAACAAGTTTCTATGAATGGAAGATGGAAAAAACGCTCACCACCACTCACCACCAGCAAGCTGCTACTAGCATTAGCTCAGAGGTCAGTGCTGTGCTGCTGCCCATGAGCCTTCAGAAGAAACTTCTGGCTCTTGCCATCACGCAGTAGGCAAATCAGTTTCTCTCTCTGAAGCCCTCTAGTGATGGCCCAAAGCACAGCAGTCCCACAAGCACAGGGCGACACGGAGAAAATTTAGACAAAGATTTAGACAAACCACCAGAAATCACTGCTCATGAACCAATCCAGGTCAGCCAGCCACGACTCAAGGAGGACACAACAGCTCTGAAGCCATGGCTGTTTGCAGCTGCTTGGACGTGGATATGGTCTGAGTAGCTACTTGCACTGGTGGTAGATGGGTATTTGGGAAATGGTTTTGCGCTAGACCTCTAACGCAAAAGAGGCAGCAATCCATCAGGAGTGGCTGATAGCTAAGACACGGAAAAAATGTAGAAAACTCACAGGAATGTAGGCTCGATACTAAATGGCATTATTACTTTTTTCAATCTCCAATGACTTTTTGCTCTCTTTTGTGCCTTAGCAATAGGCACAATCTCTTCTGTCTACTACACAGCTCCTGAACACTCTTGAGCTTCTACAGCCATACTCATCCCATGTATTATTGAGTTACAGAGAAGACCTGCGGAAAAAATGCATCTTCAGTTTATTTTCTAAGAAAAACTATGAAATGGCAGCGAGTGTTACCCCCCCTCCAGATCCAGCACAGCCTCGGGGACTGCGGCTGTGTCCGAAGGTCTCTCTGTGTGACCGTGTAATGCTCTGCCTAAACCCAGCGATTTATACTCTTCTGCTTTATCAACCAGCTGTACGGCATTAAACTAGAACTGGCTGTGTTGCTTTTCACATCTCAGAGCAGCAAATCGTTAGATGCATGGTGTGCAACACTGAGCACTGTCTCCCACAGTACAGTCTGCCGCACCTCAGGACCACTTTGCTGTCACAGAAACCAGTGATTTAAGTCATACCTAAGTAATATCTGGGGGAAGGCAGAGCAATATCCAGTGAATTAGGCATGGTACTACACAGGGCAGGGCAGGCCGGGCTTTTCATTTTGTATTCCAAGCAAACAGATGTCTGTCAGAGGTAGATCTACTTCAGCTACCTGGGTTAAGCTGCTAAGGGATTTTCTTCTGCCATTCACCAGCCAAAACACCATGAAACTCAGGGTTAACAAGGTTCTTCCCCTTTGAATTGAGGGCACGGTCCCAAACGCGGGTCTCTGAGGCCAGCCTCCTGCAGGTCACCGCTCAGGGGCAGCTGGCACGCATCCCCAGCGCAGGTTTTTGGCTCCACCGTCAAGCCGGACTCACCACCCAGCGACTCCCTGCCCTGACTTTATCCCGAACGCTGGAATTCAGAATCACAATGAATGTTATGGAAATGGTCCAATGCAAGAAGTGAAGTAATTTCTGAGGCAAGCAAGCCGACTAAAAATAGCCTGCTGCACAGTGGGAAGAAACGGAGCAGGGGGGATCCCTGCAGAAGAGCTTGGCTCTTGGTTCTTAAACCCACAGGTGCGGGGCACTAGGAACAAGCCCTCAGCAGCCATCCCAGGTGACTGAGGACGCAGCCAGGTCCTTGGGAAGGTGTCATGGCCAGTTTGCCTCCTGGTCATCACGAAGCCATTGCTGTACAAGTAGGGGCTCCCACGTGGCCCCATGGCTGCAGTGGGGTCCTGGGCAGCCTGTGAAAGCCACGCCACCTGAATACTTAGAAAACAAACTCTTCCTCCTGTCTTCCCTGCGAGTAGGAGAAATCCTTTCATTAACTTACAGGGGTGTTTGTTTATGTTCCTATGCACGGGCAAGGGAATGAGTTTGCAATTTATATGCTGATTCCTCCATTTTTACAAGAGCAGCGCGAATGGCAACGTGCTAACAATTTGTGTTGCAAATCAAGGCTAGGTACACCTCCCAGATGGCTTTAACCAGAACTGAGGAGCAGCAGCAGCAGCTCTCAATGAGGAACCAACTTTACCCTCAGGGGCTTGAATTGGAGTGACTTCTCCGACGATGTGGCCCTCTAAGATGCGTAACCAGCACAACTCGATCGTTTTGTAATGGACTCAAGGCTTCATAAAGCCTTTACATTTAAACAAATTGCTTCAGCATGTCAGAGAGGTAAAAAGTAAGAAAAATACAAAAATTCAGAGTGCAAAACAGCTAACCAACATAAAGATGTGTTTCTCCTGCAGACTAGAAGAGAGGAAACCCAAGTCAGTGCTGGAGAAAAAGCTACGGAGGTAAAACATGCAAGAGGCAAATAAAACCCTCCCTCATGGTGCTGCCTTTGCATCACAGTTTCCAAAGCAGTGAATCACCGCAGCCTTGCTGCCTGCAGCCGCGGTCGGCCGGGAGGACAGGTTAGCGCAGGGGGAGCCAAGCAAGCAGCCAGCAGCCGGGATGCCTGCCCTCCCTTTTGCCTGTGGTCTGTTTTCCCAATTAAATTTCCATTTGGTAAAGTATTCCACAGGAGAAACCCATTTTCAGGAATCACATCCACTCCCCTGCCTTGCTCTCACACGCACATCCAAGGCGCTTTGCCAGGCTGGGAACAGTTATCTGAAGGCACGGGGGCTGCTGCGTCTACACGGGGATTTCCACTCAGTTCTTACCAACTAGAATCAAACGCTAAAGCTCAGTTCAGGAAGAAAGGGCTGCAGTGGAAAATATCTGAGAAACACCTCATACATCCACCAACATGAAAAAATAGAGTTCGTTTCTGGAACTGACCTTGTCACTTGGCAGAGAGAAAGGCATTCTGAAAGCCCCTGCCATGGTGCAAAACGAGGTGCAAGAGACCAGGCTGTAGAGCTCTCACCGTGCCTTTTGCATCAGCGGTGTGCTGGGTCAAGAAATCAGTGTTTTACCTCATGGACGTGATGCTAAATGCAACGGTAATGTGCTCTCCTCTCAGGAACAGCAGCTGCTTCTGTGTCTAGTTCTCTGTTCTCACAGATACCCCTTGCAGACGAGAAAAATAACTGGGAGTCAGCAGCACAAAAAGATACCCTCATGGCCAGATTCCCATCAGCCTGCTCCTGCGTCAAGCAAGGTTTTATGAAAAGAGAAGGCAAGGACAGGAGAGCCAACCTGAATCGTGTGTGTTCATTGTGAGGCACCAATCTCTGCACTCAGTGACAACCCCTCTGCAGATTTGTTTAGCGGCAGAAAACGTTCCCTGCCAGAGAGGCTCCACAAAGCACGCTCAGTGGGCTTTAATCCCTTTTGGATTAAACCCATCGACAGGAATGTACACAAGCCCCTTGTTGGGAAAGGACTCGAGACGTTTCTGGGCTCAGGAGACAAAGAGCATCTTCTCCTAAAGCGATCAGCTAAACTGGTCGGCACAGCATCCTCGTGGCCCTTTTAACACTTAGCTCAGTGCGCTTCCTACTGCATGTTTAAGGGATTGGGCACCAGGGGAGAAAATGCCTTCCTCTCAGGCACAAGCGGGGTGTTAATCGTGCTTACAAGCCAGCTCGGAGTACAACGAATTCCCGCGTCCTTGCACATTAACACTTTCCGCCATAATCTCTAGGTTTAGGAGCTGGGCTGGTTGTTTTTTTAAAGCCCGTATTTTAGCCAACAGCTCCCCGCGCGATCGCTCAAACTTTCTGTCTCACAAAAGGAGCGCTGTCGAGGGACTCTGAGCAAGCACTTCGCTCTCGTTAAACATCAGAGAACAACACTGCTATTTTATGTTTACACACACATAACGCACACGTTAAGAACGGAGCACAAGAGAAAGGGGGGGACCGCACAGGACAGTCATCCTGTTTGCAGACCCATAAACTAAAGACAGAAGCAGAGGGAGACTTTTAAACGCTTCAAAGCCTAGCTGCAGCGCTCACTTGAAAGCCAAGCATTGAAACTTTCTCTTGAAAGACGAAAAGAAAAGAAAGTTATCTGCCTCCTCCTCCTGATTTACTACAGAACAGTGGCCAGCCGACTGATAATGGCCAGTGGCCACGGTCTGCCTGCCATTCCCAGCTCCGAGGCTGTAAATTCCACCCTCGCTCCTCTCTGCGCCGCCTGCCAGTTTTCACATAACTTGTCAGGACTTCATATCTTTGGAATTTCTCCCTCATTAGGCTCGGCCAAAGCCGGCCAGCGGACTCAGACGGCGTTTGGTGGAGGAGAAGGCAGGACGCACACGCGCTATCGCTGAGAAGCTTCATTTCCTTCGGAAGCCGAGATAAAAATAGGGAATGTCACAGGAGAAACAGGAGGAGCCCCCGGGCAGGTGGGGTTTATGAAACTCCAATTAAACACAGCCAAGAAAGATTACATTTCGAGCAGATATCTCCCCTTTAACATAAACACCAAATTAATTCTCGTGGCTTTGATCCTAACGCCAAGATTTGAAGCGCGCCCCTGAGATGCAGGAGCTCGGGCTGGACCTGTGCTCTCTCGCCCGCCTGTGCAGGAGGGAGGAACACGCCGCAGACCCCGGCTTCAGCCTTGATCCTTGCTAAAAGTAAAGCAGAGTGCTCTGTCACAATCCTCATTGTGTTTTTTTTCCCTGTCCAGACTGACAAGAGCACACATGTTCTCGCAGCGTATTGACAGCGTTGTCTTGTTTTCCTTGAGCAGACAATACGTCTGATTCACCGGGGGTAAACGGAGCTGCGCTGCGTGCCTGACAAATTATACAGAACGCAGCCCCCTGCTTTTTGCTGTTATCTGCACACCAAACATTTCTGCTTCCCATCACAAGTCGAATCTCCCCAGACAGCTCTTGCAAACAGAGCTTGGTGCTCAGTAAGGCAGAGCCAAAACGCCGCCGTCAAGGCCGCCCCAGAGCCCCCTCCGGCTCGGCAGACGCGCTCCATCACGGGGACTTGCGCGGGCTGCTGCTCGCATTCGTGTCAGTGCAGGTCTGACCTGTAGGTTAAATATCGTGGCGGGGAAAGCGTCCGAGTGCTACCACAGCCAGCCTTCCCAGGGTGCGGGTTGCCCTTGTACAGACACTAGCAGCCGGCCCCTTCCAGTGCACGTGGAAGTCGCGTTTTAATTAGTGACTTCCTCGGCAATGCTAACAGCAGGTCTCCAGATGGCTGCAGGTAACACAACCATGGACTGGGGGAAAAGATGCACTGCCTTACTGCTAAATGCACGAGTACTGGCCGCTTGGATCGATGAACAGTCCCCGAAAGCTGGAACTGAAGCACCTGTGCTGCTCACTGACATGATGGCACGGCCTCCATGGCCCATCCAGATGACTTACCCTTTGCTTCTGAGCACATCAGGGCAGTTGCACCGTCAGACCGAAGGAAATAAGTTTTCAAGGAAGAAGTCCAGACTTGTCCGAAGAGCTCGAGACGTGCAGAGAAGCCTCAATACATATCTGTGCTCCCACCCATCTGCCAGTGGAAGTCGGCTGCGTTGTGCTCCAGGTGTGTAACCACACGCTCTCACACAAGCTGACCAGACTTCAGTAGCACGCTTCGGCTAAGGAGAGCATCCTGACCATCATCACCTTGTGCTACAGCTGGGTGTTACCTGCTTCTCCTACAGCCAGGCAGGCAAAATTTTAAAGCTGCCTCCCTAAAACAAGGAGATTTTGGGCCCCTCACTACAAGAAGGACATGGAGGTGCTTGAGCAGGTCCAGAGAAGGGCTACAAAGCTGGTGAGGGGTCTGGAGAACAAGTCTTACAAGGAGCAGCTGAGGGAGCTGGGACTGTTCAGCCTGGAGAAGAGGAGGCTCGGGGGTGACCTTATCGCACTCCACAGGTACCTGAAGGGAGGCTGTAGCGAGGTGGGGGTTGGTCTGTTCTCCCACATGCCTGGTGACAGGACGAGGGGGAATGGGCTAAAGTTGCGCCAGGGGAGGTTTAGGTTGGATCTTAGGAAGAACTTCTTTACTGAAAGGGTTGTTAGGCACTGGAATAGGCTGCCCAGGGAAGTGGTTGAGTCACCATCCCTGGAGGTCTTTAAAAGACGTTTGGATGTAGAGCTTAGGGATATGGTTTAGGGGATGATTTGTTAGTGTTAGGTCAGAGGTTGGACTGGGTGATCTTGGAGGTCTCTTCCAACCTAGACTTTCTGTGATTCTGTGATTCTGTGAAGATTCTTCTCCAAACTACGGCAAAGTCCCCTTCGTAAGGCCATGAATTCAGTTAGTTAGGTCATTCGTGCAATGTAAATTTATGGGGCAGGATGAAAACGATTTCTGGTAGACAGGATGGAGCCTTTCAGACCTGGCATAAGCAGGAGGAGATGAGGAGAAGGCAGAGACAGCACAGCTATCTTTGCACCTCCTTAACACCGCGATCCACAATCAGCCTTGAGTCTGAAGCCAGCTCCCAGCCTCCGATAAAACCACGCGATGGGAACAGCGCTAAATGACCCGCACCAAGCCCTCACGGTCAAAGCTCTTTTGCTGCTGACAGGTAATGGATGCCGGTGAGGCGGCAACGGTGCCCTCAAGGATCTTTCTGGCAAAAGGAAAACATCTGTTCCTCCCGGCCTTGAAACAGTCAGGTTCCAAAACAAGCACGTTAAAATAGAGACACCCGCGAGGACAGCTGCCGTGCTGCCATGCAGGCTGTGCAGGCAATCATCCGCTCAGGTGGGAATCCTGCGCTCAGAAGAAACCATGTGGTGGAAAAAGCAGGTAGAGGAACACACGTGTATAAACATTTTATGACTTTTTGTTTTTTTTTTTAAGCTCCCCTCTGTTGCCGATCTTCCCCCCAGCCCAGCAGCACCAGCGTGATCTTGCTCCTTGCTGGAGCCTTGGTGCAAGGCGCGAGCTCCGTCCAGCCAACACGTGTTGTGTGTTGTTTCCAGGCTGCTTAATGACAGCCAGGGCTTGCTGCCCCACCTCAAACAGCGAGCGGAGCTCCCGATTCAGCCTCCCTCTTGCAGCAGCACCAAGCCTGACGTCCTCCCCTTCCCACGTAAGCTCCTGCAGCCTGACAGTCTCGCCAACCACCCCAGGACTTGGATGAACACAGTAAAAGTTTGCCCTTTACACAAACTGGTGCCAGCAATGCTTCAGGAAAGTTTCTTGGATCACATACAAAAATATTCCTTGCAGCTCCATAAAGACTGCCCCACTGGCTGTAAGCCTTAGCTCTTTCCAGCCCTCTCCCAGACCAGGTATTACAGCTCAAGGGATCGTTCTGTTCAGCTCTGTTTTCCTCTGACCTGTAACAGTAAGTTCCCAGCAGCTTTTTATTTTTGCCTTTTTTCTTTCCAACGTAATCCCTAGAAGAAATCGGAGTTTAATCAGCTTCAGGACATATCGCACAGCTGCACCTCACCTCGGGGGGACAAGCAAGCAGGGTGCTAGCACTCCCCATGGGAAAGATCTGGGTTTTTAGGCTCCCTGCTCCAATTCATACCAGGACGAAGAGAAGCAGCAAAGGCTTTTGGCAGCTCTACTGGGTACAGGCTTGCTTTGGCTAACCCAGCAGCCGCGGACTGATGAACTGGTCTGTATCAGGAAGCTGCCCTAAGCCAGGTAAAGCAGCGTGCTCTTGTCTCCACACTAAAAAGAGAGCCCATACCCAGCTCCTGCAGGCTGCCATGCCCCAGCTCTGCTGCACGTGCTGTGAAGATCTCCATTTCCTTGCCGTTTAGAGTGCTGCATCAACTACTGCTTTTTTCCTTCAAAAAGATCGAGATCCATGGACCGTCTTTGTTTTTTCATTTAAAAAAAAATGTAAAAGGGTAAACTTTTGATGGCTGTTGTTTTTGTTTTCCCCTCATTTTGTCTGCCTGCATGTGCTGGAACACACATAGAGCTTTACCTAGCTGTAGTCTTTCTGCAGACCGCTTTCGGGATGCTTTATGGGCAACGGACAAGATCATTTACGATGCCACGGTTTGTAACACCACATGGACCATTAGATACGGGCTGACAGGAATCTGAGTGGACTTGCCTCCTACAGCAGCAGAAAGCAGGCAGCAGGGCTGGGAAGGCAGCGGTGAATAATCCCGGTCACCTTTCCTGTCCAGGCACAGGAGATGTGCCGTGTTTCTGCGCAAACCCGGAGCTTTTGGTTTGGGGTTGTTCATTTTCCTGCCTAGCACGTACGGAAAGGGCAAGACAGGCGAGCTCTAAAAGCGATGCGGCCTCCCGCATCGGGACGCAGCACCCAGTTGTTTACTTAGCGTAATTTTACCCAGACTAGACTGGACAAGCCATGAAACACTGGGCACAAGAGCTGAGAAACGCTGCTATTAAAAAGGCACGCGGAAAACTTTCCCGAAGGATGCCAAGAGAGCGTGTGGGAAGAGGTAGGAGGAAGAAGCGGCAGCGTCAGGGGTTACAACAAACAGAGAAGCAGCGTTTTTTCCCCTCAAAATTAGCTATCCCAGGTTTCAAACAGAAAAGCGTCTCTGGAAGTGGAACGCAGGGCTGACGGTAGAAACACCAGCACAGCTGCACAGAAAGCCTCCTGAAGAATTAAACAAAGTTGAGCCGTGTTTTCGGGGCGTAATGCAAGTTAACAAGCTCAGATGCATGCAGATGTGCCAAGTAAGCTTCGCAAAGGCTTTAAATGCTGGTGTGTTGTGTTTTGTTTTTTTTTGCTTCACGAGAAAATGGGATTCTTCTAAGTGAGGAGCGGCTGCCAAATCTCACAGCGTACTTGTGTTGCATCTGATAGCATCAGTCCCGGCTCGCTTGGTATCCTACAGGGTGTGCAGCAGCATGCAGCAAGCAGCTCGTGGAGATCCAGCAGCACGGTCACTGAGTGCCTTTTGGGAAGGGGTCAGCACTGACTCAACGCAGACTCTTCCAAAACAATGCCCCATAAGGAACGGAGACACTTACATGTAAAGATTAAAGTCAGACTGCAGGAACCCCTCAAATAATGCCTCCCCCAGGGCACGCAGGCAGCCTGAGAGTCAGCCTACATATGTACATTTGGGAAAATCGGTCTGAAAGTGTGTATATGCTGATAGTTCACATTGTTCCCCTTTTAAGGCCATTGAACTCGCTCCAGCGACAGAATAGCTCTTGATTGATGAACGCTGGTGTTTTGTTGTTATTTGCTCCATGCTCCAGTGAAATTTTTTCACCCTTACATGTGCTCTGGATTCACCCTCGGAAAGCGAAAACACGATCTGCACACGTGCCGTTCTGGAAGAAGGCTTGTAGATGCTTAGATCTTCCAGATCTTTTATTGCTAGGATCTATAGATCGTGGATCTCTATAAATCCATACGATCTTACAGAGCTTTCCTTAATTTGTTTAGAGAGAAGTGGAAGAGACAGCCAAGTTGCACGTCGACGCCCCGCATCGTTTCAGGCAGCAGTACCGACTAGTCATAATATATTCAAAGATGGAGCTGATATCTTCAGCCCACCTCCTCTTTTCTCATCCTTACCACCATTCTTCTCGAAATTAAAATCTGAAGAGAAAACCACAAGAAAAGCTGGGACGGATGAAGAGCATTTCCAAAGCACCACGTTCAGATTGAGCGGTAATGTTTCTTCCAACGTTGCTAAGTTGGAGGTTACGCTACCTCATTTTCTTCGTGCCAACCAAAACTTTTCAAGGGAAGCCTTTGCTTTGACTTGGACATTCCTCCTGTTTGGAGGAATCAAAGCTTTACAGCCCAGAGCTGATGTAACCCTGGTGATCCTGAGCAACGCAGGAATCGCAGAATTGGGCCTCGAAAACTGAAAATCTGGGGCGTGCCCCCGCAGCTTGCCAACACATTAGGCTTTCTAATTTTTTAAGCGTTTGGCAAAGCAAGCACTGGATCAGAGGTAACTGAAGAGAAAGAAAGTCTTGTGTGTGTTCTCCGCGCAGGTTAGACAAAACAATCAGATATCACCCACAGCACCGCTTGCACTTAAGCATTAAGACGCAGCACTGCCAGCAAACCATGTAGCGAGGCGTGAATCACCTGGAGCTGCAGTAGCTGCTCATCAAAAAAAAAAATCACAATTTCAGTTCTGTAGAAGAGTTTCCATTCAAGCCTCTCTCCCCACAGGCACATACTCGGTTAGTTACCGTTAGTCCAAGAGAGCTGTTCATGCAAATGCAGCTCTTGAAGCAAGTGGAGGAGGTAAATTTGAGGCTGTGGTTCCTTCGGCATTTCTTTCAGAGCAGTGCTGGCGGTGGCAGTCACGTCACACCTCCGCTGCACCTCTGTCCCAAATTCTCTCCTCCTACCCTTCCCATAAATTGCCGTGAGCTACAATGCCGATGGAGCTGCTTTAAACGTTGCCTGCCAGCAAAAGGAGATGCTCAGGAAGGCACCCCTTGAGGAAAGCAAGCCACGGCTTGACCGTAAGGCCATCTTTGGCAGGAACATCAGTTTGAGCTGTTCCCGAGCCTTCTCTCATCTGCCACCAGGAAAGCGGTACATGCAACTGTGCTGTCCGTGCCTGGTGTTAAAAAGCGGGGCTGGCTTAGCACGACTTGGAAGAATTTACACCACGCTTTTGGCCTCGGCAGGCTCATTACTTTGAACCAAAAACACATGAGCTCCGCTGGTAGGAACGACGACACTTTTAAGCTGCGTGGGGCTAACATCTCCCGACTCCTCCCCTCTGATTGCCCTCATCCCCTAAAAAAGCATGAGCTTGTGAGATAGAAGATAGACACTGCCAACATACAACTTTCAAAACCGGCCAAAGAACAGCAGAAAGTTTCAAAACATAAGCCACCTCCCGCAACATGAGCTCAGCCACACTACACGCAGCATTCTTCAATTGTTTTCCTTTTGCCGTGCACCCTCTCCGTTACAACTGTTTGTGATTAATACACGCTATTAAAAACAGAGGGAGCGTGCAACGCAGCCAAGCTTAATGTTATGGAAGAAACCCTCGTCGTGCTTCGGGACGCTGCCGTGCTTCAAGACGCTCTACAAATGGCAACATTTGCTGTGCAAAGAGCATTCGCTTCACGTCAACGCACCTTCCTTCTTCCCTGGTCTGTCTACGCGTTAACTTCTGCAAGACAGCTCTGCCTCTTCACGAAGGCTGCCTTTGAAAACCTCCAGCTGAACGTTGATTGTTATCAGGCCGCCTAACAAAGCAAGAACGTCCAGCTCTTGGCAGGCACAACGGCTCAGCAGTCACAGTGCCCATCGATCACAGGGAGATTCAGAGATAGGACTCAAGTCCTACCAGTTAACCTATCCCCACCTCCTTGTTCTCCTCCCTCTCCTGCCTGCTCACCCGTTACACCTCGGCCACTCGCCCCTGCAGCTCGTGCCCGAGTCCATTTTCGCTCGCTGAGGCCCCTGCACACACCAGCAACGCAGAAAACATTTTGCAGCAATATCCTCAGAGGGTTTTTTGCTTAACATGAGCAGCTTGCCAAAGACCCCCTGCTCTGCGCAATGCGTGCACATTAACATAATTTTTCCCCTAAGGCCTGCAGAAGATGGAGGAGTTTAGAGAA
Source organism: Nettapus auritus (assembly GCA_011076525.1). Lineage (NCBI taxonomy): Eukaryota > Metazoa > Chordata > Aves > Anseriformes > Anatidae > Nettapus > Nettapus auritus. Next base: position 139,937,581 of record CM021765.1, read on the forward strand.
AGAAGACGCTGGGTTTGAAGACGCACAACCTCTCTGCAGAACCGCAATACCAGCCAGGAGTTACAGATATCACACAACGGGATCTCATTCGAGTTTAAGTCTGAAGCTGTTATGTTAATTGGGGATGCAACCCTGTAGTAAAACACAAACGGAACCAACAGGGAAAACTCGAGCTTTTCTGATCTGTTTTGAAGACTTAATTTAAACTGTTTGCTTTCTGAGCAGCACAAACTACAAGGCAGCTAAGGCTTCAAGTATGGGCATATATTTTTTATTTCTCTGGCTGGGTTAATTTCCCTTCTTTCTCATCTAAAGCTCCACAGTAAATCCCCCTGGGTCAGTTACAACTACTACTTTACACTGCTGAATTCTGCCAGCAATCTGCTCATCGTTCCTGCAGATGTTTCTGCTTTCAGGCTTCTGGGAACTTTATTGGACCCATTTCCTTTGAATAAATGTACACCCTTTTTAGGTTGCATGTGCACCAGGGCAACTACTGTCCCCTCCCTCGAGCAGCCTCCTCACCTTCTTCCTCAGTAACGCAGGAGGAGCAAGGTGTTACATTTGAAAGGAAAAAGAAAGTGGGAAGCAGGGAATCTGCCTTTCTTCTGAGAAGTTCTGGAGAAGGGAGTGCTACATGTGCTGGGACCAGCCGAGGTGAAGGCCAGAGGCCCCAGCACACAAGAAAAATCTCGCAAAGGGCAGACGGGCTCGAGAGGTCAGGCCCTGCAAACAGAGAGCAAGCATTCACATGCAAGGACCGTGCCCTTCGACATAAATCCGATGTAAGGCACATGTCATCCTCGCTGCTGAATTTCACCCGTATTAGTAATAAAGCAGAATGTTTCTCTACTCACCTCAGTAACGTCCATGACTTTGATGGCTGCCAACTGACCCGTTTTGACATGTCGACCCTGGAGAAGAGAGAGAAGCGTCAGCATCAGTGCTTCATCCATCCCTTCAACGCACACAGAGCAAAGCATTCGGACAAGAGCTCCAGCTGCTGGGTTTTCCCCAGCCGTGATGGACCCTTCTCTTTTGGTATGTCAACAACAAATACACTGGATGGCTAAAAAAATACTTTCTTTGTGAAATAATCTTACAGAAGTCTTAAAGCCCGTTCTTTTTTCCCACATTTAAAGGATGACCATGGAGATTAAGCACAGACAGATTACATTTGCAGCTTCTCTTCTACTTTAGCAAAGCTCATAGTCAGTAATGATAATTTATTAACACACCAGCACAAACTCCACATGCCACATATTTCATTTCATATTTCATTTCTATGCACTAGTGTCTGGTAGCTGGGTGGTATCCTACTGGGTAAATGCAAATACCCCGGGTGGCCGAAAAAGGACACTTCTCTTGGATTTGGCCTTAACTATTAAAAAAAGGGGAAAAATGGTGGTGTTTCTTCAAGTGATGTATCAGACCTACAACAGCTCTCTCCGTCTGCCTCTTCCCGATGAAGACAACCTCTCCCTTCAGCTACGCCACCGTAAGGGTAGGGTTTCTCGGTACAGCTTGAGCTGAATTAATAGATCCCAGCTACTGCAGCGGGGAGCTCGTACCCTTCCCCTGCCTCCCTCCATCCTCCTGTCGCATATTTCTCCCATGAGCACTGAACTCATTCTGGCACTCACCAGATCATATGATAAGCTGATTTAGATCACTAAAATGGCAGAAAGTTAACACAGAAAAAGCCAACTGCGGGGCGGGGAGGAGGGGGGGATGCAGATCAGGAAATTAACTTGGTTTGCTCTGCAGTCAGCGCAGAGCCAGAGCTGGCACAGGGCGGACCACGCGGCTGGGAGAAAGGAGCGCGACGGCCTCCTTCCAGCTCTGCTGAGCTGCAGCTCGGCTCAGCTGACTTGCAACGAAAAACTTTTTTCCTCCAGTATATTTTCACAGGAGGTGGGGCCCTATCAGTTAGCAATTCCTTTTTTTTTCTTTTTAATTCTAAGCAGGCATTGAGCATCGCTTCCAGTACCAGCGTTTTCCAGCTCTCCACTTAACACAGGGCTGTCTGCCCCACAACAAACAGCCTGACCTCCCTAAACCCCTCCCAAACCTCAGCTCCCCAGATCAGCGTCCTCTATAGCTGATGGACATTAACAGCATCTTTTTTTCTTGGACCAACTTCTAAACCTCTTCACTTTATTCCAGACTGGCACCCCAGAAGCAGAGCACCCCAAACCACAAGTCACTTTGGAGAGATCCCGGCTCCTTCCCACGTTACGGTGCCCCCCACATGCCCAGCACTGCGGCTGCATCACCCAGAACTCGGACAAAATGCCGCAGAAATCTCTGCCTCCGGCTTCTTTTACGACTTGGGTTGCGCTGCACTCTCCCCTCATTAACCAATCCACGTGCTTTCCATAAATAAATTACTGTACTCAGGCTTCTGCCCGCTCTGTAAAGTCTCTTTATTGCACGCGTTTCTTTTTACAGTTTGGTCTCAAGCTAGGTTGGATTTTGAAACTAAATTAGGGTTGTAACATGTGTGTGCGATGGCCAAGATCGACCTCACCTCGACCCTACTAATTCTTGAGCCTTTCAGCGAGCCCTGGGGAGATGCAACTCCAACATCCCCCCCTGGAGCTCTGCCTAATGACAAAAGCCTGTGGTGGTCTCCTCGAGACTCACCGTCCTGCCAAAGGAGGAGGGGAAAATGCCTTCGACCGAGGTGGAAAGATGCCTCCTCTCTCAGCTCTGCCCTTATTCTCCACGGCTCTGGGGAGGGAATTAAAAGGTCCAAGGACGCCAGGAAGCGTGGTTTGAGGAACAAGAAGAACATGCTAAAGATAAGAGAGGAACAAGGACATCTCAGAGGAAAAAACTCACAAAGCTCAGAAGAAAAAAAAAAAAAAAAATGCTTTATTTATCACTTTAAACCTTCGAACTACTGCTGGGCCGGCTAATTTGCAGCGAGGAGCCTGAGATTTCCCAGGGCTCAGGCTCGCAGCTTTTCCTCGAGACGACATTCCTCCCCGCTGATGAGTAATGCACAGCAGCCCTGACATCCCTCCGGTATAGGAAAGCTTCTCGGGGTCCTGCCGATGCCTCCGCCGCCCGCTATCGAAGCGCTCGCGTTTCACTTCGCTGCCTCTGCGGCGGGGAGGGGAAAAGCTCCTCCAGCAGCCTCCTGAGGGACTGGAAGGCAGGGGAATTGCAGACTGTGGGAAACGTGGGCTTCTCGCTATCTCAGGCCAAATTTAAACCCCGGTCAGCTCAGAATTATTGTTAAAAATTGCTCCAAATACCCTTTTGTCGTAACGTATGGAGCGCTCGCATAAGCATCTACCACATGACGGGGGGTGCAGCGTGACAAACTGATTTATATGGGAGAAGTAGAAGGACATCTCGAAGTCACATTCTTCTTATTAAAACCATTTTTTTGAGGGAGGGGAAAAAAGCAAACAGCACAGGCACAAGATATAAGCAGGAGCGGAGCTTTTGTTTGTTTGTTTATCTGCTTCACCACTCTGCTCAAGAACAGACTCGTCAAACTCTCAGCCCGTCGGTGTGATTTCACTTGCAACTTAAAACGGCCAACTATTGCTGCTTTGGAAAGTGATATTCTGATATTCCTAGCTGGCTTTCGCTTTGGAAAACCTTCTCCACCTTAAAAGTAATAATAAATGTGTAAGTGGTTGAATACGTTGAAGGAACCGTGGAAATCACAGCGGGGAGAAGCCCACGGGACTCCATCTCTGTGGGCTAAAATGTATTCGAGCCCACCTCCCTGGGCACCTCATGAACACAGCAGGCATCAAGGATGGTCCACGTCCATGCACCAAGTCAACAATTTGAGTGGTCGTCCCTCCAGCAGGACAGCACTTTGCATGCACGGTGCCCCCACCCTAGTGCTATCTGGAGCCGTGTCCCCCCGGGACGTCCCCAAGCACCCTGACCCCACACGCAGGGTGCCCACCACCCTCCCGGACAAGAGCGTCCCAATGCATCCCCTCCGGTTAGGCTGCGTTAAGAAGTTCACTAACCAGAATTTCCAAAGCGCTTGCTGTTTCTTACACGCCCTCCCCTCTGTCCCTTCCCTCTTTCCATGCATCTATTCATACTAAAGCACTTGCTTATCCTCCCGAGGAAGGAATGTGAAGATATTTTTGTAACTGCTGCTCCCTTCTATTTTTAAGTGATCTGTTGGGCAAACACAGAATTGGGATGAGCAAGTCAATGGAGCCGAGCCTGCGGCCCCAAAACCTTGTCCTGCTTCTTCTCATGCGGGATAACAGAGTTTTCATTTACATGCAGAGGATTTGGAAATACAGCTCTTCTCGTCAACCCTGCAACGTTTAACTGGATGTTGCACTGGATCCATTACTTAAGCATATTCCCAGCCATGTCTGATAGCAATATGCTGTTTATTTCTCATCTCAGTGGGCTTTCTGCATCTTGAATAGCAGAGGGGACAAGGGGAATCCTTGGTGGACTGCCAAGATCTGCAGAACATCATAAATTTCAAGCCTACCCACACTCTCCACGTCAGCTAATACACCTACTTCTTGCCTCTTTCTTCCTCTGCACACGTTATTACTGTATTTTTTTGTTTGTTTGGGAAAGGTTCAAAGGCAAGTAGTGTTATGTGCTGGTTTAAGTGTGTTTTTTTTTTTTCTTTTTTTCCCTTACGATGCCTTAATGTTATCAAAGAGCTATGCAAATGAAATGCAAAAGGAATGCTATCCGCTCACTTACCTCCTCCCCCCCTAATTATCCAAGACATGTATTGCACGCAATGCAGTTCTCCTACTGACACAGTTTCCGGCCCGTGCATTAATGCGCCTTTTGGGGGACTGTTCCTGGAAGTCTGCTCTCCAGCTAAATGGCACGAAAGTAGACCATGGGGCAACATCAGAAGTTAAAGAAGGAAGGCAGCGGGCATGACTCATGACTTGCAAGCTTGGACTATCCCGCGCACCATATACCACACGGTCTTTGGAAAACCTCGCTAACCTCCCATTATTCTATGCTGACAATTACGAAGAGAGGAGCTACCAAGTTGAAAAAAACCTAGTAAGTCACATTTCATTTGCTACGCCGTACGCATAAGCAGCAGGCCAGATTTTAAACATGCTAGCAAGCGAAAACGTCCTACTGCACCACCTCCAAGTACAATGCCCCCATGACAAAATTAACTTTTCAATTTGCTTCTCATTTGGTTGACTCGGAGCTCCTACCAGCCCGAGGCGATAGGCCATGGAGCAATGCTCTGCTCTTGGTTGCACACCCCAGTGCAGTAAACGATACCGTATTGTCCCAGTGCATGTTTACAACCAGCTCTTTTTGTCACTTGCCAGCCCAGGGAGTTTCAGACCGACCAACTCTGAGTTGTGAACACCCAGACTCTGTGAGGCATTTCTTCCCACTCCCCCCAAAATCCTAGGTCTACCATGTAAAAAGCAGCAAGGGCAATGTTTGAGGAGGACACAGAGTATACATTTTAACAGGCAGAAACACAGAACAGCATAAAGCAAGAGCAACCTCCACAATTAATAGAAAATAAAATAAAAATCAAATGTTCTCAAGCAAGTCTACCTCATTGCATTTGTAGCCAAAATAATGCTGTTCCTACTGATAAGGCTTTCTGTAAGCTGAATAATTACAGGCTCCAGCCATGGAGATAAATTTGTACAAAAAAAAAAAAAAAAAAAAAAAAAAAAAAAGATAAAGTTTATCTGACATGGAAGCTCCTTCTAAAATAAAAATCAGCAAACAACCTCATAACAAAGCCCTGGCAGAAATGAATGAAAAAAAAAAAAAAAAAAACAAACCAATGTTCCTTTTTCCTGTTAGCCAACTTCTAAACCCAAACCAACCAGAAGCTATTAAAGACTCCCACTGTTCAAGTCAAAAGACGGGACAGGGTTCTGTGTTTTCCCTCCGTCTAGCTCTTGACATCAAATGCCTGGAAAGCAAAATAGAAAACAACACCCTCTCTATCCGGCTCTCGATATCCACGGGCTCCCTAGCAGTCTGTTGAAGAAATAATAATGACAATTTACTCATGCATAGCACCGCATTCCGTGAAGTATGAAAGACACAGTTATTATTGGTTAGGCACTCCCAGGGACACAGGGAAAAGATGTTCCCTGCTAAGGCAGGGGAAAAAAAAAGAGGGCCCGATGCACTTTTTATCTCAGTTACTAGTTTTGTGGTAGATTTCCCACCCCGAAGACGCTGGATGTATATTACCACAGGCACTTCCTCCTCCCAACAGCTCATTGCCTAAATAGGCAAAAAGGACAGGAAAGCAGAAAATGGATGGTGGGAACACCGTGGCAGGGAGCCACCATCTGACTTTCCCAGGATCACGGCAGGTCAGCGGCAGAGCCCGGAGTCACGGCGTGGCCCAGGCCCCTGCCCCATGGCCCACCTCACCCCACAGACCGGCAGGAGGGCAGAGGGAAGGAAGAGCACCACAAGGGCTGACAGCTCTCTGGAGGATCTCCCAAGGCTACACACGTCCTGCCTCAAGTGGCACAAAGCATTCCTTAAGTGAATGGGGCCTGCAGGCCGCCCCTCAGACTACCGAGCAGGAGAGGCCGATGAAATGGGGTCCTCCAGCAACATCCCCAGCACAACCACCACACATTCTCCACAGGACCTCGCATTTAAGTCCACCAAGAAGTTTTTGAAAGATGAGTCTTGCTAGGCTCTGCCCCTCTGTCAGACACGCCAGCCATCAGCGGGTGGCTGGACCAAGCTTTGTTGCTCTGGAGGTGTCCACCCAGAGCTTCGTGCCCCAAAGGCCGCGCTTCTTCCACATGGACAACTTGAGTTGACTCGCTTGAGGCCCCTGCCTGAAAAACATCCACTTTGGGAGTTGTCTTCCAAGTCTTCATCCCCTCCTTCCAGTCACCACCAGGCCGTGCCCAGATTCAGCGACCTTCACCAGACAGCACCATCACCCACAACAGCCTCCGCCCGCTCCAAAAAGAGAAGAGCTGCCATCTGCTTCTCTGTCTCTAACCTTATTACCCCTTGTGCTTTTTTGTTTTTAAACTCACCTACCAAACTTAGCTGGGTCGTTATCGAAAGACACCAAAAAACACTCTCCCGACCCCAAAAACCTAACAGACTCCAAAACAAAAGGCAGAACAGAGCAATACCTCCCACACAGCCACAGTTGGCTCGGAGTACGTTTGGCTTCCTCTGGAAACATCAGCTAAAACCTGTCGCTTCCACTTCTCGCTCAGATCAGCTCTTCACCATACCTTAAGGCTTCAGCATTCAGTCAGCCCACCCTCCTAACACCGATTTGTCTCTTGTGACACCCCACAAAGTCTCTCTCATGCAGAGCAATTTATTTCAGGCAAGTACCATTGAAAACAAGCCTATAAGCAGGATGGAGAACACTGAGAGGAGAACTGGGATCAAAACGAAGCGTGTGCCTACAAACTGACATGGGCTACAGACACATACAACCTTTCGTTTTACACCCAGGCAGTCACTTCCATCACCATACACCCTACAGCTGGCCTAGAGCTGACCACCTTGAAGGGCATCACCACAGGCCCAGGTGCCACCTCACGTTCACAGGCACCTGGTGGCACCTCAAGAAGAGGTGGCTCCCCACCACAAGGGGCACACCACTTGCTGCCTCTACCCCAAGAGACCCACCAGGGTCCCCACGTGGTCAGAGGGGGGCTTCAAAACAAGGCAGGAGCCTTCAGAGCCGAGAGACAGGGCAGTCAAAAGGCAGAGCAGCCTGATCACTTCTCCAGAGTGACAGGGAAATAAGCTGAACGAGTAGAGCCTGAGGCCGCTTCGTTTTGTTTGTTTGCTTTTGCAATGAATTCACATCGACTTTTAACTCATCACTGCCGGACGTGCACATCTGAGCTTTCTGACCCAAGGGAGCAATTTACACCTTGTGAGGCTCTCTGTAAAGCCAGACAAGCCTGGGCCCAATTCCCCCAGCTCGCCAGTGGGAAGCTGCTGAGATAGCACCTGTGGTGGGGCAGGGTGGGCACCACCTCAAGCTGGAGGTGACATCCCACAGCGAACATCGCCACGTCCAAGTAGCACTGCTGCAGAGCTAGGGCACTCAAACTTGCCTTTTCCAGGGCTTGCTGTTTGATCGGATCACTGATTTTAGGACAAAAGCATAAAATTTAAGCATTAGGTACAAAAGAAATGGCCCCAAAGATTTACTTTTGTTTGGCTCTTCCACGGGATTATTCTGGAAGGTACAAAACTTTATTATGAAGGGAAAAAGGAAGAAAGGGGGGAAATGGATAAAGATTGGCTCTACTTCTTTCATTTCCCTTTTTAATACGGTTTTGGTTTTACTATAGGTTCAGCCCGCCTGATGAGGAGCCCCCACTGTACTACTATGTTCAGCATCCCCATCATGAGGCCAGCCTTCACCCACCTGTACAGTAAGATGCTACAAACACATGTTATGGATACAATTTGAAGCTATAATGGACAGCTTAACGTTAAAGAGGGGCAAGGGAAACGAGAACTATTTTAATTTATTACCGGCCCAGTGGAACCGTACAGGCGAACAGAGCGGGCAAGGTTGTTTAATGAGGCTTATTTCAACGTGGCTAACATAAAAGACCATCCATAACCTTTAAAAAAAGTCCACAACATTAGCATTTAAGGAGAAAAGCTAATGAATTATTAACTTTATAAAAATATATATATATAATGAAATTCCACCAGCTGTCAATACTCCTCCAGCTCCACAAGGCGCAATAAAGAAATGCTGGAATCTGTTTTAGGGATTTTGCTTTTCCTACCTGGGGCAGACACGGGCAGGCACCTCTTTCATTTTTAACCAGTCATTACAAACACAATCAGTGCCACTTCTTGTCAGTCACACCTCCCAGTCGGTATGGAGGAGGGAGCCATAATTTACCAGGCAGCCAATGCTGAAGCTGAAATGCAGTTTCCAGGGCACAAGACACGCTGGGGAAGCACTGCAAGAGGAGGCTTTCTTGCAAAGCATCCAACCAGCCAGTGTAGAAGCCACACAGACAGGGACTGTGCTTTATACTGTGACCCTGGATGTACGAGCAAATTAAGAAATATTTTCCCAACTTGTTTGCAAGATGCAAAACACACATTTAGCCTAAAGTTATATGTATTTTAATTAAACGAGGACTTGCATCGTAAGGCTCTTTCCAGATATTTTTTTTTTTAATCTTCTGATATCCTGCCAAGTACATCTGTGATTCTAAAGCAAAAAAACACCTTGTCCTTGAGAAACTGGCAGGTAGCCAGAGCAATCTGTAAACAGCTTTGTGTCCACATGAACTATTTTCAAATCCTCACGCAGTATTTTCAGACCTCAAGCTATTTCTGCTTTGTCAGCACTCGAGCCTGACTCAGAAACCCCAGCCTGTACTAACAACCCTTTCTTTACCAGACTCGCAAACAATAAAACACCAACCTCAGAAAGTCTCTGATCCTATTATTTATTTATCTAGGGAAAGAGGGAGTGTGGAAAAAGGGACCGAAAGGAAGACCACTTCCTCTCAGTTGCAACCTGAGTAGTATTTAAGTTGCGCTCCCAAAGCCTGTGGCCACCATGTTTATTATTTGAGAGGGCCACTCGACAGAAAAGCCATTGTGCAACGAATTCAGCTTACAGGTTAATCCACGGATGAGAACAGCGTTCATTAAGTAAAAGGAGCCTGCACATTCTCCGATTATTACTTTTTACCAAGTGCTCAAGAACACACCAAGTGCCTCGCAAAAACCAGTCAAAACACGTTCGCAGCTCTGAAATAACACACCACGGGCCTTAGCAGACCAAGCTCTGGCAAACAAAAAGGAAAAGAAATTCCTAAGGAGGACGTGTAAAACAGGCACACTGAGCTTCTTCCACTCAAACCGGTCCCCAACTGCCCCACAGTGCACTCACGGCACAAATATAATGCAGATTAAGGACAAGTTTTTTCAGTGTAAAAGGATTTGTCAGATTTTAGTCCCAAAGACAGTTGCCTCCTGGAAGTGTAGGTAGGACACACACTGCAGACTTTTTAGCATTTCCAACAACAATTGCACTTGGGGGGGGGGGGGGGGAAATCTTTCCTCATGACACTGCACAAAAGTAGTATTTGTCTCATGACCCAAAACCATCTGTTCCTGCAGACCACAAGTCACTAATCCGGGGCAGAACTGTCATTAGACGTAATATAAAAATTGCTAGTCAGAAAGGCCAAGATTTCGGTTGCAAACTGTTCAGTGAACTGGAACAAAGAAGGCAACACAGTATTGCCCCGGACTGCAGAAGAGGAGCGAATACCAGAATTCAGCAGCGGAGGCTGATCGATCCATTTTGTAGGTGGCTGCAGTCGGTTATGGTCAGGCAGTTTATCCCAACATCGCCGTGAACGAAGCCTTTCTCTCACTTCACAGGCAGCACAGAGTGATGGAGAAAGTCAGTGTGGGGTGCCTGAACCCCAAAACACCCCCAGCAAAGGGCACATGGCCCCGTAAGCATCCCAGCATCAAGGCTCATGTCAGGGAGGAGAGGCAGAAGGGATACAGCCCCATCTCATCTGCATGACCTAAACGACCCAGGCAATGGGCCACAGCAGGCTGACCATCGCCTGGCCCATCAGCTCATCTCCCCTAAATACAGGTAGGGGAACAGGAGCCTGTAAACATTTCAGACTCAAGTCCCAGCCCCAGCGAAGTGATAAAATTGTTCCAGCCCCATCCCAGGAGCGCCCTACACACCCAAAGTTTCCGTACTCGGATGGGTGTTTTCCAAAGAGGTAATTGTGAAAGATCTTACGTATCTGCCCATAGCCTGATGTCTCCAAGAGCAGATAGTGCTGACTTCAAGGGACATACCGTGCCATATCTGGCTCGCATCACAGCTGGGGCCAGCACACTGCCTCCTGATGCATGGATCTGTGCAAAATAACCAGTCACCTCTGCCACCACGGCTCGGAGACGGACCCGGACCAGGAACAATTGAGAAAACTCCAGTAAGAGGGAACAGTTTCTGGTTAGGGATTCACAGGTGGAAATACTGGTTCATCAGACTCAGATCTTAGCCCTTAAAGTCTGTACAAACACAGATGCACAAAATGACAATGATGTAGCCACACTTAATCTCTTACCATTCCTTTTCACCACTTCCAACCTTACTAAAAGGAGTGGAGAGGAGACTAGAAATTAAAAATAAAAATAAAAGTAGGAGCCATCCACTTGTTTTAAGGTATTTTCCCCATTGTACTTTCCTAGGGTGTACGCAAACCTCCTGAGAGGAAGCCCTGCGGACTGCTGCCGTAAAAGCTACCTACCACTTACACAAATCACCACTTGAATCTGGAAATCAGTTGTGTTAAACAACAATCAGGTAGTCTGCCCAAATGCTACAGCCCTGACCTAAATACATTATGTGGTATGGTGGTGCAGAGCAGCAGTTCCTAGAATTAAGCAATCTTCCAATTAAGTGCCATGTATTGAAAACAAAATTAAATCAGCTGCGATGCTGCCCTGCTCCTCCTCCTCCCTTCTCCCCACATCAGGGAAAGAAACCCAAACCCCTTCCATCCATCCGAGTGCTGGGGCTGAGAGCTGCAGCACCAGCAGGACTGGATTGCCGAGGTCTGGGAGGGGGTCGACGTGTGCCAGCTGTGCCTGTCCCAAATTACAGTACTCCGAGGAGAGCTAAAACAAAGTAATTATTTTTTAAATCACCATAAAACTGGATTTCGGAAAGTTCCAATGCTTTTAAAGTTCGCCTTTTAAATTTACAGCCACTTGTCTAATTACTGCAAGAGCATTCCAGTTTATTATAATCATGTGTCTGCACTCCAAACATCAATATAGCAGGCTAGAATTGATTGCTCAATTACACAATGCACAGCCATTGCAACTGCTGTCAGAGGAGAATTCACAACAAGTCTACAGGCTTGTCTTCCCAAACCCGAGCGAGACAAATACTTAACGACCAGCGGACCGCTGGGAGAAGCACGTCGGAGATGAGATTCAGCACAACGTGCCGTCACACACGGGCCGTGGTTGAAGACACGTGCACAGGTGAGTCCTTCTGCCACACGTGGGGCAGACCCACCAAACACACCACTGAATGAAGGGGAAATGAATCACAAGCATCTTTTTTAATATTTTTTTTTCCAGACTAGACTATAGCACGACGCTCTAAGGCTGAGCACCAGCCCCCATCACTGATCCTGAGGAGACCCTGAGGAGAGAGCCAGCAGCACATCCTCACCGCTAGCCCAGGGTTCTCCACCACCCAGGGACGCTGCCTGAATCCTGAAACCACCCGGCACCAAGGGCAGGAGGGTAGGGGAGAAGACACCAAGGTGCAGGCAGCCCTGTGTGACTCCCAGCAGTCCCAGCTCCAACAAAGCTGTCCCAAAAAGCTGTTCTACTTCCACTGAAAGTGAAAAACACACACACATATACACCAAACCTAAGTTTTTTTTCCGTCTGCACTCACCTCTGCTTGACTCTTTCTACAGCGGGCTCCTACAACCAGCTCTTCCCAAGGGAAGATGCCCCCGAAGGCACCACGGGGGCAGCCCTCTGCAGCCACACACAGCCTGACAGAGGACAACCGGTTCCCCACGGACACACACGGGTCTGTCCCACAGGTCTCACTCTGGACCAGGGCCCAGGAGGATGCTTTAGTCAAAAATGAGCAAAAAGAAGAGGGCTCTTGTGCTACTCTTACTCCTCGTCCAGCTGCAGCGCATCTCAAACAGAGATGCCTGGAAAGAAAATAAACAAACAAAACCAGGCCCAAAGCCTCCAATGAATTTCCATCCAGAAAACCCCAGAAGCTTAATTTGATATTGCACTGGGCTTGAGTTCAAATAAACACGAGATTCAAAGCTAGAAGCATAAAAGATGCCCAGTACTGAAGGAACAAGGGAAGGAGCTCATACTTCCCACAGGTGGAAAGCTACAGGGGCTTCCTGCTCTCTTTTTTTTGCCACAAAACCTAAATCCAGCCAAGAAAGAAGCAAGGCTGAGAGGATCAGAGGTAAAATCATCCAAGACACATCAGAAAGATGAAAACTGAGGAACTGCAACACCCAGGGTTCTGCAGGGAGCACAGAGCAGGGGCTCCCAAGTGCTCAACCAAACGGCTGGGGCAGAGAAAACAATCAAAAGCAAATTACAGGCAACTGCTAACACTCTGCTTTGGGAAAAAAATAAGCAAGTGCTTAATTTTAATTAATTTTGATGGCTTTTTTTAAATTTTCATATTTTACTAAATGCTTCAGTATCTTACAAGCCATCTTAGTACACATTTAAAAGCAGATAACGTACTGCTTCCAGGCAGTCTGCTCGTTAGTTTAGGAATTGCAGGAGAAACTATTCCAAAGCAGAAAGAAAAAGAAGAAAAAGAGCGTTTCTCCATTACATGTACGAGCCAGTGCCTAAGACAGGTTTAGTCTACTTAATAACGCTGCTTGCCACATGCATTTGTAGTTAGCATTGAAATCGGTGAGTGAAATTCAACAAGAACTAGCAAGAGAGAGAAAGCCAACGGTCAATTTGCCTGCCACATGAAAACATCCAAGAACCATCTTTAGGTAGAGAGGTTATTGAAAATGGCCAGGAAAACCTACTAGTGTGAATGCAAAGTAGATCATTCCAGCTTTCCAGGCTTCGTTTTCATGCTCGTTGCAGGCAAAAGTTCACTTGTTGTACTCTTCTGACCCTCCCCTGAATGTGTACGGACACATTCAGCTCTAAGGACGCACTTACTAAGGACAGGTTTTGCCTCTGCCTCAAGACAGAGATCACTCAAAGCATAGGCAAGCCCGTGCCAAGATATTCCAGGAAAACAAACTAGAAGATACATGATATGCTTAACTCAAGTCTGATTTCTTCAAGGAAATTAACTTGAAAAGGAGGCCTTCGGGCTGCATTTCTCCAGGCTGTGCTATGGGAGAGACCTGGCAGAGAGGACGGGTGATCCCCAGCGAGGAACCAGGACAGAGGTCCGCGTGTCCCACTTGGCACAGCCTCTCGGGGGAAGCATGCCGTGCTATGGCTTTGGAAGAGCCCTCAAACAAAGGACGTAAAGAATGCAACAAAAAAAGTATTTTACTGGTGGATGGGTCAATAGCGACAGAGCTGGAGATAGGACATGCAGGAGCAAGTACAGCCTTATCTTTCATCTCCTCATCAGATCTTCAGCACTCCCAGGGAAGACTCCTCCACTCTCAGGAAACAGGATCTCAACTGAGGGCACCTAATAACTTCAAGCAGTGGTAGGATTTCATTTACCCGGGTTGGAATCACCTTGCAAACGATGAGCAAAGCCTTTCTCTCTTCAATCAAGATTACCTGATACTGGATCAATGTGACACTCACACAGCTGCTGCCTTTGGGATCAGGCAGTAGTGTCAAGCAACCAAAAACCAAGCAGGAATGAAACCAGAGCTTCCTTCTGATCTTTAAACTCCCGGGCACAAATAAATCAATCTAATGGATATGCCACGACACAAAGAAGTGGCATTCATCCCAGAAAGCTGGAAGGAACAGCCGAAGAAGAAGAGACTGCTTCCAGTGCCACCAGGCCTCACAGAGGGTCCTGCCTTGCAACTGCTCAAAAGCCATCACACAAGAGTAGGCCATTGTACCAGACCAGCTCAGGAAACAAGCATGAGTAACAAAAGATTAAAATTCTACATGTCAAGAAGGCTTGTCTGTTCAGTGATGCCATTTAGGACAGTCAGCAGCACTTCTTTCCACCACAACTAGACAGGCGTTTTCGGGACTGCACTCAGCTGGAACGTCCCATCGCTTCAGCCGTGACTGCAAGGCCAACGTTCAAATACGGGTACCTCAGACTTGGTATGTTTTTTTAAAAAATGCCCTGATGTTCAAAGAGAAAAAAAAAAAAAAACAAGTTTCTGTATTGTTTGTCCCCTCCAATGGCCAAAGCATGCCAGGTGCTTCCCAAGTCTACAAAACAGAGATAATGAAGGCCCCTGAAAGGAAAAGGTACAACAAGAAAAATAAATAAATAAAACTTAAGAGAAAAGTATCTATTTAATGTTTTTTGCAAAGCTCTGTAACAGACCTGAGGCTTTCAGCCAGACTACTCTTGAAACTAGCAGCTGTGCCAGAGGACCTCTGCACATATAAATTAATTGTGGAGAAACTTCTACACACATTTAGAAGTCAGCATCGCTAGCATTCTTCCTCCAACTCGTGCACGCGGCGACAGTCTGACCCACTCTGCACCTGTATCTCCACCCTTACAATCACTTCCCTGACTCTTCTCAGTTTGCAAATGTTTCCTTCTACCCTTTTCAAGTCACGTCTTGCAAAGTCTGCTACTACAAAAATTAAGCGATGGCTTTCTTCTACCACATTCCACTTCCTCAGGGTAAGCAGCCTTAGCGTCCAGGAGGTAAAGAGATGCACGTGCACCTTGTCTTTGCTCCAAAAGACAAAACGTGCCAACCCTCTCTTTCTCCTGTTAAAGCAGACAGGAACCTCTAACCCCCTCCTTAAAAGAAAATCACAAGTCTCAGAAAGGTCCCCCCATGGGCAACGGGTTTGGGGTTGGAAGACAACGTTCAGATGTGAACATTCCCAGGGTCAAGGAGAGAGTTGATTCCCAGGACGAGCTCCAGCTGTTGATGCCCTCATCCCAACCCCAACTCAGTTTTTCCAGCTTTCCCCTGAAAATGACCAGAAGCTCACAAGAAAAGTTCACAAGGAAGTTTCTATCCTGAGCCAGCTGAGGCACAATGAAGGAGACACAAGACTACAAACAAATGTTTGTCACCTCAAAATACCATGAGGTGGGGGAATGCATACAAAGAAGAGAGGTCTGAAAGGAGATGACACATTTCCACTCCAGCCATAGGCTTCCTGTGCAATTTTGAACAACTAAATCGATTTCCTCTGTTTTTTTTTTTTTTTTTTACCTATAAAAATCCTAACCAACCTCATAGTTGTGTTGGCAGGCTTAATTCATTATGATTTATTTTAAAAAGTGCTTATATATTCCTGGGTGAGAGCTACTACAGACAGATCCCATATTAAGGAACAGATAAGTGTTACCGGGACTGGAGCCTTACACAAGTAGTGCACTTCCTCTGCACTGAGCAGCCGGTTGAGACCAGGAAATAGCCGCCGATGTTTCCAGCAGAAGCATCAGGCACAGTCGGTGCCTTGCAAGATAAGGACAAGAGCAGCCAACGCTGCAGAAGAGAAGTAAAGAGATCACGGGTGCTGAGGGAAAACCGAGGAAACGGAGTCAGACTTCCCTTTCCTCCAGCTATCGGCGGAGCCCGGACTGCCGGCATCCTGCGGTTCAGTTCACAAGGTCTAAATATGGGAGGGACATCCCAGGGCAGGCAGAAAGCGGCACAGGACCTGCTGCAAACCTGGGTCCTTTTGGAGCAGATGCTGGGGGCCAGGCAGGATGCTCTGGCATGCCTCGGAAGCAGCACTGATACGCTTGTGCACTCAAAGCAAGCCCCTGTGACTCCAGTACACCACTTGCGGCCCCTCGAGAGGCAGCTGTAAGGCAGTCCACCATTCAGTGAAGACACCCCAAGCCACTCTGCGGGGGATCTCCACCACCAGGTGCAGGCAAGCTCCTTTGCCCACGCTCCTACTTGATGGCTGCACTTGGCCGAGAGGAGCAGAGGTGACGGGAGGGCGACACTGCCAGGTACCAGGTCCTATCCCACCACCCTGAGGTGCAACGCCACCGCCAGCCAGCCCCACCTCTCCCCTGGCCCAGCAGCCTGTCGGCTGCCTCCCATGTGTGTGCACTGGGGTTTGAAAGGAGTGAGGAGGTGGCTGACACCTGGAAGTGGGAGGAATCCCTTGGGCTTTCAGGGAATGCCTCAACACGGCTGGAACAAAGTAAGCACCAGTGGCTTAACAGCAAGCACCACTTCCCATCTTTCCTAAAAAGATACAGAATCACAGAATCATGTGTTGGAAAAGACCTCCAAGATCACTGGTCCAACCATTCCCCTACCACCAATGTCCCCAAGGACCATGTCCAACCTCTCCTTGAACACCCCCAGGGAGGGTGACTCCACCACCTCCCTGGGCAACCCATCCCGGTGCCTGACTGCTCTTTCTGAGAAGAAATGTCTCCTCATTTCCAGCCTGAACCTCCCCTGGCGCAGCTTGAGGCCATTCCCTCTGGTCCTATCACCAGTTACCTGTGAGAAGAGGCCGACCCCCAGCTCCCCACACCTTCCTTTCAGGTAGTTACAGAGAGCAATGAGGTCTGCCCTGAGCCTCCTCTTCTCCAGACCAAACACCCCCATTTCCCTCAGCCACTCCTCACAGGACTTGTGCTCCAGGCCCCTCACCAGCTTCGTAGCCCTGCTCTGGACACACTCCAGGGCCTCGATGTCCTTCTTGTAGTGAGGGGCCCAAAGCTGAACACAGCACTCGAGGTGCGGCCTCACCAGAGCCGAGTACAGGGGGACGATGCCACAAACAGCACTGCACATCGGCAGGCAGGCTGAGAACAAGAGGCGTGCCTATTCCAACAGGCCACTGGTTACTACTTCAAGTCAGAGGAGATCCCTCCAGCTTTCTTAATTTTTCAGTCTTACTCCAATGCATGGAAAAGAAAAAATCTCCTTCTCCTGAAGAGGTGGTGTGGTTTGTTCAAGAAGCATATGCATTATAACTTTCAGCTTCCAAATATTAAGTGATTTCCATGTCAAATTTGGGAAGGCAGAAAGGGTTTACAGGAAGAATTATCGTTAATTCTTTCCCTGCCCTTCAGTACAGCAAAAGGGAACGAGCAGGTTAAGACAGCCTCTGAAACAAGTAGATATTTTATTAAAGAAAGATCTGTTGAATAAACATTAACAACATCACTTGGAAGTCTTCAAGAGACTGTACATCCAAGATTTGCTGATGTAGAGGAAATGCAGATCTTTATCTATACGCCTGAAAGCAAGGCAAAATAAAATAATTTTCTGAATTCCCTCTTTGCAGAGACATTTTGTCCTTCAGGACAAATTTCCACTACTTCAGCACCGTCGCCTCTGCACCTTGCCCCGCTGGGAGCGGGTGCTGCTGGTGTACTTTCAAACCCAAGGTGTTCTCGTTTCCAAATTTAAAAATCGCCAGCTCCTCCAAAGGCTCCGTGTTTCAGAGGTGGTGAGAAAAGACTGCCTTTAACACAGGCCAACTCCTCCCACACTCCTCAACTGATGGCTCACTCTATGCCAAGTCATTTTTAAATCCTGCAAATCCAAGAAAGAAGGTTCCAGAAAGGAGCAGCAGCCCCGGGGCCATGCGGCACGGCTCCTCAGCCCTTAGGGACCCCCAGCTGCACCCCACAACCTGCCGCAGGCTTAAGACCTCCCCTGAAAGGCCGATTTCTGCAGGGCAGGGTGGGACCCCCGAAGACCTCCTCTGAAGGATTCCCAGCTCCCCACATCGTGATTTACCCAACGTCATCGCTGAGGCCCACGGATCCTTCCACGGCCAGAATTCCTCATCGTCCTCCTCCGTTCAGCTGCATGCGGCGCAGTTATTTGAAGGAAAAGCCGCACAACCAACACGTAGGACTCGTTACCTCCTCCCTGCCTCCTCCAGCAGTGGCAGACATTGGGCACGGCCTTCGTTAGAGCCTCAGCTCACCCTCTGCTTGGTGTGCTGTGGGCCTCGGATTCGTTAGGACATTATTAGGGCCTGGTTCAGGATAATCGTGCCCTGAGCAAGGCAGTCTGTAAAATTACTTGTAATGAGCATCGGTTAAAGGGAAGTGCGCAAGTGCATCACGAATTTAACCGAATGGTTAAAGAAAAAAAAAAAGAGCAATGTTCCAATTATCTTCTCCCTACGCCAAGTTTCAAATAAAACCCTTGGCGAGGCCAGCTCTATAGCACAGTAGGGAGCAGCACAGTGGGCTGGAATTCTGTTATTCTTCTCTTTGTTGGAAAAGGACCACTAACAACTTGGACTGGGGGGCACTTAACTATTTGATTAGTCATTCAGCTGAACGGACGGGGTCACCAAGGCTCCAGCCAGCACGCCTGACCTCACGGCACAGCCACATGCCAAGTCCAGCACAGTTCCTCCCCGCATTCCTCCCGGAGCTGGTTCCGATACCAACGACCTGCTTTAGCCCATTTGTCTTAAACTGAATTTCCTGCGTTTTGAAAGAAGACAGGACCTTTCCAAGCTCACAGCCAGACGTGGAGAACGCAGAAGTTACACGTGCAAGTATAAATAACTGCTGTGTGGCCCTCAGGTTATCTGTTTGATGTGAATATGTCCAATTGCCAACGCCTGAAACAGAGCAAGGGGGAAACTCATCTCAAAAATAAAGCTAATTGGGAAAAAAAAAAAAAGGCAGGGAAGTGTAGAGAAGTGTTGGCTTTTTTTTTTTTTTTTTCCTTTGGTTGGTTGGTTGTTGTTTTTTTTTTTTAGCAGAACAGCCACCTACTTTCAGGTTGACACAATTCAATCTTTCCTAGGTGAAGGAACAAAGAGGATCCGGAAGCTCAAAAAAAAAGCTATGAAAAGGAGAAGAAAGAGGTTGAATGAGAGCCTGCCCTGGCTATATGGGTGGAACTGACAGACTACCAGACCCACAGATAGACAGCTGCAGTGAGCCAGAAATTAAATCAAGCCATCTAGGGAGAGGCACAGATGGAAGACACTTCACAGCTGATATGGATGGTCTAAAGCCCGAGTAAACGCACCCCTGCATGCAGATGTTCTGCAGGTTATTTTCATGGTACAAGCCATCTAGAGGAATGCCAGGCGGTGTTCCTGCATCGCCGAAGGTACGCGCTGTGTCACCAGCTTGGGTGAGAGCAAACACAACGGGAACTCGTCCATTGGGAGCACGGGGCTTAAGAGGGCTACGGCTGCGAAGAAATCATGGAGATAGGACTGCAGCTTCTCCGCCAGCCACCAACAAGGTCTGGTTCCTGGGGGATGCTCACGCAGCAGGCTCATTACAGTTGGAACAACAGCCCCGTTGGGAGTGAATGGGTTTACAGAGGCTCGGCGTGGGAGTGCGGCTCAGCGACAATTTATTTCTTATTTATGCTGCAGTACCACTCAGAGGCCTCAAATCACGACCAAAGCGTCATTGTATCAGATACCGCTCAACCACCCACACACACAAACCACTCAGCCCAAACAGCTTACGCTCCAGCGTCCTGATTCAGGAGAGCACGTGCACCCCAGCTAAACATCTTCTAAAGTGAAGGCAAAATGCGGTTATGGTATTCAAAAAGAGGACATGGTGTTTTAAAAAATAAAACCCATGTTTAAAAAACTAAAAACCTTCTTTGGAGCTTACACTGAAACAATCCAGCTTGCATCTCGCTTCAGGTTTGCTCGTCCTCTTTTGGGGCTCAAAGGACATTTTGTGTGCCCAAAACTCTGACCACCTGTATCAGCTCTGCCACGTCTCCCCGTGCATGGGATATCATCCAGACTGCCACAGTCTGGGGGATCTGCATTACTATTTATACCCCTGGTTTTAAAAAAAAGTACTGTGAGATTTTGGTGGAGGCAGTTTCTCAGTCCTTCTATTGAAGGACTGCTCTGAATACACAAAAATTTCCACATCCCAATAGTTCAAATCTTGCTAACGTCAGTTTCTCTTCCAGTTTAAAACCTTTGCTCTAGCCCACTGTAAAAGAAAGGATGGAATTTAATCAGATGAGGGGAACCAATTCCTCCCATTACTTTCCCGATTTCAAAGGCCCAACCAAAACCACTCAGCACAAACACTCAAAGCAAACTCCTGGGAGAATGAGCCAGATGAAAACTTTTGGCCAAAACGGGGAAAAAATCAATTATTTTGACGGTCTCCAGTCTGAGGCCCATAATAGAAACTGTTTTACAACTTGAATTACAACTTACACTAGAAGCTGAATTTATAGTATTTTCTTAGCCCTTGTATATATGCCTAAATCAAATCAATAATTAAGCTTTGGGCTTATAGGATTTACTTTGTTACAGCATCCTACTTGGCAGGGTATTTTACAGCAGCAAGTTTACACAGCAGTTCATCCATAACCATGATTTACTTCACTTTCATTAGCTGAAATCAGAAGACATTTAATTCTTCTAATTTAATATTTATAAATTAAGGAAGTAGGATCACGAGCACGGGGTTGCTAAAAGCCACTTCCATGCCAAGGAGTTCAACAAGAAAAACTTTCTGCTGCCAAGGACATCACTTCCAGCACAGCTTCACAATTAACTGCTGCTGCACTGTGTGACTGGAGCTGCAATGAATCCTGTCAGGAGGAGAAGAAAAATATCTACCTTTCTCCAGGCAGGTTTCATAGGGTATTCAGGAAAGTGCCAAGAAACTGAAAAGTAAATTGGAAGGGCTGAGGCAGAGCCCTGCTTCCACGACTTTTGCTTCTGTTATCCCGTTTATGGACTTCAAGGGTGGATGGATGGACAGATGGATGGACGGCCAATGGCCAATCTCATAACTTGGTACAGAAGGACCAAATCATGTCACTAAGATAAGCAACTGGATTAGATCCGTGGCTGCTAATAAAGACCAGGAGCTCAACAACAAAGGGGAGCTTCTCCAGCTGTTGTCCTTTTCTTGGAGAACAGCAATTAGCACCTCGCCTCTTCACTGTGCTCAGGCAATGACGATGCCTTGTACTAGCTATTGACTCACAAAAAAACAGACAAGTAAATAAAATAAAATGTTATCTCAGCTGCAGACAATTTTATTACTACTCTCCTCCCCGCATTTTTACTAAAAATACCGTCATTTAAAGAAAGCCATTTGTTCTGCTCTCAGCTATGAAAACAAATCCTTGCTGCTGAGGACAATATAAGAGTAACTTAAGCCTTTTGAAAACATGTCTCTATGAAAGCAGGCTCTTTCACCCTGGCCACATCAACACAGGACTTCTTCTCCTAACTCAATCTCATCCCTTCTGCTAAAGCTGGGGAAATAAAAAGGTTGGTGCTCTTTATGGGGAGAGCAAGTCACATTTTTTTTTTAACGCGTAAGGAAACAAAAAGGTCTAGTTTGTCAGAAGTTACTTCTCTAAATGTACAGAAACACTTGCAAAAGTCGTGGTTGATTTCACCAGCTGCGGTAATTATCAAAAGGAGATTTGAAAACAAAAAAACTTCAAGGTACCCTCAGAGAGAAAGGAAAGAGTGGTGAAAATGCCCTTTCAAAGAGGTTTATCACCTCACCCTTAAAACAGAGGCGTGTTTAGGAAAAAGGGTTTTTCTGTTTGTAGCTCCGGCCAAGCAGTGTGAAGTTAGTTCCTGTCCTAAGGAAATACAGGCACTAACACTTCGCTCAGAAGAGGCCTGGGCAGGTGTCCTCAGGTGACATGGACCTGGGGACACGGCTGACACCAGCCCAAGGCAAGTGGCCACCATGAGGGGTAGGTGCCCGCCCAGCTGTCCCACTCCAGCACTAGGCCCGTGCTCCCTCCCTCCTGCCACAAACTCCCACTGGCTTTAATTTATCAGCTGGAAAACTTTAATTTAATTTAACTTTAATTTAACGGCTACGGTTTGCAGCTGGCAAACTGTACCTGGAACAAAAAGCAAAAACAAAGTCAAAAACCCCTTTGAATGACATACACTTGAAAAGGAAACAGAAAAAGTAACGACAACACACGTCAGTGCCACGTGCCCTACGCCTAAGGCCTGCGGTCAGAAACTTGGTCTCTTACGCAAGGCTCGAGCCCCCTTTCCAGGGAGAAAAGGCTTCCACCTCAAGCTGAAGGAAATCTCCCTCATCTGATGGCCGATCACTGGCCACAGCCAGCCTTTCACAGGAGGTGGCCACGTGTGTTAGGTCAGCAGGCTGGCCTGAAGCACTGACCGGCGTGTTCAGGAGCGAGGCCGAGACCCGTGAGGCAATGAATGCCATCTTGTCCCCGTCCCCTCAGCAAGAAGCGCCATTTCACGCTCCCTTCTCGGCATCTGGGGCCGGCGTCACCAGCAGGGCCAGGGTGGTGACGGGGACCGGGGAGTCACCAACTTTCCTGAGGAAATGCCACCGAGATGGTATCATCGGATCCTTTGAGAACGGGGGCAGATAAGACCACACTCCAGGAGATAATTACCCGGCTGTGCTACAAACATATTTTCTTTTACAATAGCCAGACTTCTAGGCCACTGGGTGATTTTTCCCCCCTGTAAGGAAGGCCAGATGGCTATTATAAGAAACACTTATGGAAAGTGTCCGCTGGAAGCATGGCAGCTTGCAGAAATGGACTGGATAAAGGCCGCTGCCGCCTGTGCCTCGAGCACTGGACCAGGTCCTCCTTGCGACCTGTGAGCCCTCTGCCTCTTCCTACCCCTCTCCCCATCAACCCAGCTCACAGCTCCTCTCCAGAGCCTCCTTGACCTCAGCTATCAGGTGCACAGAATAAAACAGTGAGAGACTGCAATGGTGGCTAAAAATAAGACCCACACAGGGGAGCAGGGAAACGGGCCGCATTCCCCAAGAGCATAACAGGAATGCTAGGGATACAGATAGAATAAACTGGTTCCCTCACCCCGAGCATCCCCCCCAGACCTCGCTGCCTCCACACAGAGCAGGAGGTCATCCATCGCACTGGCAATGGTATTTGTTAGCATCAGGCCTGCAGAAGATGATTAAATGGTAAAATCTGATGTTACCTCCAAGTTAAAAAACAAAGCACCAGGAACAAGACGCAGCCAGTGGTTTCCAGAAGACAGGTACCACCTGTACTCTAAAAAAATCCAGGTTTCAGTAAGCCCTCACAAAAACTGAGGGCATGTGAAAAGTCACATCTGAAAGGTCGAGCCCAGCACTCGACGGGAATGAACTGAGAAACCTAAGAGAGAGACGAAAAGGTTTCAAAGCCAAGCACACACAAAACCACCCTTACTTCAGTTGGCCTCCTCCGCTCCCCTCCAAAACCAGTTATTTTCTCTGGCACAAATCCGCTCTTCCCATAACACGAAGAAAGCGGTGAAAAGAGCATGTTTAATAGAATTTACCCATAATGAAAGCCAAGACCTCTTAAACACCGGCTTGGGCCAGCCGGAGGCTGAGAAAATGCAGTTTGCTCTTACCTCCCCGGGCTCAGCCCTGAATACTCATGCCTCCCGGAGCCTCCTCTGGACACAGACGACCGCACATGCCAAAATGTGCTGACCTCGGCAGTGCTGTGTGATGTGGTAATAGCCAGAGACGGAGAGAAAAAAGGACCACCAGGAGCTATTTCAAGCCCCACCACAGAGTCCCTGACACTTGCAGTTTCGGTAACAATTATAGAGCACCAAAAAATAATCCTGTGTAATATTGCAGTTGTAACAACTGCCTCCCGGCCATATATAAAATTACATATAGGTAAAAATTACGGGATTTTCTCTTGTGACGGCACTTTTATACAACATCCAGGGGCAGTAGACTGCTTCCCCCCAAAGAGCTTCATCTAAGAACTGAAAACTTTGAAAGCTTAATTTCCAACAAGTTTTGACTAAACTTCATAAAAAGAATAAAAACTTCCAAAAGAGGCCTCTTTTCTTCAAAGCTGTGGAGCTTTCCATAACATCTGTTTACTTATACCTACTTACACAACATAAGAAAGGCTCGTCGCTGATGTCTACCCATTCTTTCCTTCAAACAAGGCAAAGATGTTTCTTAGAAAAAGGATTTAAAAAATCATATGCATAACCTAGAAGATGCATTTTGTCAGCTTGTTTAAGATGCTGTAAGCTCTGCTGATTGCCGGCAAAAGACAGGGAAAGATGATGCCAGGAGTTCACACTTCCTTCACATGCCTATTGTTCCCAGCCTCCAAAACATTAAAAAGTTCCAGTGCCACCCTCTGCTTTTTTCTCAAAGCACACAGAAAACAAGGAAAAAAACAAACCACTTTGACTAGGCCCGGGCACCTCATTTCTGCATCCGCCAACCAGGAGCTAAGGCTGAGCCTGAAAAGCAGGAGGAGGACAGGAGGGATGGACACAGTGGGGCAGCTGTGGAGCCTCAGCCCCAGTTTGCCACCCTCCCCGCAGCCAGCCCAAGGTGGTCACCAAAGCTGGCCATAAAATTAGAAGCCAGCTGAGAGGATTTGTAACACAAAACCGTCAGGCACAAGGCTGAAAATTTTCCTGTCTGCTGAGAGGGGAGGGAAAAAAAAGAAAGAAAATCAGGCTGGAGAGGTCATTAAAGACAGATGGCTTCATGTGGTAAGAGCGTGCTCCGCTCCGCTCCCCCTCGACACCTCCTCCGAGGCAGGGTGAGCATCACCAGTGTGTGGGCAGCTGCTTGCCAGGGTGGCTCGCTGGTGGCCTGGAGTGGCACGCAGCATCCATCCCGGAGGAAAAACCTGGCTGTCAGCATCCTCTGCCTGCAGCCAGCCGGGGCTGAGCACAGCTGGGCCAGCGGAGGAGGACGAGGAGGAGGAGAGCGGTGTGGCCACAAATCGAGCTTTGCGCTGAGGTTTTCCTGGACGCGTATCAGCAGTCTGTCAGGAAAGGAAAGAAAAGCCCTACCCGAAGCGTCAGCTGGGCTCATTAAAATGCTAAAGATGGCTGGAGAACAGCGTTTTCTGAGGCATTAAGTCCCGGGGAACTCTGCCTCGGCTGTGATGGAGGCTTTGCCATCCTCCTGCCCCCAGCCCAGGACAGTAAAGGATAAGTAAATCCTTTGCTTCGCACATGTCCCGGTGTTATTTATCCCCTCACAGCGGTCACGTGAAGTGAAACAGAGCCCACAGGCAGAACAAAAGGCCTTTGCTGGGAAGTCCACAAGGAGCCCTTTAAGGCCTCCTGCGTAGCGCAGAAGCATCTTCCCAATTAGTCTTTAAACTGTGACACCAACATAAAAAAACCTTTCATGCAACAGTGTTACCCCTTCATCATCCAACAAGAAGTAAGGTGGCTGCAGGAGCATACACCCCCACCCACCGGGAGAGAAAGTTCCTAAATTTAGCCATAGATTTCCCCTATCCACCAAAAAATCGAGCTGATCATTATTATTTTTTCAGCTATTTGGCTAATTTAAGGGACAAAAATCTCTCCTCCGCATAACTATGAGCAGACCAGTCCATTATTAGATCCCCATTACAGAAAAGGAAACGGCAGTAAAATAAAACAAAACAAAAAACTTATTTTCCTTAGCCCCAGTGCTACCTAAAAGCAATGCTCAAAAAAGCAAATATAAAATCAGCACGGGGGTGTGAGCTGAAGGGGGCACGGAGGATTCTTCCTCAGGGATCAATACGGAGCCCATACCCTTTTTGCTCACAATGCACCGCCCTGATGTCGAGTTTGCATGCGTGCGTGCACGTCTGTGCTAGCAAGAACAGGAGGGTCTGCAGGCCAGCAGACCTGGTCCTCAGGAGCTTGATCCTGCAAGGCACCCGAGCATCTCACTTGAGCGAGTCACCTGGTCTCAAAAGTACAAAACGAGTCAAATTTTGCACAATCAGGCTCTGAAATAGAAAACCAGCTCCTCTGCTTAGCCACAGCAATCGTCTCCTGCCAGTTCTTTTTAATTGCTAGACTGACAGCCATGTGGTAAATGTGACATAGCCAAGTACTTGTCATTTCTTCGGTGCTGCCAATTCCTGTCTTGCTGAGACAATGACACATCAGAAATAACTTTCATCTGTTTATATTCTGCATGCTCTGTAAACTATGTCACCAACTGCTGGTGTGGAAAAAAAGGCTTTTTTAATATCCCCATCCTGAAAAAAAAAAGTAAGAAAAACATGAAAAACGCATTCCATACTTTGGGAAACCTTCAATGCATCCCATATTTCATTTCAGATTACTATATTCTGAAAATATTTATTACATGAAATTGCAATAATTCTTGCTCTTCACTAAAAAAGAGCAAAGTAATATAAGCAAAACTTCTTTATCAGTAAGACACCAGCTTCCAAAGTTGCTGCAAGTATTTAGAGGACAGAAGCAGATATCTGAAGGCATTTTTCTTTTATTCTGTAGGCCCAAACAGATGCCAAAAGCAACATACACGAAATTTCACATTCTTCCTTCACATTTTCAGTTGGCCTCCCTGGAAGACAAACTGTATGAGTCACATCCTTTTGTTCCTGTCTTCCTGGGTTATTCAAATTTGCTGAGCTATTTCTTGGTGGACAACATAATTAGAACAAGTCCTGCTCCCTACCGATCCGATGCACATCTGAGTTTGCGTATGTAAGAATACACTGTGAAATGTTTATTTGTGCAACCTTGGCTTTGTTCTTCCCTCCCTCTATATACAGCACAGAGGACAGAAATGGTTTGAAGCACCAAGCTCCACACGTGGAATCTTGAAAGCGGATCTACAAGGAAATCCATAAAATCAGAATAAAGTTGGGAAGGCCAAATTAGAGAACTCTAGCAGA
Organism: Nettapus auritus; assembly: GCA_011076525.1. Classification (NCBI taxonomy): domain Eukaryota; kingdom Metazoa; phylum Chordata; class Aves; order Anseriformes; family Anatidae; genus Nettapus; species Nettapus auritus. The sequence goes on from CM021765.1 coordinate 139,964,904, forward strand.
TCAGCTCACGAGGGTTAAACCCATGAGCTGGCACTGCCCAGCCCAGGGAGGAGGAGGCTCTCACCCATGTCTGTAAATACCTGAGGGGAGGCTGCAGAGAGGATGGAGCCAGGCTCTTGTCAGAGGTGCCCAGTGCCAGCAACAGAGGCCCTGGGCACAAACTGCCCCCAGGAGGCTCCCTCTGAGCCCCAGGCAGCACTTCTGTGCTGTGCAGGTGAGGAGCCCTGGCACGGGCTGCCCAGAGAGGCTGTGGGGTCTCCTCCTTGCAGGTCTTCAAAAGCCACCTGGAGATTTACTTGAGCCCCAAATCTTCTGCTAGTGGGCAAATTCTCATCAGAAGGATTCTCTCCTAACTACAGGAGACACAGAAACATTTCACCAAAACTGGACTCTTGGCAGTTTTGGAAGAGAGTCCCAGCAGAGACTGAAGAAGGCAGCAAGCTCCAGGCCTTACTTGGAGAGACCTCTGACAGCCCAACAAAGCAGACATGTATTTGTCCAACTCCATCACTGCCGATTACCCGAGACTGCAGCCCAGACTCGCCAGACCTGTAGTCTGACCCCACACAGAAGCTCTTTGGCTAGTCCTTGTGTAGAAAAAAGATTTTTGTGTAGAAAAAGCTCAAGTTTTCACTTGGAAACACACTTATACAACAAGAACAGCAGCTCACCGCTGTCTTAAAAAGTCAGGCCTGGCGCTAAGAGCGGACAAAAGGATGCACTACTGACATATAGCAACTAAGTGAAGGGGGAAGTTCTGCTGCTTTCTCTTCTCCAGGACTTAGGTTGGCTACGTGGAGCTGCACAGCTCAATGTGAAAAGCAGACTTTTTTCCCTGCTCCCGTTCCCTTTCTAAGAAGTCTCATTACAAGTGCCCCGGGCAGCCAGCCTCCAGCCTCTTGGAGCTGAGCTCAGCGGGGCGCTGACACCGGTGTCCCCTCGAGCATCCCTCTGAGAGCAGAAGCACAGCTCACGGCTGCTGGTCTCCTCCGGCAGTGCGAATCAAGCAAGTGGAAATAGGAGAGAATTACGTATGCATTAAGATTAAACTCGTATTTTAAAAAGCTATTAGCAGCAGATTGGTACAAGATCAAATGCAACACACCCGGTGAAATTGCTGGATTAGTTTGGGGTTTGTTTTCTTTTTTTTTTTCCCCTAAGTAAACGTATTCCATAAGAGTAAAGATAATCCCACACAGTTAAATTTTAATTCGGTTAGTTACATAAACTACATGCCACTATAAAAATTCTCACCAGCAGTTTCAACTCCATCATCACAGGCTGTTATTCACTTTCCATGATTACACGTTCTGCCCTGCTAAAAAGCTCCTCCTTCCACTTCAAACAAGGACTAAGCATCTCAGAGATGCATTTAAATCAGCCTGTAAAAGAACTCGGTGAACTTTCTGAGTATAAAACACACTAAATATAAGCCTGACTTTGTCGTCATAGTTCAGCGACCTGTCAGCAACTTCACCGTTTACCAAAAGGCAGCATTGTTCACAACTGAGATAGGGCACAAGAATGCTGGGAAGGAAAAAAAAAAGGCAAGACACATTATCACTTGGCTTAATTTTTCTTAGGTTAGTCTGCTGGTAAGACTTTTACATTTTTGTATTTTATTTTATTTACAAAACTACATATCGAACCTTTTATAGAAAAGAAAATCCTAAATTTTCATGCAGCAAACACCCCAAGTGAAGTCTTAGTACAGAAACATAAAACATGCTCTTAGCATAAAAATAAAGGTTGTCATGAAGTGGTTTGGTTTTTTTTTTGTTTGTTTTTCAATTTTAAAAGTAATTAAAATGTATTATATGCAAATGCTAGATGGGGCTAAGTCTATGACTCAATTCACATGTCACCTCTGATCAAAGTGACAAATAACGCTCAAGAAGATGTCTGAAATCTATGGGTAGAAAGATTTACTACTGCTATCCCTAGTTAATCCAAACCCACCCGTTTCCAGTTCTTTGGTATACAAAATAAACTGCATACAGGTTTCTCCCATTTGTGATGCATCTAATTCAAACAGGAAACTCTTCCAATCTAGGATTACAAAAACCTAACGAATAAATTGGAATAATTTGTCCCTTTAGGCACCCAGTCAATGAAATGATTTGTGAATGTAAACTTGAGAGCATGCCTTTAATTTCCCCAGTATCAATGCCCTGGCGTATCCATCAAAACACAAAGAATAACCCTTCAGACCGTAGCCCTCTACGTACAGCAGCCCAAAGGCATGCTAAGGAGCAATTAAGCTGAACGAACGCCGGGAAGAGAAATATAAGGGAGGAGGAGTAAGAGACTAAAATTGCCAGTTTTAACAGGGGTTATAAAATTTACTTAGCGATTCCTGCCTCAAGAAGGTGTTTCCAAGGAAGGTTCGTGTGCGCGTGCATTTCCAAAGTCTCCAGAAGAGGCCAAAAATGTTTTAATTTTTAAAGCTGCAAAGGCACCCCAAATAAAACACTTGACTGACAGCCTCAACCTGTGGCGATCGGCATGGCTTAAACCACTGTAAATAATCTCCAAGGGGAGAGCGATAATGTACAGTCGTCCCCGAAACAGCGAACAGGGGTCGGGGGGCAAAGAGCTTACGAGCGCTAAGCGCAGCCCTCTCAAAAGAGCAGCCCCAGCTCCCTCCAGCATGCGGCACGCTCGCACGTGACCCCTAACCCGCCTCCGAGTCCCCGGGCTGCTGCTCTGATCTCACTAAATCTGGGAATTATTTTGGATTTGGCCAACGTGGTCAAGAGCAGAGTTGGACAGTAACTGCGTACTTACCCTTCAGAGCAAGATCGGCCCGAAGAATTATTATTTCTGAAAGGCCAGAAGAAAACACAAGCGTACGACAGCGATGCTGCGAGAGAGCAGTGTGTCTTGAGGAGTGCCAAAGCCAGACAGATTCACGGTCGCCAAAAAATGGGGAAAAAAACCAACACCCCTGGCAGGAATCTTTGTGCTGGATCTATCCAATACACAGAGCCAAGTTTTGGCTCCACTGAGACTGTTGTTTTTTTTTAATCCACGCAAGTTCTCATCCATTCAGGTTTCACTGGTCCCGGCTGCCTGACATCCACCCCTGGCTCTGCAGCAAAATTCACCCCACCAAAACCCACCTGCACGCCTGCTTTGACTGCCCTGTGTCAGAGTGGCAGCTGGAGAAGGCTCTCCTTCCCTCCTGCCAGCTGCCACCAGCAAAGTGCTTCCAGCAGCACCGCAGCATCTCTCCGGGCTCAGCTGCCAGCGCTCGGGGAGGTGCTCGGCTCTCTCCTCCCATTTCAGGTTGCATCATGAGCAAGTTCAGAAGGCAAACACAGCTGCTGGCTGGGATGGCAGCTTTGCCAACCAGGTGAGTGCAGGAATTCGGCCCAAAGGTCTTCATCCTGCAGCCCTCGACCACCCATTGCAGCTGAGCACCAACAGCTCAACACACCAGCGACTTCTCGCAACAGTGTGATGCTCCAGTGGAAAATGCTAGAGCAGTACAGGAGCTGAATATGGGAAGCACACCGATTTTCCTACCAAAACAGAGGATACTGGCCTCTGGATTCCTCTTCGTTCAATGAATCAGAAGGTGTTTTGAATTTAAATGAAGCAATGGCAGAGACTCCGTTGTGTCATTCAATTCTCACCAGAAAAGCAAATTCTAGTTCGCTTCAGGCAAAGGATGCAAATATCCTTGAAGAACCATAACAGTCCAGCAAAGAAAAGCTTGGTCAGGAAGGCAGCCAATGCCACCTGCACTGCTTTAGACGTGTAGAGAAGAGAAATCTTTATTTGCTCTCGGCTTTACAACCCCATCCCCCGTCACACCCGAGGTCCCTCAAACACGAGCACATTGTTTGTTGGAGTCTTTTATTCCACCTATTTTTTTTCCAGCTTCAAGGAAGTCTAGAAATGCAAGCACCGAACAGGCCATCAGAGACCCCCAAAGGTCTGTGGTATTTTCACAGCACTTTGTGTTTGCCTGAGAAGCTGGCCAACCAGCCCTAAAGCTTCTGGAGAAGGGCAGCAGTCACAGCTCCGGCCTACGAGGAGGAGGGGAAGCCCAGGCCACGCACACACAGCCTGTGAGCCTGCAAAACACCAGAGCCCCGTGTTTGCTTCATGCAGGCAGGGGCTGGTGGAGGCCTCTCGGACAGCCATAGCTGGCCTTACCACGTACTGAGGGAAGCCGAAGCCACCTCACGTATTGCAGCTCACTTGAGGGAAAACGTGAGGGATGAAGTACATCAGACAGAGCACCGAGACGTTTTAAACACTAACACTTGAGCATTAGCACGAAAACCCAAAGTGAAGGCAGCGCCGTGCCCTCCCGCTGCCTGGCCTAGGCCCCCACCGAAGCCGGCCTGCCGCCTCCCCGGCATCAGCGCTAATCCCGCTCCTTCAGAGCCCAGGGAACGGGGGTCACGGCTACCAGAGTAATCCTCCACGAGAGGCGGTATTTGCAGAGCACTTAAAGAAAAATGAAGTGCTGAGTAGAAATAAAATAAATATTTGGTCAAGACCGTTTCGGTTTATAGCCCAGTGCGCTTATAAACCCCGTGAAATCAACTTTTGCTATTTTCTTTTTGTTCCATTAAAACACCCACTCACATATTCAAGGAACAATTCATGAACATCGTTCTTCCCTTTCCATCTTCCCCCACCCCTTCTACACCAGCCGTCAAGCCAATAAATTAAATATACGAAGAAAGCTTCCGCTGCAAGTTTTGGGTTTCTGACTTCACTTTAAGTTTCATCACGCTCAGGCTACTGCAAACACCCCCAGCTGGTCCAGCGCTGTGAAGGGCACCCATCCATAACTGGAAAATTAACTGCTTAAACTTTAGCACCTCTCGCTCAGGTCAATACAAATAAAACGGCTGAACACATGAAGTTTGGCATGTTCTTTCTCCCCTCATGCTTCTTCTTTCACTGAGCCTTAGATGAGGTGGTGTTCATGAGCGTGATCTGTCCTAATGCCAGCTATCCCTCAAACTACCTCATGCTCCACTCCGAGTACCTCTGGTCTCCTTTGCTGTCTGTCCCGCTATAGGGGGGCACCAGGACAGACAGACAGTCCCCGCTTTGATCTCCTCCACTATCTACACTCCTTCAGGAAGGTGGCTGCTCACGAGCTGCGGGCAAAATATTCCTGTTTGGGAAATCATTTACAGCTGCACCTTCAGGACACATGGTTTCGGTGCCGTATCAAAATAAAAGTTTCCACTTCAGCCATGTAAAACTCCTATGAAAATACGGAGTTTATAAACACAGGCACATGTGTTCACCATACACTGTGTGAGGAAGGCAGCATAAAGGTACATTGCCCCAGCGCTGCACAGGTTTGCATCGCCAGCATTTTTACCAACCTCCCCAAAGAATATTAACGCATAAATACAAAGACTAAAAGCGCTAATGAGTACGAAAGCCGTATAATCATTCCTCCAGATTACATCCATCTGTCCAACAGAATCCATCTGTCCAAGGAGCTTATTAAGGCTGAAATAAGTCCTTTATTAGTCGGGTTACTTGCACCCAAGCCACCGCCCAGCCCGCCAGCGGGGATGCCGAGATGCTGCAGGCATCATGGCAGGGCTGCGCCTTGCTCCTTTTTGTCATTCTGCTTAATTGTGTTTAGACCTTTCAGGCTGAAAGAGAAGAACCACACTCTGAGTGTCTCTCCTAGCCCAGGAAAAACAGGAAGGACCCCTCCGCAACTGCCCGCAATCTCCACAGCGCCCAAGCTTTCAGCAGCGGCACAATCCCGCGCCTGTGCCCTGGGAGCTATGAAGGGAGCCACTCAAACCCAAACCCGGGGCAGAAGAAGGCGACTAATGTCTTCATCAGCCTGCAAGGGCACAATCCCTGCGGCCCGTCTCGCCTTGCCAAAGAGCAAAAGAGTGGAAAGCGAACAGTGCCCCATCAGTCTCCGCGACCGCTATTCAGAGCCTGGCAAGCGGCTGGCAAGGCAGAAGACTGTTAAAGTTCAGCTTTGTTTGCTGCTTGGCACGGCCAGGAGCCAGCACTGGGAGCATTTATAGGAGAAGGGTCTCCCAAACATGGAAACGAGGGGAGGAGTGTCTGGACAGAGACATATTCCCACCACGGATGCCAGAAAAGAAAGGAAATTACCAGCCAGGGCATAAAAAAAATAAAAGTGCTCAAAAGAATGTAAGTGAGGTTACACCAGGCAAGGAAAAAAAAATAGGGCATGAGATCACTTAGTTCAGAAGGGAAATCATAAGAAGAGATTGTGATTTTTTTAGCTTAAACAAAAGACATCCCTCAACAATATGCTACAATTATATTTAAAGCACAGCTTTTGCTTCTTTGCATAGATACACTGGGGCTTTACTTACTCTTTCCAAATCCCACAGGAACTTTTTCCCATGTTTTATAAACTCTCTATAAGATAAAGAAATATATGCCTGCAGACTGACAAACGACTAGCTGATGCACTGCAGCAGACCAGAAGCAGCGATAGGAAGAATTAAGTCAAAACACCACAAAGAGGTGGCATATCCATGTTCGCTGCTCACGATTTTTGTTGCGGGAGCCCAAAGCATGCTTTAGGAGCTTGTTGTCACATCAGGCAGGACACCAAACAGAAGCCACTGCCGTAACTGCTGCACTTTAATGACAAGCTGCATCGAGGACAGCACAGGCGCTGAGGAACAGAAGAGGATGATATAATTGCTTTGATTTTAAGCACCGCACAAACAGGGATTGGGAAGAGCAACATAAATCCCCCCATCCCCTCTGGCGGTGCCTCTAAGCCGTTAGGACAGAGGACCATTAAGACGGCGCAGAGGGCCTACGGGGATGATCTGTACCATACAAAGAAGCCCTGGACTCAGCCTGTGGTTTCTGCACTTCAGTGAGCGTCTGTGCATGTCCGTGAAACAAGATCTTTGCATCAAGACGGCCCTGGAGTTATTCTTTTACCCCTCAAATTACTCACCCTCTTTCGCATTGGAAGTGCTGGATGAAGGGGACTGCATCCAACACAACCACAAGCAGGTGAATTGCATGTGAGTGCGCACGCACTGGACAGAAAAAAGAGGGAAGAGGTGGCTCTCTCCATCAGGGCTGGGGCAGGCAAGCTGAAAAAGGCTTTGTCTGAAACTCCACCGAACCAGGACATACATCCAGTGAGTCAGTACGACATAACACCATACCTGGCCTGATTCACCCCTCAACAGGGCTTATTTTAGCAGTGAGATGAACTGAAAAAGGGTCATTCATTTTAGGACGTATACATTATCCTGCTTCCTCACTCACTGAAGAGGAAGAAACTCAAAGTTATGTTCCAGCATTTAAGTCATCTGAACCCCCAGTGTCTCCAAAAGCTAGTAGGACACAGCCAAAAAATCAGTAGGACAGCCAAAATTTCCCATGCTAGGCCATAGATAAAACAACCGAAGGCTCCACATTTTGTACCAGATTGTACAATTTTCCTTCTCACATTTTCTGCCTCCCAGGAGGAAATAAACAGATACCAGACAATGAAATGCGATGAGGGAAATAACCACCAGTAAGTACATCCTATAACAAATTTAATTTGTTTCTGTAATTTCCATCCCACTTATCTACCCTGACATCTCAGGAATCAAGAACAGAATTACTACCTCTGCCTGCACCAGATTTTTTTGGGGGAGGGACTCACTAATAGTTGAAGATTAAACACACTTGATACTCTCCTACAACTCCCTGAGAAGGAGGCTGCAGCAAGAAGGGTGTCCTTCTCTTTTCTCAGCTGACAGGACATGAGGAATTGTTTTCACGTTGTGCAAGGGGAGGTTTATATTGGATATTAGCAAGAATTTCTTCATGGAAAGGGCGGTTAGGCATTGCAACAGGCCGCCCAGGGAACTGGTGGAGTCCCCATCTCTGCAGGTATTTAAGAAACATTTGGATGTGGTGCTGGTGCAGGGACATGGTTTAGTGATGGCACTTGATAGGTCAGGTTGATGGGTGGACTTGATGATCTTGAAGGTCTTTTCCAACCTTGATGATTCCAGGATTCTACAAAACTACAGTTTCATGAAGAAATAGCTCATCATCATCTAAGCAAGGGGAAGAACATTCCTCCAAATCACACTGCTCTTCCAGCTTTTGGTTACTCCATTCAGGCTGAGTCAAACCTGCCTTCTGCTTTGGAGGACAGCACCTTGCTGCACCTGGTCCAGAAGCATTTTACTCGCATGTGGTAGACTTTTGGGTCTCCATCACAAGTAGCTCCTTCCTTCCCCACAGACTTAAATGTACAGAGACTCTTCACCAGCCGCCAGGCCAACAAAGCCCCATTAAAATCTAATCTGTGCTGAATCTGGTAGAAAAATTAAATGAACTTTGAAAAAGAAAGAAACTAAGCCAGAACTCTGAACAAGGACCTTTTATCCTCAGCTGACTAAGGGCTTGTCTACATGGGAAAGTCAGGGTGAAGGGAGCCACAGTGTGAATTTTCAGCACACTTTCTTTCAGCGGACTGAATTAACTTGCACAACGGGCGCTCTTAGTGCACACTCAGCATCCACAGGGGGAGTTAGTGCAGAGCAGCTAGCGTGCTGTCAATTCACACCCTAGCTTACTGCGCACTAACTTCCCCATGTAGACAAGCACCAGGCTGCTGGAGGCTTCCTTCGAGTAAACGCATCCATGTTTTTTTTTTTTTTTCCTCTCAGTTCTGGAAAACTCAGGCCTCCACTACACTAAAGGAAAAAAATTAGCAGGCACAACAGGATGAATACTTACTCTTCTGGGAAAGCAAATCACAACCACACACAGAAGTACTTTAAATGGTATGCAGGCACGCCAAAGTGTTCTCCACTCAGTTTGTTTTCCTCGGGTCTCGACACAGCCCCGAAACCCATGCAGACAAAAGCCACTAGCACAAGTGGCTCCAGTAAGACCTTGCAGCCCCAAAACTGCTTTTTGAGTTCTCCGAGGTTCTTTACATTACGCCAATAATAATAAAAAAGTTAAGACAGGTGAAAAACAGCTTGCCCCTCATCACTGCTGAAGTCAGGGGAGATGCCCCAGCAGCAGCCAAGTGGGGATACTGACCTGCCTGAGCCTAGGAAAAGGTCTGTGCCACAGAGGCAGCCCACAACCAGCTTCTTCTCGATCTGTTAATTTACGAGGGCTCTTTCCCCCTGGCTGACTAAAGGCAAATTTGTCAGCCTTTCCTTCTTAATGCCTGCCTCTAGCACTGCATCACATAAACTTCCCCTCGCCCCTCTACAAAGTGTATTCCTCATTAGCAAGCTAATGATTCAGCTTTGACCAGACACTGACATCCTGCTGTAATTGTTTGAGGAGCTGTCTGTATGGAGCAGGGATTTTCCCATTTCAGACTCATCCCGCCCCGGTGATCCCCGTAAACCCACTGCAGCTCCTCCACGACCTGGGTGAGGAGCACCTAGGCGGGCACCTCACAGCAGCAACAGATTAACCAGGTGCCTTTCGTGGCGAATACAAAGCAGCTTAGCGAACAACAGCTCCGTCCTCTTGTCTGTCATTGTTTCTGACCACGGATTTGGCTAAAGCGATCAGACTTCAGACTTCTGAACCCATCTCAGCACTTGTTTACCCGAAAGGCCATTACAAGGTTAATATTGCACCAGAGGGAACAGAGAACCTCTCCTGAATCACCTCTCTAATGTTATCCTCATCTTACTTTTTGTGCCTTACTTCTACTTGGACAGGGAAAAGAATTAACAAAAAGATGAGGTGTGGGTTCAAGGAGCTGCCATTCACTGTGTTGTACACCTCAGGAGCTAGATGATCTGAATTCAGAATGGGAAAGACCTGGTACCCTTTGTCTTTAGTACCTCTATCTTTGGCATCCCCACCATCACGAATCACATTTGTCATCTACTACTGCCAGAGCAAAGCTACAGCAGAGACTGTAATTGGACAGATGGGACTCTACACGGAGTTTTCTTCACCTTGGGGACCCCTGATGAGGCCTAAGTCCCATCAGGGTATCACCTCCAGGTAGGACACCACCAGGCAAAGGGTGCTGCTGAGGAGGAGCTGGAAGCACCATTGGTGAGCAGGGGGTTACACTACCACCTCATAAACCTTAAAAAAAACCTAAAACTTACTTTCAAACAAACAAACGACATCATAAATAAGAAAGCTGGTCAGCCAGCTTCAGTTTTACCTCTTCACTGAACGATCGGTGACTTTCAGGCCATGGGTTGTAAAGGCAAGGCCTGAGCTAAAGAATGACACCCCGTCACGGCTGACTGTCGGCCTGCTGGTGCCTACATTCAAACAATACTTCACAGGAGACAGCTTTCTACTGAGCACAGCCTCCTTCTTTTAAGGCAAGTCAAACATTCCTGTATAATTACCTACAATAAAGATTTACCCTTATCCGCAGACAAGGTTTTTTCTGAGGCGGCAGAAACTCGCAGGCCCTCAGCAACATCTTCCCCCACATACTGAAGCCACAGGGCTCCCGGCATTCCTGCTGACAACGAGGTCAGGCTCGAGAGTGAAAATTTCCATCAAAACCAAGAATTTGAGCTTTCATACTTCAGCCTTTTTCCATCTTCAGGAAGATAAAATCCTCTTAAGCCACACAGACCAGCACTGCTCACCAACTCATGCTGAATCTGACAAAAGTACGCTTGAACAAAACATTACAGGTTTTGTTGTTGTAAACTGACGTTTCTCCTTTTGTCTGAAATTTGCCAGAGAAACTCCCCAGACTAATTCCTCAGGGTAAGCTTAAAAAAAGAGAAGCGAGTGCTAAAACCCATGTTTTTCACACAGCTCTGCTGCCTTTTCCCTGCAATACCCTTCGCTCCAAATGACCTACAAATTAACCAAAACATGAAATCTGACCCCACACGTCTGCTCTGTAGCGCAGTCAGCCTGCCAGAAAGCCCAAAGATGACAAAGAGGTTTCAAAGAAAGCTGCTTAAATATATTACAGCTTGTCACCATTACATTTTCTACAAATGCTGCAATCTCACCTAAATGGGGCACATGCTGTTCGAGCAGGGAGGTGACCAAGTGGGAGAAACACTCCCAGAATAAGCAACAGGATCTTGAAGCAGCCAGGGCAAACAAAGGATGGCTAAAGTGGCTTCCAGGCAGTTTGCAGCTCCTCGACCTCAAGCTATAATCAAGCTAATCAGATCAAAAATGGATCTGGTCACTGCATGCATCACGGACTTTCAGAGAATTCTCAGCGCAGAAACTGATAAGGACAATTGCTCTTCTCTGCGCTCTGGAGCAAAACAAAATCCTAAAGGTCTGCAACAACACCAGCAGGCACAGTGCTGTTGGAAGCACCTTGAAAACAAGCAAAAACATTCTGCGGATCACTACCAATCTCACGCCGTGGCTTAAGAAATGAAGAGAAAGCAGGAGAACAACAATCCTGGCATTCTGACCCAATGCCAATGTCTTCTGGTCCCCTTTTGCCTCTAAAACAAAACTCCAGAAGAAATTCTGCACTATTAGCTGGATAGTTTTTCTTTGGGGAGGCAGCTCTGCCTTCTCCAAGCCCCGTCCTGCTGGAATGGTGTCCTGTGTCAGGACACCTGAACACACGGCTCAGCGCTGAGGACAGACTCGCCACGTGTGACCTGCACCAACCACCCTTCGAGGAAGCATCTTCTCTCTGCAAGAGATTATCCCTGTGGAGCTCATTGCATGATTTCCTGTTCAGCCTCGGGCAAACAAACCTTGCCCTGTCCAAATTCAGCACACCATTCTTTCCATTCTTATGGGATCCTAATGGGAGGGGGAATGGTCTAAAACCAGGGTTTACATTTCTTTGACAGCACAGAGAAACAAAGGGACATGCAAACACAAAACCCATGAACCAGGGATCCTTGAATCTCATTTTGTTCCACCTCGCAGTCTGCAGGAAGATGCACACATGGGGAATTAAAAGCAGATATCTGGGCCTTTACTCCTTTCCCCCTGTTGGGACTCCTGCTCTGGGAAGCAGGGTTGCCTTGGCTCACCATTACACTTCTTCAAGCCTGTCCCTCCAATCACAAGTGAAAAAAGAAGGCTTTAGGGCAAATACACAAGGTCACCAAAACAAGTCTTATACTCATTTCCACAGCTGAAAAGGAAGGTAGGAGCTCCACCACTAAGAAACCCTTCCAAGTTTTCTTTAGCAGCCTACAGGAAAGCTCAAATTCAATTTTAAATTAAAGCCTCCCAAGAAAGCAAGGTATGGGGCATGAGGTTGAGACAGTGAGTGGGTAGCAAGCATCCTATTTGCTGTGGGAATATGCAAAATATATGTGTGTATATATAACTGGAATATAGGAGGAAGAAAGGATTGTAAGCAACAACAGGAGTGTGCGAGTTTCACTTCCAGCTTGTTTTCTGCTTTAACTTTTAATTTAAAAACACCTCCTAGGAAAGGTTTTCAGATCATACAGGCTGGTATTGTAAAGGCTACAATAAGGACCCTTACAATGCAAACAAGAGAGGGATTTTGTTTATGCTGACAGAGCAAACTGAGCAGACCAAAACCTATCTTCAAATATTTATTTTCACATTGTGAATGTCAACATTCTTCGCGGTCTTCGAGACAAGTGGGTTACGTACAGTAACTGCACAAACCAAGGTCAAACACATCCCTTCAAGGTTTAATTTGGCTAGATACCACCGGAGGACTTATTTGTGCAAGCTTGGAGATATGTAACCGAGCAGGAGGCTGCAGAGATTTCTGAGAATTTTGGGGAGGAGAGCGGTGTATTTATTAGTGTTTTAAATTATAAACGGGCGAAAGATTAATTGTTAAAACAATAAGGGGGCCAGAGCCAAAAGAAGGCCCACAAGTGCCAGTGCAGCAGGGTTCCTTCCCCCGAGAGCACAGCCCCACACACACACCCTGACCCCCCAGCCTAAGGGAGGGGAGGCCTGTGTAGTGGAAGGGCAAAATAAATAGCTGAGGCATTTAAGCTGTATTTTTCCTACAGTTCAATTTCCTTCAGGACAGAGGGGTCAACGAACCAAGACCCCTACAGCCTGAGCTCACCGTTCTTCAGGAGGCTTTCAGAGAATGGGTGTTGGGGAGAATGACTTCAGAAAGGGTTTTGTAGTTGACCCTCGGCAAGGCAAACAGTCGCCTAAAGTACGTGCACGTACTGTATTTTTCCACAGGGCGGGGTCAATAAAGCAGTTTTTCAGCAAATGTTGTGTGCCTGCATGCCATGGGGACAGAACTTCTGCATGGGTAAGGATCCCAACACCTGCACTGCGACTCCTGGGTACACACGGGCAACCTACCAGAGCCCTGACGGGTACAATTCACTCACCTTAGCACTGAGGTTTTTTTCTGAAATGTCCCCTAAAAACCAGACACAGAGATACACAGCACTTGTCCTTGCTTAAAATGTTTCCACCATAAAATGAAATAAATTGGCTCCCGGAAGAGCTCAACTTTAAAAGCTGCATTCAATACCGGGGTCTTTTAGCAATTAGACACTGGCGCTGATAACTTGAGCTTAAGCAGAAGTAGAAGCAGGCACGTGTGTAAAACGCAAAAACATAAAATTGCACATTGTGGGTTTTTTTTTTCCTCATTTCTGTTTCTGACACACAGATCCTATATATCACAACTGCCCCCCCCACACATGCCCTGATTACACTTTGAGGCGCACCATTTTGAGATACCTCTAATTAGAGATTAGGTCAGGACTCAACAACCCTAAACATTTTTTTTCAAAACGTTATCCCTCCCGGTGCTGCACCTGGGGGAGTTGTTAGCAAACTGCCAGAGCATGATTTTAGCCAACACTTGCTTCAACCAACTCCAGGTTATCCCGTTTTGCCTTTAGCTGATCCTGCAGTGAAACCTTCCTTCCCCTACCTTTGTGAGAGCCTTCAAACCCTTTTCCAAAACTCTTCATCATTCACCAAAGTTCAGATGAAGAGTACTCTGGAAAACAAGCACTACGCTTGCATTTACACTCTTTGCCCAGCACCAAATTCATTTCAGGGGCAACCTGGGAGCATTTGGTTAATGCAAACATCACACACAGCACTTCCAGCTCAGTGGGCTGCTAAACAGATGAGGTGCAGGTGAAGAGCAGTGAGGATGACAGTGTGGCAACCAGAAACTCCTTGCAGCTGCTTTGTCTCCACCTCTTTAGGAGTCCCTCATCTGAAACTTGTTGCACCAGGTCATTGCCCTCAGCAAGCTGTGTGATGTGTAAAAGGGAACCTTTCCAGACTTTTTCTGGGATTTTGGGGGGATTTTTTTCATTTTTTCTCTGGTGCGTGTGTGTCTGCCTGCATGGGTGTTAGTCACCTTATTTACGAGGGGTAGTCATTCCTCCTACAGACAAGATCAGCGCGGGCTTTCCTCCCGCTATTACTCTGGAGCACATCTTTCAGCAGTATTCACTGATCTGTCATATGAAATGGCAATTAGTAAGTCAGGTAGGGGAGGGCAGCGCTTAACCAAATCCAGATTTGCGAAATTTTGAGCAGAAACTCCACAAAGGTCAGGTATCGGAGAGGCACATCGCAACACGCAGGTGAAAATCAGATACACTGAGACAGAAACCCAAGTGCAAGAGCACACACACGCTCACTAATGACAAACTGCAGGAGAAACCTCGCTCAAACAGGTACTTTTTTGATTGCTTGCCTTTTGGTAGTATCAGACCTACGTCACCGTCTACAGTTACTGCATTGTGAAACAATCCACTCTAGAAGATACTTCTGAGAGAGGCAAGCCAAAAGCGATGCCAAGGATGCCTTAAGCTAAGTCGGTACAACAGATCAGAAACCTTGACTTTAAAGAAAACACGAAGGCTGTGTTTCTAGGAATGTAAATGAGACACCTGCACACCCAGCAAAATGGGAACATCTCAAAAACATGAAGAAAGGGTGAAGCTCACCCACTCGAATATCCAATGCAATATTCAATGAAATAGCAACCTTTTAGTGAAAACCAAGTCGTGGTCAGGGTCAGGAGCCTGAAGCCCTCATGCTCCTCTCCCTGAGCTTTGCGAGACCTTCCAGGGACCACCCTGGGGGGCTACCAGACCTTGCACGCTGCTGTGGGGAATCAGGCTGCAAATGGGCACGTTTTCATGTACTGATGGGATTTGGGCTGTAGGGTTGTTGTGTTTTTTTTCCATCGGGTGAGCCATCTGACGCGGGTGAGAAGCCTCACCATTCAACCTGTGTGCAAGGTTAAAAGCTGAGTTAAACTGCACAGTATTCATGAAACACTGCGGGGAAGAAAATCGATAGCATCGCATTTACAGCCATTGTTCATGGTCTCGTACGCAAAGCTTTTGCCACTACCAGGCTGTGCAACCACACTAGTAGTCTTCATTTATGCCTTTGTTCCCCAAAACACAACATAGGCAAATTTAATCCTAGAAAAACAAACTAAGAATTTTATATCCTCGCACCCAAGTGGTACACAAACTCCTTTACCTTCTGTTTAATGACTACTGTACTATATTTCTCATACATAATCCAGTATCTGGCACTTGGCTATGTAGTAAGTTTTCAAAGCTGATGGTAAAAACAGAAAAATCCTTCGATAATTTGTACAGTTTCTCCCACACCATCAAAAACCACAAGCCGCATCTTTTCCTGCAGCTCTGAAGCTCACCTGCTTAGAACTTCAATAACAAAAAGGTACGCAGGTCTCGGGTGGGGAAAGGGGATGTCAGAAAAAGCCAAAACGGTATCTGCAGCTTTCCTGTTTTGCTTTAACCCACAGCGATTACTCATCTCCACAGCAGGAATCCAGAATATGCCCTTTCCTGCATACGCTTGTCCTCCTCTTGCCTTCAGTCCCACCCACCTGCCACTTGCTCAGCTGCGCACCTGAGGGATGTTTGGCTCGCACGGGGGGAAAAAACAGTAAACAGAAGGAGGGAGCATCCCCAGTTCAAACAAATAAAAGGGCTCCGCGGCCAAAATACAATCTCAGTGAAAAACCTATAAAGAACGTCGCACGCCCTTACTACAGCCTCGAGGTAAAGTGAAATTATATACCAGTTTTCTGATGTGGGTTTTGCATGTTGATTTAATCTCCCATCGAGAAACAACAAGAACAACAACAAAAAAAGTGAGTTTGGTATTGAGCTGGCTGGGACATCCGCTACCCCACACAGGGCAGGATGGGGAAGAGAAGGTGTTGCCCAGATAGATTTGGAGTTGGCCTTGCTCTGGCACGGCCTCTACGGCATTTGCTCTGAAGCATTAGGGTGCCATGGAACAAAAACACTCCATTTCAACACAAAACTCAAAGCGTGAACTGATCTGGGGGAGATGAGGTAATGAAGCTGGTGAGGGGTCTGGAGAACAAATCTTACGAGGAGCGGCTGAGGGAGCTGGGACTATTTAGCCTGGAGAAGAGGAGGCTCAGGGGCGACCTTATTGCACTCTACAGGTACCTGAAAGGAGGCTGTAGCGAGGTGGGGGTTGGTCTGTTCTCCCACGTGCCTGGTGACAGGACGAGGGGGAATAAGCTAAAGTTGCGCCAGGGGAGGTTTAGGTTGGATATTAGGAAAAACTTCTTTACAGAAAGGGTTGTTAGGCACTGGAATAGGCTGCCCAGGGAAGTGGTGGAGTCACCATCCCTGGAGGTCTTTAAAAGACGTTTAAATGTAGAGCTTAGGGATATGGTTTAGGGGATGATTTGTTAGTGTTAGGTCAGAGGTTGGACTCGGTGATCTTGGAGGTCTCTTCCAACCTAGACTATTCTGTGATTCTGAGATCGCTGCAGGGTGCTCCCAGTCACAACCCCAAGAACCATTTCTTTGGGCTGAGCAGTCCTCTGTGCAACGAGGCCTAGACGTTTATCTTCTCAGCACAGGTGAAACTGCAGAGGCTTCCCTACCACACTTCAGCCTGACGTTTTTAACAAAGTTTCGTGTATTTTCTAGCTCGAAAGCTGGCAGCAGGCCCCAGCAGAAGGTGCTCAGGGCCACGTCCACACGCGGAGCACCCCGCCAAGGCAGCTGGGCCCGCGACGCGCTCTCAGAGGCGGGTGAGCTGCACGGGCAGAGCCCCATTTCTGCTGGGCGTGTGCCATCGGGGCTGGCCCCGGGCAAGATATGAGCCCTGCAAGGCTCTGCCAGCACACCCGTGCCAGCCAGGCACCATCCCTTTCACCACACGCCCGCCAGCACCCGCAGCGCAGACAAGGCCCCACACTCTTCCCACCCCGGACCAGGCACTGGTGGGCGGCCACGTGTCCCCACATCTGCCGGAGATGTAGTCGGAGGAGGTGGATACCCAAACGGGCACTGAGCCCCGTCAGTGGGAAGATAACCTGTTTCTAAGTAATAAATAAATACATAAAGAAAGCGCAGATTTGAACCAGCAGAGTGAGTTCGCGTTGCGAGGACTCAGCACTTCTAATGAGGTATTAAAAGGCCCTAAAACCAGCTTTCGCAAATTGTCAATCTCCAGCCCCGGTTTCCCAAGCGCTTGTTTCGACAGCCGGGCCAAGCCCAGCATCCCTCCTCCCTCCAGAATGGGCTGCTGCTTGCTGCTCAAACCCCACAAGGGTAAAAACCCTAGAAAAAAACTGAATGTGAGCCCAAGAGAAGTCAACCTCATTCTGCAGTGAATATCTCACAAACTGAATTTCCTCCGCCCTCTTCTAAGCCTGTTTAGATCACACTGATTTGTGAGGCAAGTACCAGCTTTCTTCCCCAGTCGCACCTCCTAGGTGCTATGTAACTCATGGCTCCAAGCTTGCACGGAAATAAGGTAACCGTGTGCTGCTTCTTGGGAAGGCATTAATAATTTGATCCTTACTAGATCACGTTTGGAGTGTTCCTGTAGGGTTTTTGCACGTTTGAAAACTTCAGCTGTTTTCAAGGAAGAGAAAGCTGGAACAACCAGAATGTAAAGACGGCGAGAGGACAGGAAGCTGTGGACAGGCACGTAGGCTCTGAGTGCAGAAGCTGATCACAGCAGAGGGCACACTGTTTGTGAAATAACCACGCAATCTATTATTATAATCATACTCGGAGTTTATAATGCTGAAAACCTCGTACAGATAAACAAACAAACAATCTCATCAGCCCGAGACCCAGACGCCCGGCTCTCCCAGCCAAATCAGACGGGAGAGGATTTGCATATCTAAGAAACAGCTGAATACTTGAGTCGGTATCGTACTGTATCTCCGAGAGCCAGTTGGTCTGAACCAGCATGTACCCAGCACAGTGCCCTTCGCACCTCACCTATCAGCTGTGAAATCCTCCTCCTCCTCGTCTACACAAAGCCACCTGAGCTGGTAAAATTATGGGGGGAGAGGGAGGGAGCACATCTGTCCTAATACAGGGCACCTCACTTCAGCCACTCACCTCCTGATCAGGGTCTAAGACGGGTCAGATGAATCATCCTGAAGTGTTTATCCCTCTCTCAGCTCTAGGTGAAACAATGTCTGAGGAAATAGGCGAGCCTTAGACATTCATTGCAGATGTCTGACATTCAGAAGTGAGAAGGATCTACACCTAAAGTGCCGAAATTACACCGTCATGCTTAGCAAAATAAGATTCAAAGAAAGGACAGGGGAAATAAACCACTGGCTCTTCATAGGATGAAAAGGCATACAAGTACGCCAGGCAGGTATGATGTTTTTCCATATTCCTTGCGTTTCCACCTTTTCTCTGCACTAAGTGCAAACACTTTGGGAAACTATCAGATTTCACTGGAACTTCACAAGCCTTGCACCTCTGTGTTCAGCTGCGTTTCAGTGGGTCAAAAATCTGTATCTGTGATGCCTATTAAGGTACAGTGCACGTCACAAAAATAGCCACATTTAAATAAGCACAGTTGTGTAACATCACGCAGCACAGCTCCAATATAACCTGGTTTATTCTTGCTAGCCTGGATAGAAGGGGCAGGTTATAATTACATTAGGAAACCTCTTCTTTAACCCTGAGAGAGACCTAGAGAAGATAAGCCCTGTCAACGTCTCGGCTTTCTGTTCTGTTTTTCTGTTTTGCCTCCACTGTCAATAAAGGCAGAACTGTGTATCGCAGCACTTAAGCCAACCCATAATTCATGGCAGCATCCCGAGCTGATTAGTTCTGTTGTATAATCAGGTCTCCTTGATGCAGCAGGGGACTGCTGTTCAGGCACCGGGAACTTACTGTGCCACTTTCACCATAAACTGTGTTAGACAGGATCCTTTTTCACCTTTTATCAACCTGATTGAGCCTTGCATAAACCTACTGATTGAGAGAGGGACTAACAATGAATATATGCACATATGTGTCCAAGCAAGAAGGAAGGAAAAATGTCGAAGTCCTGATTTTAAAGCAGCTAGCAGCCTGCCAGAGCAGTTAGCATTCTCTCTTTAATATGTTAACATGCATGATTTATATTATTCTGATGTGCAAAACATACACAGTTCTCTCGTACCCTGAAAAATTCATGTTAACTACACAGAGGAGTCCAAGCAGCAATGCAGCAGTGAGTGCTCTTAGTCAGGGGTTGCATGAAACACCTGAATAGGAATATTTCAGGCTTTGATTCCACACAGTAATCCCACCTCTTTGCATGACATCCACCTTTCTACCCTTCTTGGCTTCCTTTTGTTGTCTTACCTATTGTGGAGAGGCAAACTTGTAGTGAAAACCTCACAGGATTTCACCATTCAAACCCTTGGTAAGATGCTGCTCAAGGAGAATAGCTAAAAGCACAGCACAAACAAGACCATTCCAGCAAACTCTGATTTGCTTTTTTGCTGTTTTCTAGCCCATATGAATATTTAACCCCCCAGTTTAGAAAGAAACAGTTTGGGGCCCGATTTACTGCAATTTTGTGAAATGAAAGTTTAACACAGAAAACTTTTCTGAAAATATGGTGCGGAACTGACATATACAACAACTGAGCATTGTCCTGCTGAAAAACCCTACCATAGTAATTCAGTACTGTTGAGTGAATGACTTTGGGCCCACACACCAGCCATCCTGGTGCAAATCAACCAACCGCTGACCTTCCTGAACCAAATTTTAAAGCACAAAGCCCAAACCCAGAGCTCGGCTCCTAACTGAGGTTCAGCAGCCACTGAACGTTGCTCTGGTCTGGTCCTGGCCTGACAAAACTTGAGAATAGGTGGAATAGAAAGAGTGACAATAACCTGAAACCACTGTTGGTCCTCAATCCCTGACTTAGTGATTTCGGGCAAACAACAACTGAGCATTTTCTGGTCCCAGCACATCACCAAAAAAAGGCTAAGCCAGGGCAAGCAATAGCCTCGTTAGGAAAACAGTTACAAAGCCTTCTCCCAGTTTAGCATTTTTAATTTCTGTTTAAGGTGATTAGATCCGTGATTTGGAAGTTGGGCAGAACGTGAGATGAAAAGGCAAGCGTGAGGCTCCAGGTCAGGATTAACCCCAACAGCAGCACGTCAAGGTAAAGGAGTTCATTTTCAAAGCAGCAATCTCCCTTGGAGCAGGCAGTTTAAAGTCAGTGCCTGGCATTTCTGTTTTCTCATTATCGCTTCCTCTGAGGTACAACAGTTTAGAAGGAAAAAGGAAACAAAGCAACACTTCATCACCATATACACATAATACGGCACACCCAGTTCTTGCCCAACTAAAAACACCTCTTAAGCTGTTCCCGATAAGCCAAGTGGGGAATCCAAGTGAGGATGGGAAAGTAGAGAAATATCACTAACAGTTACCACAGTGTTCCTTGATTTTCCTTCTGTCCTGTGAAAGGAAATGATTTTGTTCTTAGCTGATATACAAGAGACGGTTTGGACTTGTAACCTACTGGCAAGCCTGATAAAGGAGGCAAATAAGCTTTGTGTTCTCATTGAGCACGGTATTTACAGAAGAATTTGGCTCCTTCTGTACCTCAGTCCTTCGCTGGGGGTAAACTGGCACCTACCAGCAGGAATGTCCTTGTTCAGCCAGGCTTGTCCTCCCCTGCCAGTGCTGAGGCACTTTTTTCCTGAAAACAGTCAGGGAAGGGGCTGAAATGGATGCTGGCTTCCTGGTCTCCCTGTTCACGCGAAGTATTAAAGTCTCAGGAAGAGAGCAGGGTCGATTCCACCAAGACTTTCCCACAGCACAGCAGATGATGGAGCAGCCTTCAGGGGGCAGGAGATAAGGGATCACGTCTCAAGAGAAGAGCTCAGACCCCAGTTTCCAGCCAGCCAAGAGCTCTAGCTAACACACTACAGAAGCACCGCCAGCATCCCCCATAATTCGTGCGTGCTCATGTGGCTGTGGAGTCCTCACAGGAAGACCATTTTCTGTAGCCCAAAGGTCTACAGCTCCAGTTACAGCTCCGTTGCACACAATTCCCACCAGCATTTCACTTGACCCACACGTGGCTGTCGAGACATGCACAGTTTGTGCTGATGGTCCCAGAAGATAGCGAGGCCCTACCTGCAACACTGCCCGGAGCGAAAACGGAGCGGGCAGCACGTATCGTTATCAAAAGGGAAGGGAAAGAATTACGGGGGCTCACCCTGCCTAACCACACCTCCCTCCAAACCATACCGTATTTTCTATGATATTAATTAGTAGAAAACTGCTGCCTCCCCCATCATTAGAGGGACTTTTCTGCTACCACCAGCCCAGACTGGCATGGGGTTGAGCAGGGAAACCACCCCTGGGACCCCAAACCACATTTCTTTCTGCTTGCCTCATAACTGGAAGCTCTCCCTGGACTTCCCGATTTATCACGCCACGGGCTGCTGTGCCTTCCATGCCCACAGTGCACACAGACAGAGGTGGACCCTGATGAGCAAGAACCCCCAGTGGCCTAGTTTCCTGTTCCCCTTTTTTCAAGCCGTGTATTTTCCAGCAGCACATTCCCAGAAGCCCACTTCAGAGTAAGAGATCCCCACAGGACAAGCAGAAGGCCGCGCGGCCATTTTGCAGCCCAGGCCCAGGCAGCCCACGGGGCTTTGACAGAAGGGCACGTCGGGCAGGAAGCCCCAGAAACCCGGGATCAGAGAGTCCACAGAGTGCTGGCTGTGACCTTAAAAACGGATTTCATGAGTAATTCAACCTTGACTGGTTGCACACCCGTACGTGGGCTTGGCACAGTGTGGTCAAAGTGGTTGCTGGATGACTCTTATCAAGATAAAATTGGCACCGCTGAACTCTGCCTAAAAGCAAGGGCAACAATCGGCTCGTATGGGCATAATTTATCGCAGCTCTTGCAGAAGGAAGTTAAATGTGCCAATCACAGCACCTCCAGGCACCAAACCACAAACAAACACAAGATTTGCAAGGACCACCTGCACAAAGAGCTCAAACTGATGCATATATCTGCAGTAAAATAAAGAAAAAGTCAACCATTATGCAAACAGCTGGACACTGCATTTTAGAAGCTTATCGGGCAAGTGTAGCTGAGTTGACAGGGCCTCCACAGGAGGAGGATGTGCTTGTTAGGGGTATCCCTGTGAGGTTGGGTTGACATTGCCTTCTCAGAGCAAAGGAGAGCTTGCTTGAGCAATTTGCTTAATGCTGCATCTATTTTAAGAGCAGTGACCCAGATCTTTGTTTTGTCAGCAGATGACTTGTATAACAGAGATGAATTGACAAGGAGTTAAACCGGCATTGGGCAACGCCAAGGTGCTGACAAGCTCCGGCAGGTGACGGAGGAAGGTGGCACCACCAGGCTCTTCCACCTGAGCTTAAGCTTCCCAACCTGCCGTCAGCCCGAGGATCACCTGTAGCCAGCTTAAAATCTGTCACAGATACCACCTTATCAGCTGTGTGACCACACCACAGAGACCATACCCACAGGGTAAGCACCGCTCCGGCCACCACGGCCACCAGGAAGAGCTGCAGAGAGCACGGAGACGTTCAGGCTGGGCCAGGATCGTGAGGCACTTGCCTGATCTTGAGCACACATTTTTATTACGGTTGATGAATACGTAACTGAGCTCTTGGCAAACAGAGAGGAGACACTTCGCCCAGGCCCGAAGACACGGGGAAATGAGGGCTGTTAGCAGGCAGCTAGGAAAGACAGAGCCAGTCAGGTGGCTGGTGTTATATTTTCTGTCTGCTAAGGTCTTTCGTTTCAGCTGTCTCCAGCATTTCTTAAATACCTATAACCTTATGGAAAACAGACGGGGGAAGATTAATTTCCCATGTATCGGATATTCTGAAGGACAGGGCATTCAAAGCTCAGATATCATTTTGGGGAATAAAATTGCAGAAAACATCTCCAGAGAGGGTCTTAACAGGGTATCAGGAAGGTCTCTCGGGAGACAAACAACTGCAGATCTGGTTAAAACAGGGGAAAGACTGCAAGCTAGCCCCCGGCCTGCACCCCTAGCTGGGTGAAAGTATTTTTAGCAGCCCTGCTCTGCACAGGGACATGCTGATTCCTCACAACAAAACTTTCAGCCCAGCACACCAATGCTTACAAAACATTATTTTTTTACCCTCTACAGTCCAGAGCCTGCTAGACCAAAGCACCCGAGTGCTAAAGCAGCAGCAAGAACAGACTGCCGAAAACAACTACAAGCAACTGCTTATGGTGTTTGTTTTTTTCCCCTTGACCTCCCTCTCCATTGTGAACATTTATTATTGTGAACAACACCACGTTGCCCGGCGTACATTACAAAGTGGGGACAACATGGGTGCATCTGCTCAGCAGAAATCACCTGAGTGCGCGGCTCCCTGGGAAGATGAGCTGATGCAAAGGCAGGAAACACGACTGGGCTGCTCAGTGCCGAGCAGGTGAAAGCTGCGACCTTTGCTCTGCCAGCAGCTGAGGAGAAAGCAAACAGGCACAGCAGCTACATGCAAACAGCCTCCAACTACACCTCCGTGGGAGAGGAGCAGCCAGAACCCTGCTGAAAAGGGCATCAAACTCTTTCTAAGCTGAAAAAAAAAAAAATGAAATAACCACCAAATATTTTGTGACTAGTAATTAAATTAACTATCAAAGAAAAAGGGATTTTAGGGGAGAGCAAACGCCCCCCCCTTCATTCATTCCTCCCTACCTACCACCCTCGATGCACTGGCTGCTGTCACCACCACGGCAAATTGCTGCCAGCAGCAGAGGAAGACATGGTTCTTTAGAAGCAAATACACACGCCTGCCCTTTCAATAAGGGATTGTTAATAACGTGTAAGAAGCAGCAATAAAACCTGTGCTAATACAATACAGTTAATCAAATATTTCTGATGCAATAAATTTCAGGCGCGGAGCTACCCGTGACACCGGAGCTCCCCGAGTCAGAAATTGAGCCTTATCGCCAGCTCGGCGGGGATTGCTCTGCCCATCACCAGGACTTGGCTGCGTCCCACTGTAACCGAGGGCTCCTTCCCGGATGAAACAGGATCACCGTGGGGGTGGGAGGCAGAAAAAAAAGGCAAGATGAAGAAAACCGTCAGGATCCTGAAGGCTTAAAAATCAAAAGTAATTAAAAGCGAGCGGAATTCGAGTCTACTACAGATTTATCAAATATTTAATGCAGAAAACCCTTAAGCATGCCACTGTCACCCGAGCTTGAGAGAGATGTGCTTCTTTCCTAGCGTATGGCTTAATCTGCTCCCAGGATGCATTTCTTTGCTCAGTAATTTCAGTTTAAACAGAAATGAACCGTAGATGTATATTTTAGCTAAATGACTGGCTTCTTTAAACAGACCCTGGGTAAGAGGGGCATTAACCTCCTCTCCCCCAGCCTGCTCAGCACCACTTATCAGTGACACGGAGCGCCTCTCTTCAGAGCGCGCCCTTTAATCCTTCTGGTGCCCCAATGTGAACCCCCAGCAGTGCAATGCCCCCCAACGCCCTGTCCCCCCGCTCTGATCTGCAACCAGTCCCCACACCGAGAGCATCAAACACAGCAGGTTACATTCAGCAGAGCAGGACAAACAGGATCCCCGTCCAAGGGCAAAAGCGTCTCCCTTTTGAGTTTGCTCTGGCAATCCAAACACAGGGGTCGAGCTGGAAAGGTGCTTTTTCATTTCAAATGTAAACTGTTCCCAAGAACGTAACCCGCTTGCAGCAATTCGTGCACAAGCAGGATCTACATCAGTGGGGGAAGTGAACCCCAAGTACCTAAGCACCTACATTACTACTGAATTTGCCATATAGGAGCAAAATGATTAGAATGATTAGTAATGATCAGAACCATTTGTCTAGTTAGTGCCTTAAAGAGGTCAGCACCAGACCCTTCAAGAAACAGATCTGCCCACTTGCCTGGACTTCCTGCTATTTTTCACCCAGTTAATTCTGCGAGAAACACAAAGTCCCACAGTAGCCACCTAACAGCCCACACCTTCCATGAATGCCTTTTCAGCCTACAGTAGCGTACAGACACACACCACACCCGAACGATTTTCCTCTGGGATCAGCGCAGCTCCTCAACAAATGAATCTCTGCGTCCAGATGGTGCTCTCCACAGAAACTCCTCTAAGTACCTCCTAATACCTAAAAAACAGACTTGGCTCAATCCGCCCACAACTGTCACCTCCTTGCAGAGCAAGGGCTGGGGGGAAGGAGGTAATCTTAAAAAAACAGCTTGAGCAATGCATGCAACTGTATTTTTCCTGAAAAAAGGCTATGTGGATACGCTCAAAGTTGCAGACAACGGAGTAGGAGAACTGTGATCTTCATAATTTGTTGCTGGCCACTAACAGGGCAATATTATCCAGCACTGGAAGGACTGAATAAAGATACAATAGCAATTGGCACACACAGTGTTGGAGACGGGATAGACATCTGCTTATTATTCTTCATCCCCCACTGCTCGCAATGTAGCACAAGCTCATTCACACCCTTCTACATGCCTAAATTCATCCACAATGCAAGGAAAACCTGGATAACTAATTTCACTTCACCTGGCAAACCCAGCAGGCTGGTGCACTGTGAGTACTGAAGCCCAGCATCGCCTGCAGCTCTGCCAGCCGCTCACCTCGGGATGTCCTGCCTGCATTTGTGGGGCCAAGCATAACCAACAACGACAACAGTGGCAAAGCTGCAGGCTCTGGGGGCAATCACTCCACATCTAAAGATCCCTCAGCAAACGTTATCATCATCCCAATGAACTAAATGAACCATTTCTCCAGGCCATGATCCCCACACTAGCTCATGGGGACGATGGCACAGGCTAGCTTGCAGTGACAGTCTACAGGGAAGCTGCCCACCACCAAGCTGGCATCAGCCCCATAGGGGCAACCTGCTCCCTTCTTACTCCCTTTCTACTATTTGTGTATTTGTGTATTTGCCTTACACACTGTAATTCAGGGCTTATAGAGCCACCAGGCACTACCTTATACCTAAAGGAGACGAGCATTCAGAAGTTGCATCAAATATTGGAAAGCTAGAAGCACTGAAATGTTTTAAAACAGGGCAGTCGAAGCAGGGCAGGGGGTGCTGGTAAAGTGCACGTGTTGCACTTTAGTACACTTTAGAGAAGGTTATTCAAAATTAGTTGTATTAAAGTTTAAAGCAGTCCTCCCCAGTTTTATCCTCCTGACAGAATGTCTTTTTCACCTGCCACACCCAGCCTCAGAACAAGAATCAGCTGAGCTAGAGAGGATCCAGCTCAGCAATGCAAACGTTTTCCTCTCCTGAATAAAATTAACAGCCACCTCCAGCTTAGAAAGAGATGCCTTAAACAAACAGCTGCATCAGAATCAGCAGTGAAATGCCTTGAGAGCTTCTGCTTCAACCCACACTCTGAAAAGTCATGACTGAGTTCATTTTCATAAGTCTGAAGACACAAGAAAGTGAAGTGTTTTGCTAAAATTTGTTCTGCGTATGCGTAAGAAAGCTCCCCTCTATAAATGCTTTTAGCAGAAGCACACAGAGAAGTAGCACAAAGCCATTCTCTCCGTAAAAGACCAGACTGGTTTGCAGTGGTAGGGGTGGAGGGTGAAAGGGGCAGTTCAGAGCTAACTAGGTCCTGTATTTTGGGTTTGCTTTCACATCTAAAGTTTCCCGTAAGTCTGTAAGACACCTGCCTTAAACACCCATCCACAAACTGGTTTTAAAAAAAATATCCTTTGTTACCACTCTGCACTAGCACTACTATCAGACAGCTTTGTTTAAATAAATAAATAAATAAGAATCCCCAGAAGTCTACTCGGTGATTCAGTGGAAGCTTGTATTTCAGCAACGGACGCAAACGGTGCCGAACTGAGTCTGCAGGACTGCCTGTCCCTGCCTACAGCTGGGCTGCACCTGGATTAAAAACGTTCAGAAGATGACAGCAAGCCTTGCAGCCGATGCGAGGTGCGTGCTGTGCTTTGCTCGGGAGGATCCGCGGAGACCGCCGTACCACGCCGCCACCGCCGACCGGTGCTTCGTCTGGCACCAGCCACGACGAGCTGCGATTCCTTTTCGTAACCCATCGATGGTTTGGAGGAAAGGTGAGCTTTTGATGGTGAGCTTGTTTTTTGGCAGGGAAGGACGGCAGTGCCCGTAGCAGAGGAGCCACGCAGCATCGCAGGCAAGCCTTTTGTCCTGCTGCTGTGCCGCCTTTCCTCCCCTCCTCCCCCAAAATCGCGAAACAAAGGACAGCTCGAGACCGAGGGATCTGGGGTTTGGTTTATTACATGCTTAACGGAGCACTGAATTACTGGTGGTTATTGCCTGGTTTAACTGCTTTCCTTAAAAGAGAAACATGAGTAAACAAGCATGTGTCATGAAAAAGCCCCTATTCAAACAGGAGCTGACAAGAGAAAGAACATCCACGTTTTACAGCTGCTCCTTAACAGTTTTGCAGGCAGGCACCAGCTGAGATGGCAGCAGAGACTAATGCAAAGAAATCCCCAGCTCGTCCCCCACCAGCTCAGGGGGCTCGTCAAGCCCTGGATTTAAGGCCCAAGGTTAGCACACACCCAGGGCTCCAGGCTTTAACTGCACGGACTTAGCGTGTGCCAGGGGCAGCCTGACTTGTCTAGACAAAGACTTTCGATGCCCTTCAGTTAGCACCTACAAACCTTTGGCCTCAAGACCTGGGCGAGAGCATTGCCAACCCCGGCCTGCCACCCCTCACCAGCAGAGCCCAAGGCCCGAGCCCAAGGCCTGTGCCCTCCAGCAGCGAGGACAAAGGCCGCAGTGACCCCCCCAGCCCAAATTCGGTGACAGCCACTGCCACACGACACATGTGGAGCAGAAGACTGTGCTCCTTCACTTTTTGGTTCAGCTGACAGGCAAAAACTGCGACCCCGTTGTCCCTCCACACAGGCTGACAGCACTGAGAGCAGGGTGGGCCTGAAGCCTGGTGCAGATTTTCCCAACCTCCATTAAAGAAGGGCTTTGATGAGCTTTCTCCCTGGGGAAGCACGGCTGAGAGAACAGCAGCCAGGCTTTCTCACTCCCTTCTACCCAGTCACCTATTTTGGTGAAACTTGTAAGGATTTTAGGCCTCCACCCCATACCGAAAGACTGCTCAAGTCAGCCCTGAGGTTGAAAAATTGTTGAGGACAGGCTAAAAGTGACGGAGCCTCATTTCTTCGGAAAGCCAGGGTAAAAAGAAACCGCAAGAAAAAGATCTAAAGGAGGTACAGAATGCATGTGGAGAAACACATTAATGAAAAAACAAACAAACCTCATATTGGCACAACTGCAGGCAGTACCAGAGGTCACACGGATGTAACTATACCCCTTCTATTTGCTAGTTACTTTTGTACAAATAAAAAAAAAAAAAAAAAGAGAAGAAAGCCACAGACAAGCCCAGAGGAAGAAATGAAATGCAAAGGATGAGTGTAGAGTTTAGAGGAAGGGAGCACCGCAGGAGGAACTCACCCACATCAGATGAGTATGAGGGAAGGGTGAGAAGAACAAAACAAGCCACACGAAGAGAGACAAACCTCTTGAAAAGAGACAAACAGAGAAAAGAAAATTCATCCTAGGAGGAAAGATTAAATGTTTAAGACATGAGGCACTACTGAAGAGTGGTATTTCTAGAAAGAATACTTTTTACACACCTAAACACTGCGATAAGAAGGATTACCTCTACTATACTCTTATTCCATTGCACTTGTTTTTCTCCCAATTGACATTTACGCCTCTTAAATTACGAATTTAGAGGCAGTCTGCACCATCGGTTAAGAATATTATTCCTGCAGGCCTACGACAGCAAAAACATTCAAAACATTTCCCTCAAAACATCCCAATCTTGAAATCGAGTATTTGTGGAAGAGAAGGCTGGCTCAGGCCCTCACAAGACTTTTTTTGACGTCGTGCAGAAAGGTTCCCGAAACTAGGTGGTTTTGCTGATGGCTGTGATTCAGACCCAAGTCCCTAGTCATTTCAGCGTGCTGTTTTTATCATCTTTCAGAGCTGTCCGTAGGCACTATTAAAAGAAACCCACAGACTCCAGCACAGCAGAGGCAAACCCAGTCTGTGCTTTGCAAAGAAACCCAGGACCAGGCACCCTGCACAGCCCCATCCCTCTCCCTCTCCCACAAGAGCAGCACGGCAAGGTCAGGTTATGAGCTGGATACCCGGAGCACAATCTGCACAGGAAAAAAAGGAACAGCCTTCAAAGGCAGACGAGGTATTAAATTTTTACTAGGTGAAATATTTACCAAAGTAAATCTAGTCCTTTCCACTCTTCGTTATTATCATAACACATATGGTAACTGACATACAATTAATGGAGCTTTAAACCAAGAGTTCTTGGAAGGAAAACACACTCTCAACTTCTCAGCGAGCCTTGATAAAAAGCCAGTTCCTGACAAAGTTCAGCAGTGCAAGTGGCTTTATGAGACTCCCTGATTACCCCCCACTCTTACGAGGCGCACCGGCCACAAGCAGAGGAGGTGAGGAAGGCTCTTCCAGCACCGACACGGGCTCTGCAAGGCAGACTGCTGCCCGACAGGCTCCACGTGCCATTTCAGACCAGCCAACAGCCCAGACGGCGGCACCCACAACAAGAGGTTCAGCTCCTCCTCTCTTACGTGTATCCACCCAGCGGAGTGAGCTGATATTAACAGTATTGTGACATTTCAATACCCAAGGCTACTCGCTTCATTTCTGAACTCCCAAGGAGCTTTGAACTGAGACGATGCTGCCTTTAGAGACCTGACACACAGTTCACATTTCCTTTTCCCATCTCCGACCTGAGTTACAGAGACGGGGTGCTTTCAGCACAGCTCTGTGCAATGCAAGCATCTCTCTGTAACCTGGGAAGTAACCAGATACCTCCCAAGGTCTTTGAGATACCTGCCTAACCTTCCCTTCTCCTTTCTGCAATAGGAAATCCTACTGCTGGGGAGCACAAAATAAAACTCCTCTCTTAAGCTTCCCCTTCCCACACAGCCCAGTGCAACAACACCATAGGTACACAAAATCTCTGTCCTCACAGCATGAGCACACACTGACTGTGCACTCAGGTTATCAAAAAGCTGGGAGATAACAGAGCAGCGAAAGAAGACACTCCAAAGTCACATCCTGGATGCTACCTTGAAGGCAGCAAGGCCTTAATCCTGCGGCTGGTTCCCTCACCCACTTCTCTTTCCCAAAACCACACAGAAAGTGCTACCGCCACACCCAGTGCGTGAGGAAGCATCTCCAAACTAGGCAACTTAACCAGAAAGAAGTCTGGTCGATAACTAATATATTTTTATTCCTGAAGAGGAAACCAGAGCACTCTTCCATTACCTCAGAGGAAACCTAAGGAAAGGTAGCATTACTCAGGACTGATTTACTGCCTCCAGCCATTCATAAACCCATAAAGCCAGTGACATATAAAACAAGCAGCTCATTCACAAGAGCTCTTTGATCTTAAATACAAATAAAATTAGGTCAATATTAAAGATTTTCATTCCTTGCCATATAAGACTTCCACAAAGGCTCAGGAAAGCTTTTCCCATCCACCTCTTTTAACACTCAAGTTACTTAGAAACTCACATTTCTTTCACATGACTTCAAACATGTCCTCGATATCCACTTGTCATCGCTCCAGAATTTAACC
Source organism: Nettapus auritus (assembly GCA_011076525.1). NCBI lineage: Eukaryota > Metazoa > Chordata > Aves > Anseriformes > Anatidae > Nettapus > Nettapus auritus. The sequence goes on from CM021765.1 coordinate 139,995,780, forward strand.
CTTAGAAGGCACAGCACACCGTACAAAGACTTCTCCAGGACCCCCAAGGTAAGATCAGAGAGTTTTAATTTGTTTCACGTGGAAGAAAGGAGGGAGCTAAGCGCTTAATCTGCTAAAATAACGAGTGCAGGGTAGGCTTAGGGTGTAGCATCACCTTGCATTTTCGCTTTAGCATGCGTGATTGTGTTAGGGTGGCTTTCAAATTCTATTTATTTGCTTTCTAAATCAACCAAGAGCTCTCATAAACAGCAGAAGGCCCCTGAAGCTATCACTGTAATGCGGTATCTGCTCATAAACGTCAATATACCAATTTTAAAGGTATTAACGCTGATGTTTAGTCATGGTAAAATATCCTAATACCTGCCCCACCTCCTTCACAGACAGCAACACTGTTAAATGGGAGCAATTCAGCTCAGGGCTTCCTGCAAAAAGCCTTTTAAACCTATAAACCCACCGCCTGTAAGGCAGCACATAGCAACCCTTCTGCAAAACATGGGTAAAACACGCAGGGGGACCACGAGGCTCTCAGCAAGAAGTCCTCCTGCTCAATGCCCAAGAACACGGAGCCCCACCATGGTGGGGTATTAAGAGACCAGGATGCCAACACCCAGAGCCCTCCCTCTCTTTGGCCATGGCTAGCACCAAAGCTGACCTCAGCTATCATTAAGGCAAAGAAGGGATCATTTCTGATTAAAGCGAGGACCTTCACATCCAGAGATCTGGATCCTACCTCTGCCACGTATTTCCTGGGAGTGAACGGCATCAGTTCCCCACGGTGCTTCCCTCCCACCCCCTCATTCAGAAGCAAGGCACAGCGGATGATTTGAGTACCAGGGAAGCAGCACGGGAGAGCTCCGCTTCCTTCTGCGTTTGTAACGGAGATCTCCATGCCACTGACGGTTCAGTTTAACAAACGGTACGGAATATGAGATTTCAAACAGTCTGGGAATGTCTGCTGCAGGAACATGAAGAACACTGCCTCCAAAAGGAAGTGTTAATTAGAGAAAAGATACCCGGATTTACAACAGATTGGGATTTAAAAATAAGAATGACAACCGGATTCAATTCTACTAGGCAAGCTTACAGCTACAGAGAAGCAATACAATGATGGGGCTGGAAATAAAAAAAAAAAAAAACACAAACAAAACAGGTTTGATGGGAAAGGATACCTTAGAGAAGCACACCTTTGGAAAACACTGCTTAGATGTCAGGCACTTAATTACAACCCTTATCAACATCATCAAGAGGTCGAGTGTTTCTGTAATTCTGCCCTGTAAAACAGTAACCCGGAATAAATGCATTCTCTGAAACAACGTAATTTATCCCAACAGTAAAGACCCTGGTGCTTACTGCTGAGGGCACAGAGAGGAAACACGAGGCATTGCCTGCTTTTTCCATTGACTCTTCTTCTGAACCTGCCTACATGCGAGTTCCTAGTCTTCAAATAAGAGCGTGGAGGTATCAAGGGAAAGCACATCCACATCTCGGTAAACGCATGTAAAAACAGGTCGCTTATTTACGAGTCTTTTGGGAAAAGGGACGCTTCCCTTCCAGTGATGGGAAAGAGGGGGGTTCCACTTCATTCACTTTCCTGCATCCACTTACAAAGGCATCTTTACTCCTACTGCACACAGCCCACGAAGAAGGCGGACAGAGCCACCACGAGCATGGCATAGAGCAGGGTCAGTCTGCCCAGCCTCAGACATCCACAAGCCCTACACCTGAGACACTCACCCTAGGTTCCCATCACGATGAACGGGCACAGGCGGAGTCGTGTAAATAGCAATTTACCTCATCCTAATGTCAGTGATCTCCAGAGACCGTCCACTGACCTACTTCTCTCCACTACAAGGCCTAGAGCACACTGCTCGGATTCAGACGCTCGTGGAAGAGCCAGCAGGCAGCCCACCTACGTAAGCACCTTTTAAAACACAACCCAAGCCCAGAGCACAGAAACAAGCTGTAAATGAACAACAGGACACGTGCATCTGCTGCTCACGCTACTGAATGCGGGTTTTTTTTTTGCCTATCAGTAAAATAACTGGAGACACACGGCACTATCTGCTCGTGGGGAAGCACAAAAGAAATTCAGTTAGAGCTTCCACTCAGGAAACACCTCGTCGTTACATTCAGGCACCACTGCGCCAATTCCCCCGGGAACTGGTTTGCTTATCGCAGTGGCATAGGCTGGTGGCACTACAGCGAAGGCTCCCTCAGCTTCCTGATTTTCCTTTTGTGCCCCTACCTGTAAGGGACTATAACTCAGCTGCAAGTATTTCCTCTCGACAGCAGCCTCGCGAGATGGGCACAGCTGAGCTTCCTTTTAGGTATTCAAAAGAGTTTGCCTTGGGAAGCACAAAAAAAGAGAAAGAAGAAAAATAATGAGTTACCATCGTGTTCGTGGGGCCCCAGACTTTTTAAGATACACAAAACAAGCACGGCGTGGAACACTTTACTGTAACACGTTGAGGTCAAAGGACCTTGAGCTTTTCTTTCCTGGGTTTGAAAACAAAACAACCCCGAACCATGAGATGGCTCCAAGTGCAGGGGGCAGGTCTGAAGAAGGTTTGTTTTGTTTTGAGCTTACTGTTTAAATTGGAACAGCGAACTTTTATCCACTGTCGTCCCCCGCAGCTGCTCTCACAAAATCCAGGGAAGAAGCTATTGAAACTACCGAAGCTTAACTAAAATTGGCTGTTGTGTTTTTAAGATTTCAAGTAATCTTGAACAGTTCCAAATGCAAAATTCCCCCCAAAACGGCGTCGACTTTGAGGTAAACCAGCAGGAGCAGGACTACTGTGGTGGTAGTACCCGAATTATTAACAATAATCAGATTTGTTGCAAGCAGGTCAAGCTGCCGCCTTTCTTTTACCCACATGAGTGATGTGACCCGTGCAGCTCCGCCAGGCACCGGCACGAACCCCTGAGTCCCCACGCGGAGAGCAGCTCTTATCAGCAGGAATGGGGCAGCTCCAAAGGGAGGTGACTGAGGCACACCAGATAAGCGCTACAATACCTGTAGGACTGCATCCACGTTCGGAGCTTTGCCACATTAGCTGGTTTCGTTACGAGACAGGCTGCTCAGGGCTTGTTGGCGCTTGCGGTGTCCTGTTTGAATGCCTACGACGACAGCAGCTACGGTGGCAGAGCAGCCCGGGGAGGTGCGGCGTGCATGGGAAAGAACCACTTCGCCAGGAGCGTTGAACCGTCTCCCCCAAAAGACAGCCCTTGTTCTGGCACACGGACACAGCACAGCGAGGTGGGGTGAGGCAGGTCTCGTCAGCACAAAACCCTGTGTAAAGAAACCTTCCCCTGGCGTGCAGAAGGCCAAAGCTTGGCTGGCTAGCGAAAGCAGACGACTCCTCCATCGCCATGGGTGAGACTGATCTCTTTCATAATATATACGTATATTTATAATGTCTTTCTCCTGACAATGAAGCTTTTTCTTAAATTAAGCACTTTCTTCCATGCTGCATGTTTCCCACAACTATGAATTGCCGACTAATCCTCAACGTTTAAGCCAGCATCTCCTTCATCGCCATCCAATTCCCGCTGTAAATTCACCTTCAACCGGGCTGCTTTTCTCTGAGCTGTGTCACCGTCTCCTCCCAGCTCCAGACTTTCCCATGCGTTTGGTCTTCTGCTCGTCAGCATGATGCAAGATCAAGCAGGAGGAGGACGTGGGAAAACCCTCAGGAGAAGTCAACGCCCTTCAGAAAAGGGACAGAAGCCCACTCCATCCGTATGTCCATCTGATCCTGATGCATGGTCCTCTGCAAGCGTGGGCATCCCCATTCCTTGGTCGCTGGGGTTTCAGGCTTCTTCAGCGGTGCTTTTCGCAGCCTTCCCAATCGGCAGCAAATCAAATCCAACGCCACCGAGGTCAAACGGCAGCTCTTCGTTGCGTTCAGAACTGCAGCTCTCACTTGGCCGCGGGACAGCAAAGCCCAGGAGGGCAAAGGGACCGCTCCGTCTGCAGGGCCATCGTGTCTCCAGCCTGTAAGCGCTCCTCTTCCAGAAAGCTGCTCTGTCCTTGCTCTCACGCTGAAAACAGAGAGCCGCAGAAGTTCTGGCTGCCAAGGAGCCGCTCTGCCACCCGGCAGGAGATACACCAAGCCTTGCTCGGCGCAGGGCAGAGACCAGGAGCAAGGGTTTTGGAGGAGGCTTCATGAGCTTCACAACAGCACGCTGACAGCGCTCTGCACTGCGACCAGTGCCTTGTTTCGTGCCTCTGTGCGAGTGTTTCACGCTGCGTCCAAGGTAGGAAATAGGCTTTGACAGCAATATTGAGATACAATGTTAAAATTTCCACATTTCCTACCTTCAAAGTTACCTCAAGATTCCCAAGCAGTTTGCACAGTTGATTTTTCTCCCTCCCCCTTCCTGCAGCTGATTACTTTTAGAACCAACAGCGTCTTTTTTTTTGAGCCTGTGCCGGTCTGAGAAACAATCGGGGACCCATAATGCTACAAACCTAAGGTCTTTGATAAGAAAACCCCTGCGCAAAGCTTTGAGATCCCCTCCCAAGCCCACGTCTCGTTGAAGTGAGTTGAATTCTTTCCACCAAGTCCAGTGGGAGTTGGATGGGGACCTAAAATAAGGCCGCAGATAAGGATCTTACTGTAACTTTTGACTACAGCCAGGCTCACATTGTGCAAGTCGATGCTATTGAGCTGAAATACCAACGTCAGCCAAAGGCGAGGAGAAACACTTGTGGAGGAGCCAGAGCGTACGGTCAGAAATGTGAAACGGGGAGAACAAAAATGGCACTTTCCTCCAAGGAAAACCTCTCCCGAGAGAGCAGGTACGGGAACTGCCCCGCTAAAACCACAGAAGGCACCATGCGAAAGGAAAAGGACTGGAACACGATGTGTATGCACAAACACACGCTGGACCACATGAGAAAAGTCAGCTACCCTCTGGTCCAATGATTTTATACTAAAAAACGGACACAACCAAGGCAGGGAAATGAACGCCTCCTCTAATACGGGATCCCCTTTGGGGACGCTCCTCCCCAACACCCCCTGGGACAGAAGGAGCAAACCTGCCGTTATCTCAGAGGCAAAAAAAGCATCTCTGCACGCTGCCACGGAGGCCCTGGGGCCTGCAGGTTGGTACCAAGTCACCCAAATTTCCACGAGCTGCACTGAGCGGGACCCCCACCCATGCCAACGGGGGGAAGCGGCTCAGCTGAGGAGAGCTGGGCACAGAGAGTGCGTGCACGCAAACAGCCAGGAGCGTGCCATACAGCTTCAGCTGTGATTTTCTCCAGGTCCGCTGAAAATCTCCCTACAGGAAATAATAATAAAAATTCCTGGGAGTCAGCATAAGCCTCTGGACTGCATTTTGTTACTTCCATCCCCTCGAAGCGCTGCACGCATCCAGGGCCCGAGCGCCAGGGCCCCTTCTAACGACATTAACAGAGGGTCTCTGCCCCAAGAGCCTGCCACTGGATTTAGCACGAGGTGCAAAAAAAGACGTTTTGACATGGACCCGGGGAGGAAGAATGAGAGGGACACGTGGTTACCCACAACTGGCAGGTTGCTTTCTTTTCTCTTTTTCTTTTTAATGAAAATAAATATCAGTAATCCCCACTGGCCACCTGCCTAGCTGATGTGTATTTAATTAAGAAGGACTTGAGTGATGGAGAACCGATCAAAAGTTCAGCAAATTTGGGGTAAGCTTGGGTAGGGGGGGCTGAGGGCCGCAGCTAACCACAGGACCCAGAGAAATGCCACCCTCCGTTCTCATTCCAGCCACCCCCTGGTCCTTCCTGGTTTCTCCAGGAGAAAATTCCCACTTTGGGAGAGAATCCACCGAAAATAAGAGGAAGGGAAGAGGAGCAGTTAGCAGTTCAGTGAGCTGGCCTGGACCTGTTCCTGAAAGCCAGTGACCTCGGTGATCCTCAGCACGGCTTGCCCTTACAGCGATAAGACTGGAACTGTATTCGTGTGTAACGAAATCATTTCAATCCACAATGATGGCCGTTTAGCAGCCGGAGAAAGAAAGGGGAGAGGTGAGCAAGGAAAAAAAATATCCGCTGACTTTGTGCAGAATACCAAGCCTCTCCTCCTGCCCCCCAACAGGACAGAAAGCCCAGCAAGGCAAAGCCAGAGCACCCTCAGCGTGGGAAAACATTTATCCGAGTTTTAATTTATTTTCAAATCAGCATTTAAACGATCGCATCTTACATCATTTCCTTTTATGAGCCAGCAGCTAGACAATATGCATCATTTACATGCACTTTTGGAAGGCTGCTACATAAATCAACAAAAGGAGCCTTCAGTGAGAATTAACTATTACGAGGCTCCTAGGGAGCCACCCCGGCCTGCGTTAGGGGCACTTGGGAGCATCCTCCCTAATTCTGAGCTTTCTGCTAGGCTCCTGTTATGCCTCAGGTCTCACACAAAGGCATCGTTCCCCCCCAAGTCACTTCTGAATCACGGAGTCTATTTGGGAGCCCTACCAGCGCACCCGAAAGCCGCCTTCAAAACACACGCGCACGCACTAAGAAAAATAAAGAGAGAAAGTGACTGAGCGAGCAGACACGGTTCGGTCTCAACAGCAAAATTAATAAGCTCTGCACCTCCGGGAGCGATCAGATGGTGCAGGTTTTAAGGTCTGCAAAGTATCAGTCAATGTCTTCAATGCCTTCAACTCACAGGACATTTCTGCATGCAAAAAAAAAAAAGCGAAGCAAACACCCAGCTTGAACCTTATCTCAAGGCAAAATTCGGACGTGTTTTCGTTTTGTGGGAGCAAACCTTCAAACGAAGCGTACTGCTGCATGAGAAAAAAATACAGCTTAACCACAGCCATGCTAAAAACGCTCCTTCCTCATCTTTGCAAAAGATGATGGAAAAAAAAGGGGCTCCTGAGAGAGCCCGGCGTTTGGCAAGCTGCAAGTTGCAGTCACGCTGAAGTGCCCTGATAAAGCCCGACTGACTTCAGGGCGAAAGGACGCTACAGGCACTCACTGCCTTTGTTCCACAAGGCAGCAACAGGCAGAAGGAGCCCAGCTGCAGGGCACCGCTGTTTTCCTGCAGAATCCCACTGGTGTGCATTGGCCGCGGAGCTCTGCTTTGCCCGGGGACACGCTGAGCATCCCCTTGCCCCGCGCTACGCGAGGGCTGCTCCTGTCCCGTGGGCACGTGGAGCTCCTTTCTGCCCCGCTTCACCTCTGCATAACAAGTTCCTCACGGAGCACACGGCTCCTTCACACGCGAGCAGGGTTATGAAGATGAAAATTATTATCAGCTCTGTGGACTTGAAGCAGAGCAGCCCAAAACTTCGTAGTTTTGCACTTCACACCCCAGGCCACAGGGTAGAAGCCAGCCCGCTGACTGGCTAAAAGCCCGGGGGCACCCACACCGCCCCGTGTCGGGAGCAGCTCTGCCCGCATCCAGCTGCCGAGCGGCAGCCGAGGACTGCCCTCCCGTCCGGTGTGGGCGTGCAGGTAGACATACACGAGGTTAAAACTACACAGAAACACACAGCTAGACACGTCCGAGCCACCTGCAGCGAGCACAACCGAGGCAAAGAAAGGCAAAACCACCCTACGTGCTGCTTGCCAGCAGCTCGGGGCAGGCAGCCCAATGTCCACCATGGGGAAGGAGACCCCCGGCGGGGCCGGGGCACCGTCGGTGCCACCCCCGGGGTGCCGGGCGGCGAGACAAAGAGATAAGCAGAGAGATAACGTCATGCCCTCTCCCCGCGGTGGCAGGTAGCCAGCCAATCCTGCTGCCAGCGCCCGGGTGACATCAGCGGCGATGCCGACACCGATGCCCGGGAGGGCTCGGAGAGGGGCTGGGGAAAGGGGCTGGAGGGAGAGGGAGGAAGGCAGCGAGCACACGCAGGTGAAGCGTTGCTTTCCCTTTTCCCTCAGCTCCTCCAGAAGCCCCCCGAGTGCGCACACGCAGCTTTTGGTGGCTCTGGGGTTGTTTTTCCCAGCAGCACGGTGGCTGCGAGTAGCCAAGCGCTACCGCAGGGCCAAGCGGCATTGTCATTTCAGAGCTGTGTTGTTTCTTAAGAATAAAACCGAGTTTGAATCACGAGAAGAAAGTTACGTCCACGCCTCACGTACAAACACATGCAAAGCAAACACAGACAGGCGTGCACCAAGCGGCTGCGCGCATCCTGACTTCTGCACCTGCCCCCCCAGGAAGCTCTGGCAGCTCCCACGGCAGAGCAGCGCTCAGCCATTTCCTTCACCCCCGCCCGCGGTCACAAAGCGAGAGGAAACATTGCTGCCACTTTCGAAAGCGGGAGGAAGGCGGGGAAGCCTGGTGGCACAGGCCAGACAGAAGCCACCCACCGCTGCCCCCAAAACCTCCCGGCCCTTTCCGGATCGACAGGCACGCGTGCTGAGGTTTGCTCCTCCAGCAACATCGCCGTGAGAGCTGCCCCACGCGTTAAGGAAATGAAATTCACCATTTCCAGGCTCAAGACAGTTAAACCGACCAGGACTTTGCTACTTAAGCCCAAGCATTAGCAAGTAAGCCATGAAACAATGCGCCAAATTGCAATAATTAACAGGAGAGGATAAAGTCACACATTCACGCCCTGCGATTTTTCCTATGAAGGGTTCAGGTGACGCAAGCTCTGGAGCAGAAGGATTGCAGGAAAAAAAAAAAAAAGATTAAATTAAATGGCCGAGCGCGGGCGGTGTCAAAGTGCAGCTCCCAGCCCACCCTGGGAGCCGTGCAGGGTTTTGCAGCCCTCTGCCAAGCGGGGCAGCCTGGCCACTGCCCTCCCAGCCCCGAGATGCACGCTGCGGGGCCGGGCTGCGGCGGCCCGAAGGCTGAGGTTCACGCCCTCAAAACAAACCGACATGTGTTTCATTCGCAGAAGACCCACCGAAGCGCCTCGGCTAGTTGCCCCTGCAGCATCTCGCCGTCAGGGAAGCCTTAAAAATTGCACCGCCTTGTTTATCAGCACAAAAAAAAAACAAGCAGCTAGGGATATCGAGCTCCTTTCAGTTATCTCGCCTTCCCTCTGCAAATTCTCCTCGCGTTTCTACAGTTTAAGGCAAGATCCTTCCATCTGTAAGTATTAAGGCTGTGTGAATAATTAGTCATCCTGGTAGCTGCCGCTCGCTGCAAAGTCATGCAATCTCGAGATTTGTTTGTTCCACTGACTGAACACTGGAAAGGGGAAAGGGAAAAAAAAAAAGAAGGCAGCAGCCTAGTTTCACACCCACATGGGCACTCTCCCGTTTCTATTTTTTAAAGTCATCCACTTGCCGAACAGGTTATTCTGGGGATTCTCATTTTCACAAAACAATCTTCCCCCGCTTATCTGATGGCCACCCCGCGTGCCCCCCGCCGGACCCGGCAGCGGACGCAGCACCGCTCGCCCCGCAGCCTCGGTGCTCCGAGGGTTTTCCAGCGAGGGAGCCGGGTGACAACCTCGGGGAAGGCCGGTGCCTTTGTTTGGAGCCGCAGCAGCAACTTCCCGTGAGGGCTCCCCGAGCCATTTCGGATAAGCCCCAGGAGCTATTCCTAGGGCTCGGCCGCGCTCTGACAGCGGCCCCTTGGCTCGGCCTTTTCTCTGGGGGCAACCAAGGCTGCTCCATCGTTGCAGGGGCGTGCCCGGCGAGGCGTTCAAGCCCCTTTTTGAGCAGCAGGGGCCAAAGGGCCGAGCAACTCGTCACGGGCAGCCACAACGCCAAGGCCAAGGCTTCTGTCACAGACCCCGGGCAGCGCCCGGGAGCCCGGCCGCCGCAAGCGAGGAGCGAAATTCCGCCACCAACCTTGTAGACTTGCCCGTACGTGCCATTGCCAACCACTTCCACCAGCTCGAAAATCCCAGCGGGGTCCTAGAAACAGGGAGGGGGGCAGAGAGAGAAGGACAAACAGAAGCGGGGTTACGCTCGGCCCCATGGCCGCTGCCACAGCCCCAGCCAGGCGTGCTGCTGGCGGCGTGCAGCTGTTGCGCCCTGCTTTTCCCCGCACATGCCAACGCATGCAAACAAAGGAAAGCAGCCCAGGGCCGGGCTCAGCCCCCCACAAACCCTTCCGCCACCCCCCCGGGGGGCTCCCCGCGCTCCGACCCCGGCCCCGCTCCCCGCCGGCCCCGGGGGGACCCCCCCGGCCGCTGCCGCCCCCCAGCCCCGGAGCTCACCCGCAGGGAGGAAAGGTCGATATCCACCAGACTTTTCGCAGGAGAATCGTTCGCCATTTTCCCGTCTCTTCCTTCTTTTCTTTTATTTTTTTCCTCCTGGCGTTAAATAACAGCGACGCCCCCCCCCCCCCCCCCCCC
>CM021765.1:140006139-140047411 GCA_011076525.1 Nettapus auritus
CCCCCCCCCCCCCCCTCCCCTTTCTTTCCTCCCCGAAAAATAAAAAATAAAAATAAAAAATAAAAAGCCGTGAATGGCGCGGGGCTCCTCTCCTCCTCCTTTTTTTTTTGTTTCTTTTTTTTTTTTTTTTTTATCTCCTGCCCTTCCCTTCTTCTTCACCCCAGCCCCGCCGGGTTGAAACTCTTCAGCATGGGGAGGGGTTGGCGGGGGGATGATGGATAGATAGATGGCTGGTGGGAGGAGGAGGAGGGGGAGAGGGAGGCGAAGGCAGGCGGGGAAGGGAAGGACGGAGGCAGGGAGGGAAGGCAGGAGCGAAGGAGGAAGGGGGGCGCCTCCCGCTGGGGCTCCTCGGTCGCTGGGTGCCCGCCCGGGGGTCCCGCTGGGTCCCCGGGGCTCACACCATGGCGCGGCAGCAGGAGGAGCGGCGCCGGGGCCGGCAGCCTCTGGTGGCAGCCTCGCGGTGCTCCCAGCGCCCGGGCATGGCTCGGCACGGCTCGGCACGGCTCGGTACAGCTCGGCACGGCTCGGCCCGGTCACGCCGGCAGGCGGTGGCAGCCCCGGCCCCGCTGTCTCATGTGGGGCTGACGCCCAGCGCCGCGGCGGGGCTGGAGAGGGGTTTGCTGCGAGGCAGACAAAGATAGCCGGGGCGGAGGAGGAGGAGGAGGAGGAGAAGGAGGAGGAGAAAAGGGCTGCAAAATACGCTGCGAGCTTGGAGGGAGAGAAAACAGCTCCCCCTTCCCTTCTCCAACAGGAAAAACCGGCGGAAACGCGCCCGCACCAAAGCACTTCTGGGTAAATTCGCCCGGAGAGGCGGAGAGGGACGGCCCGGGCCGGCCCCAGCCCCGGGAGACCCACGCGTGTCCGCGGCCGGGCCGTGGGGAGCCGCGGCTGGACGGGGCCGCCCGTGCCCGGGGCCGCCCTGCGCCCTCCCGGCCGAGCGAGGCGGCCCCTGAGCCCCCAGAGCCCCCCGAAACCTCCCTGCTCCTGGGGGGCTGCGGGGAGACACGGGGGAACGCCAGCCTCGGGTGGCAAGAGCAGCGAGCCCTCCACAGGGCGAGGTGTGCCCTATTTCTGCCACCGAGGCCTAGGAGAAACCACGTCAGGTGGAAACATCTCATGAACCTCCCTCTCTCCTGCCAGCCCCGTCGGGCAGTCGCACGCAGGTGTAAACCTTGGCAGGATCCGGCTCTCCTTGAAGTGCGTTATCGCACTGATACGGCAAAAGTGTTACCTGCTTGCGAGAGGTCGGGCTGTGTTTCCTGTGGGAACCAAGGTTTTCCTGTCTCTTCGGCTCTAACCACAAAATTACATATACATGGCTGTAAGTATCACAGAAACAACGCTTTTCAAACAAAGCAAACCTGTTGAGCAGAAAGTGTGAGGAGGAATTACCATAACAGTTTAATGGTGTGCTTCGTTTTCACTTGGAGCTGCAAAGAAAGCAAACTCAGGCCCAGACCGTGCAACTGTTGGTTTTTTTCTTGGTAGGGGAAATCAAAGGAAGGCGGATGGTTTCGGATGGGCTGCGTCCGTCCAAGTGCGTGCACGCAGCAGTGGGATGGGGTCGAGATGCAGAGTAAGTTTTCAAATTAGATCTCCACGGAGATTTATTGTCAACGGCTTGCTCTGCGTTACTGGGCTTCTTTAACTCAGCCTCTCCATGCATGAGAGCAGCCTTGGCAGGTCGAACCCACTGTCCGTCTGGCCCAACATCTTGTCTCCAAATGTAGCCGGTGGTGAATGCCGAGGGAAGATCACAGGAATAGTTTAACCATCCAGCGATACTCCCCTGGGGCGTCCTCCCAGCTGCCAGCTCGCTGCTGCTCATGGACTTCGGCAGCCTTTGGTGCCCCTGCACTCGGTAGTTCGTGATGATTTTCTTCTTCCATTCAGTTGCCCGTTTACATAGCGAATTCGTACATGCTTTAGGCTATGACAGTGTCCTCTGGCTGTGAGTTCCACAGATGAACTGCTTGGTATGTGGAAGACCATCTTTGTTTATAGGCTTTGAAGCGTTCTCCGCTAGTTTGCAAGGAATTCCTGCTGGTTCTTGTGTTGGAAAAAAATGGTGATTGTTTCCTATTTATTTTCTCCTTTGCATTCAGTTTTTTATAGGCTTCCGGTGTGGTCCCCCTCAGTTTTTGCCCTATAGCAAATTCTGATCTTTTTGCTGATGCCATGAACAACATCCATTTCAAACTCGTCCTTCGTTGAGCCACTTCTGCTTCTGAAGCCGTCTTTTAAGGCAGAGGAATGGACCTCCACACCCTGTTCTTGATGTCGGGTGCCCCATGCAGTGCCATGGCAATGTCCTAGTTTCCAGTCCTTGCCCCGTAATTCCCAATACTCCCCTTTCCCACTATTGTTGAGTGTGGAAATGACATTTCCATGGAATTGGCTATTTTAACTCCGCAGTCTCTTTCCTTACCCTATCCCAGTTACTGTCTCTGTGTGCTCCTGGATTCCAAACCCAATATGTAGCACCTTTCTCAGGCCCATGAAAAACACAGCCAAATTTCTGCAGAGCTGAGCCAAAATACACATTCTCAGTAATACTGCTCTGATGTGGCTCCACCATAGTGGCTCCTTGCTTCTTTGAGTTTATATTTTAATACAGTGATTTTTGTTTGCTAGTTTGTTTTAGTATTCTGCCAGAACACTGGTAAAGAAGCAGAACTGCTAATGAAAAGTTTGTGAATTCTTGTCACAGCCCCTAAGTTTAGTGAAAAAAATAGTTTCCATAAGTCAGTAAATGCCACGGGACTTCTTCCTGCTAGTTCCCAGGGAGAAGCACCACACAGCCTCACCTTCCTTTTCCTTCCTACACAAGCCGAGGGATTAAAGAGTTGCTTTCTTGAGGAAGAAGTCTCTTTGGCTGTGGCCAAAACCACTCTGTTCACATGTTCGTCATGTTCATCATGCTCTTCACCAGCACAGCAGACTTGCACGGTGTAGAAAGGTTAAAAGAGCAGACATAAAACCACGGGAAAGAAGATGAGCGGTCTGTTTTAGCTCTTCCTCACAAAGTTAAAGCAGTATCACTGAAGCAGGCAAGTGACACGAACATCAGAAATCATAATGGGGGTGAAATCCTGCGGATAGTCACCCTGCACAGCAGTATATGACTGCGTCTTCTAATGACAAACTAAGTACAAGCATCAAAAACTCTGAGTCAGCTCCATCTGTTCGGGAACAAAGCTGCAGGGCCGGTGTGCTGTTTTCTGTGACCCTCAGAGAGTTGCACCAGTTCCTGCTCTCCCTGCTCACATCAGCAGAGGAACAGGGGAGCTATAGTTTCCCGAGCACTTTCAGCATCCCTGAAGGAGGGAGCGTGAGCCTCCCGTTCCCTCGGCCATTTGTTCCTACCCTCTGGCACCTCGTGCCTTGTGTCAGCACAAGCATTCATACAGCTGTGCAGTGGCTTCTTACTCATAGTCAAGCTGGCCCAGGAAAGGAAAAGAATTTTTAATTTTAGTATTGAATGGTTCCCCAAGCTGGGGGCTCATCTCATGCTTCTTTGAACGGTTGTTGACGAGAGGGAGGGCAGCATGGGGGCAGAAAATATGTGCAGGGGAGGAAGCGTGACCATCACGTTGCCTTTTGGTAGTAGCTGCGGCTTAGGCCAATTTAAACTCTCAGTGGGCCCGTCGGGGTAGAGCTAGAGAAACTTCCTTCCTTTCTGGAAGAGGCACTGTGGGGAAATGGAAGCCCAACAGTTATGTTCTGGCCACAAAGCAAAGTCCTTGCCATCTATTTTTTCCAGTTCTTTGAAGTTGCCTTTGTTTGATTCTTTTCCGCATTTAATACACTGGGGTCCTGATCGCTGACCAGAGATCCAGAGGTCACCAACTACATTAACGTTTTAAGAGCTTAATCATCAACAGTATTCAAGGAGATGAGTAAAGAGACAGGAAGTTCTGAATTTTCATTTTGTTTCTGCTACTGATTCACCCCATAGCCTTGGGGCATCTCATTTCCTGCCTCCCCTCCCTTTCACTCTTTGGGAAGCGGGAATGATTTTGACCTGCTTGATAGCATGAAGTGTGAGACATGTACCTTATTGTACTGTTTAGAGAAGTGGCTCTTGCCTTGGCCAGGAACATCCATGCTGGATGAGCCAGCGTGAGGAGTAGCGGGGCACAGGGCAGCGAGTGACACCGAGCGAGGCTTTGCAGGGCCCAGCCCTCCTGCTGCAGCCAGGCTCCCAAAACCAGAGGCCGGCTGGCAGGCCTTCGAGCCTGCCTCTTCTCCTGCTGCGAGCAGGTCACGTACAGAAGGATGCCACGCAATCAGCCTTCCTCCAGCTCGCCCTCCTCTCCTCCTCTGCTGCTCCCACCGCCACTATCTCACAGGGCCACGTGAAGGCCGCTCCGTGTGAGCACCGCCGACACACCCAGGCTCTTGTGTGCTGCCTCCCAACGCCGTGTGGGCGGACATGTTCCCGCAGCTCCGTCACCCGGTCGTGCTGCTTCCCACCTCCCTGGGCTCCCACACCACCTCCCGGACTGGTGGCAGCGGGTCACGGCTGCGTTACCCTCGGCCTGACGTGCAGGCAAGGCCGAGGCAGGCAGCTGCACCAGGAAGCGTGTGTAGACATTGCTGTCAGGGACACCGAGTTTTGCAGGCCCAAAAGGAGCAGCTTTCTGCTGGCTGTGTGCATCAAGACAACCCCCCCAGTTCCCAAAGTGTGTCAGCAGCTGGGGCAGTGGATTGAATGAACACCTGAAGGACAAGCTGCACTTTCCCCGGCCACTCTGTGTGGGTGGGAAGGCACGCTGCTCTCAGCACTGTTACCAGCGCTTTGTACGTGCCCACCTTTCCCCATCCCCTGCCAGGATCCACGTCTCTCAGCTGTGCCCGTGCAGCTCACCTCTGTTGTGCTCAGATAGCTGGACCGATCCTGGCTAAAAAGGAAAACGCCCTCTTTATTTTTATGTGTTTATTTTATGTGTTCCTCTTGTGAACTCCCTGCTTTGAAGGAGTGGTGGGCAGCAAGGTGAAAGCAGGAATTCCTAGAGTTGTTACTGCCACAGATCGAGGTACCATGAAACTATGCCCTAAAAGTTACTTTCAGGTGAAAACGTTACCTCAAATGGCACGGCTGTATAGCCTGGGGAGACAAGGTAACCTTGGTCCTGTTATAATTAATATCACATTAGTGCAGCACTGGGGCACCCAGCAGCTCTGACTTGATCCAGATCACGAATGAACATTTAACATTGTTCTTAGGAAAATAACCAGGGCTCATAACACAGTGTTTATATCACTTTTATGCTGGCTGTGAGGAAGAAAGATGGTATCTGGTCCATCTACAGCTATAAGACATCCATAGCTATAGATCCATCCAAGCCACGGGACGCGAGGAGCTGAGAGTTGAAGTGTTACGGAGTTTGTCAGGACGGCTGTGCTCCCAGAGAAATCAGTGAGCAGATCTGAACCAGCAGAGTAAAGTTCAGCAATTTGCATCACATAGCTGGGGCATTTTGAATCTGGTTCTGAACATGCCCACACAGGATTTACACCCCGTGGAGCCGCAGCCTCCGCGGGGAGGCTGCTCCCATCCCTCAAACAGAACAGGACAAGGAGGGGCGATTTCGTGCCGCTGCCGTCTTTCGCTGACTCCACATCCCTCACTGATCTACCCAGGCTGACTTCACAGCACGGCCCGGGATCTCACGCTTCACCTCAGACCAGGAATTGTCAGTCCTGCAGCCAGGCTTAAAACGGGCAAAAATGCATAAACCTGGCATAAAAATACCGCTGCGTGCCTGGGCTAATTGAGATGATCCCAGGTGTATTTTTGGACACTGCCTATGCTCTGGGTTTTAACCAGCTAGCTGTTTCTGGTCCTGCTATCTATCACACAAAGCATGCAATTACCCCTCGTGGCTGCTGTCTCAGGCTATCTGTGCTAGCAGCTAAGCTGGCTTGTAGTTATCTTCCCATGACCCAACTGTGGCACTTATTTCACCTCTTATACAGGGCCCTGAGCCAGATCTGTAGCAGCTTTGACCAAACTTCTGTCTGACTCAGAACCCTTCAGGGAGCATTGTCCCTTCTCACGTTCATCTTGATGTCCCTTATCTCACCCAGGGGCACCAGGGGATGCTAACCTGCAGTTCATGTGGTCCATGCTTTGCGATGAAGAGCACAGAGACAACCTGCTCACCCCACTTCTGTGCCTCGGATTAGGAAAAGCTGCTCTACCAACATGAGGGTGGCTGTGGCTCTGCAGGCACTTTTCTACAGGCAGAGCCTGCGTAAGGGTCTCCCAAGCCCTCTCCAAGCATGCATGCACTTTTTCTGCTGGTCTTTGATTCCTGCCATTGCACTGTTTTTGTGATGGAGCCAGTACCGTTATGTGCTGAGCCACATGAACAGACAGATCGCAGCTGGAAATAGCCCATTTTTTTCCAATTTTGTTCTGTTTCACCCAGCTCAGTTGTGCTCACAGTGTGGCAAAAGACCAGAAACAAAGCAGAGAGCATGGAGGGGGTTGGATTGCTCTTTCATAAGCCTCTAGCTTATGCAAACATAGTTCAAGTCAAGTTTGCAAGTCTACCAGGCTCATGAGGTGGTAGGTGGAGATTAATCCTCATAAACTTAGGCCTTGTTTTGACATGGCCCTGAACGTAGTCTTTAGGTGCCATGTGCTGAGTCAGAGATGCCACAACGGCATGATGCACTGAACCTGTATGAGCTTACTGTGTTCAAATGTCTTCAGAAAGTTCTGACGTAGCCGTGTGGTCCCGGAACAGAAGTTGGAGCAGGTACTAAACTCAGTAAAAAAGCATAAAGCTGGCACAGAAATATTTCTGTACACTGGGCTAACGGAAGGGAAAGAACGTTTTTGTGTGCTTACAGCTGCTCCAGAGCAAGTCAGCCTGATAAAGCCCACAGATCTGGTAATGACCGTCCTGTCACTGTGGCCTCGGTGCAGAAGCCATCAAGGTACCAGATGAAGCCAATGCACCTCTACCAGCAGTGGGCTTCAGCCCTGCGAGGACATAAATTCCCACAGTGCCCCTGGTCTGAGTACAGCTGCCTTCAATCCTACAAAGTTATCCCTGCGTTTAACTTTGTGCATTGTGCAGACTCCCTGTGAATTCATAAATCTTTGAGGACTGTGGCTCAAGTGAGGTAAATTATAGAAACTGGAATTAAAGTATAAAGCATATATTCTAAACAAGCATTAAGGCTACTGAAGGCTGCCCTTTGACAGCTTTCTTCTTCAGTTTCCAGGTAACTTTTATTTGAGTGCTGAAGGGGCTTTATTTAGAGTTATATTTTACAATGAGTAGGGAGTTAGGTTTTGAAAGTAACTCTAAAATTGAAGAGTGAATTATCACCAAAATGCAAAAGAGAAAAAAAAAAAAAAAAACGTAGGTGAGAATGAAAAATTAAAAAACCCAGTCCTCTTGAAGGAAACTTAGAACAAAAATGATAACGTAAGGATTTCCACAATTAATACATAGGCTTAATTGGTTTAGCTTCCCTTTCATTTTATACAGCATGAGGTCCACAGAGGCCATACTTTCATGAAACTCTGGCTTTGTCAGTGGAGCTAGCTTAAAATGTTCCCTTCTCCCTTCCCTGGTGCCTTACAGGGAGGGCACTGCAGAGCACTGCCCTCCCTGTGGACATCTCCTCTTGCCAGAGCAAGGTATGTGGCTCAGCCCTGCAAACCCAGGGTTTTTAGCCAAGTTAGAAATAACACCCCAAAATAAGTGATTTCTAGCGTCAACCAGTTCTGATTGCTGGTGTGGTCCCCCAGACAGCTGCAGTGGTGTCACCAAGGAGGCCGTGGTGGCGAAGAGGAGCACGTGGGTGCTGCGAGGCTGAGATGGTGAAATGGCACTGGAAACTTTGTGAGTTAACTCTGACACCAAAGCCAAGCTCTCACGAAGCTGCTGCCGACATGTCAATAGAAATGCCAGCGAAAAGTCTGTGGGAAGAGAAAAAGCCTTCAGGCCCCACAGTACAGCATATAATTTAACAAAAGACACCCACTGGTCATAATAGATGGTTGAAATGAAAAGTATTAGTCACCCTTGGGACGGTGATTGACACAGGGTAATCCTCCAGGTATTACTTTTTTTAAACAAAATGTTGTCATCAAAATATAGCAAAAGGCTGGATGTTATGGGGCATTGCTAGGCTTTGATGTGAGGATAAGTATTTTAACTAGAGCTTAACCTGAAAGGGCATTTTCCGTTCATTTTCCTTTCTTCTTGATCTTGTTGATTAACCAGGTGGCTCTTTTGTGAAATACATTTACCCTCTCTGATCTCTTTTTAAGAAAGCCAAATATCAGGGATGCTGTGACACAGCCGTTTGGTAAAGCTCCTCAGTGAAACTGTAAGCAAGGAACTCTGTAACCAACACAATCACTTCTGAAATGTGGAGGGGTTTAGGGGTCTTCTGGTCGTAAAGAACCACTTTGAATAAAGAGGGTCTACAGAGAGCTATCATCTCAAGACAAAACTTGTGGGATTCACCTATCACATGTGGCAGGCATTTTTGGATGTCTATCAGAGCTGATTGCCTAATTCCTTTGACAGCTGACAGAAATAAACAGAGCACTGACTACAAAGAAGGGGAGTTTGGATGCTGGAGTCTGCACTGAAAACATCGCAGGCTAGTGAGACGAATCCCGTGCAGCTGGTCAGTGCTCTTTCATGCAATGCCAGTTTTTAAGATTTTCAGCTACACAGTCCTGCGTAATTGGGAAGTAATTTACCCAGTTAAGTAGCAAAGTGAAGTCAAGGGGAAAGATACTTAACTGCTGCAGATGAGCATAGCTCTTCTTGTGAAATTGCATGGAAGCTCTGTTGACCAACTTCTCCCATTTAAGATTGGTGTATTTACTCCAAGCATTCATCATCAGAAGCAAGCATGTTGTTGGGCAATGGTGAGCAGGCAATTTGCCCTCTGCTCAATTAGCTCTGAAATGGAAAAAGCAGGAAAATTTATAGGAAGACTAGAAAAACAGCACATGATTTCCCAACAGCACTTGAAAAGTTTTCATGCTGCTTTGATTGTGACTGTTCCCTACTCTTGCAAGCCCAGACTGGAGCCGTTACTTGGGCTAGGTGTAAGTGCAGGGGGACAGATGATGAGAGGAAGGTGTACACCACCGGAGAAAGTCCCGGTGCAGAAGACAGCTTCAGGACAGAGGGCAGGGGAGGTTAACGGCATGCAAATATGTGCTTCTGAACAGGGCGTTTCCCCAGATCGGTTCCCAAGTGCTTGGGAAGAATGTTTTGCAGAGTCCCCCAGGACACTGCCACAAGTACTCAGACCCTACCTGCAGTCCCTTTGCTGATCAAGTCCTCGATTTTCTCCAGGAGACTAAGGACGTCCTTGCACTACTGTCAAGATGTGGAATTCTGCTCAGTGAGGATGACTGTGAGCTCACCAAACTAGTTTTCCCTTGCACTTGAATCTTGACAAGACTGGGGTTAAAAATATCTGTGGCTGGATTGCTCTTAACCTCCATGGAATCATGTCAGCACCACAAGTGGCCCTTTGGTTCATCTGCATCTCCACCACGGTGGACACTTGTGCAGAAGAGAACAAATATATATATATATATATATATATATATAAAAGGCCCAGCCTTGCTGTTTGTTCATTCAGCTCTGCTGGGAAATAACGTGTAGATATATTTTCATACCATTAAAAATACAATACTAAGTAGGTGGAGTTACGGGGTTTTAAATAAGGGCCAAGTACCTTAGAGTCAGGCATTCCAAGCATTTTTTCCAAGCTGCTTTCCTCTCACCACCAAAATAACACTGGATGGAAATACTTCATAATTTTTTCATGATGAAATTTTTTCATGATGAAATTTTACACTGGCAAGGTAATACCATAGTAATTAAATATCAAACCTTCTCCTGCATCACACAGCAGTTTCCAACGTGTTTGTGTACTCCATTTTACAGGACAACAGATAATATCTGTGTTTATTATCACTTAGATCTTATATAGCTATCTGACATCTCAGAGTACTTTAGGGAGAAAAGATTATTGTCTTTATCCAAATGCTGAGAAATCACAGGTCACGAGTTTTTAAAAACCTGGGGCTAGTTTTAGGTACCTAACTTGAGACAGACTGATGTTGTTTTTGTTGACTCTTTGTCTTCTTCTTGGCAGCTGGCTTTATATAGTCTTTCTCAATCTACAATCCTAACATCTGAAAACACATACAGGTATCTCAAAGTTGAGACTTCCCTTGAAAACTCCTGGGGCTAAGTGTCTTGCCCAGAGAGGACTTGCCTAATGCAATCTGGAGCTACGCTGTCTCACAGAACCCTTGCAGCAACTTCAAGGTCAAACTCTGGCTGTCCAAGGCACAGAGGATCACATCACACACACACACAGCACACTGCCACCTCGGCTTACATATTGTGTGCTTATGCTGTTTGCCTTTTTATAGTGTGGGCAGCCATCATGCTGCATAGACAAACCACCTTTGCCAAGCTTGATCAGTGTTCTGATCCCCAGATGTGTGCTAGCCCGTGCACAAGGGGACAACAGTTGTATGCTGTGTTGCCTCAACATACATCAAAAGCTGAGACAAGACAAGCTGTATGATCTAGCACTGTCCTTCAATTATTTGGCATGCCACCACGGGGCCTATCGCTGCCAAGGACGCACAGTATCTTCTTGCTGCTTGTCCTTGTAAGAAGTTCAGTCAACAACATGATGGGGTGAAGATCTTCTGTCCCGATAAGATCCTATCCTGCAGATGGAAGTATGCAAAAAAAATAAATAAATGAGGCTAACAATTGCAAAGAACAATCTGAGACATCTCCTCACTGAGACACCTTGACCTGAGTGCAGTTTGCCACAACTCTCTTCTGTTCACCCCTGAGACAACAACATGGACTGAGCAACTAACCAGTTCCCTAGGCTCCCATGAGCTAAGGAGCCCAGCCATACAAGAAATCTCTAGAGTTGGGTTAGGGGCCCTTGGCTTTGGCCCAATGTAATAGATGAGGCCCCATTACTCTAAGTGCCCTTGAGTTGTACCCCTGGAGTGCTCTCTGTTGGAGAAGAAAGGGTTCCTTTCTGCCCCTAAATTGTTTGTATGAATTTTTAATCTCCAGCACTCTGTGGCTTGCCTGTCCTGTTTAGTTGTCTGCTTGTTTAGTCCTATTTTGAAGCAAAGATACATTCATCAAATTTGAGTGCATTTTATGGTATGTGAAAATTTACTCTAGGCAATAACAGACAGACTTCTGCACAAATATTAAAGGTAGGAATTATCCTAAATGCCATAAGATATCCACAGCATAGAAGTCCATATCTAACCTTCATATATTCTCTGCTGATGGCAAAGAAAGGTGCTTCTTGTGCATGATTCATCTCAAGTAAAACAGGTCACAGAAATAACTTTCTAGAAACGACAATTTCTCTTACTGAGTCAAAAGGTTGTTGAGATACATAACTCAAATGTAAGTGGTTATACTGTAAATGTCCAGATGAGATGAATCCCACATGCATTGTCTGTACTTACGCCCTATGCAAAGACTATTTTTCTCCCCTGCTCCAAAATCAGGTGTGCATTTGTCAGCTGCTCAGGTGTCTCTGAGTACCTGCTGCAGAGGAGTTAATTTGTCATTTCCCCTAGGAGTGCCAAACAGCACGCCATCAAGATGTTTGAGGGATGATACAAGTAGGGGTAGAAAGACTTGACTGCAGGACACAAGGATCAGCAAGCAGGATCACAGAACAGCTGAGGTTGGAAGGAGCCTCTGGGAATTGTCTAGGCTGACCCCTGCTCAGAGCAGCGCCAGATAATGCAAGTTGCTCAGGACTGTGTACAGTCAGGTTCTGAGTATCTCCAAGGTTGGAGACGCCACAACCTGTCTGTGTGATCACCCTTCCAGTAAAGAAGGTGGGTGTTATTTATTTTTAATGTTGAAATGGTATTTCTTATATTTCCATTTCTGCCAATTGCCTTTTGTTTGAAAGGGTATCTCAGTAGTACCATTTTAGTAGTATCTTTTTAGGTACCACTGAGAGTCTGATTCCATTTTCTTTAGTCACTCCATCAGGTGTCTGTACACATGGGTAAGATCCTCCCTGAGTATTCTTTTCTCCAGGCTGAACAGTGCCAGTTTTCTCAGCCTTTGTTCATATGTCAGATACTCCCATCCCTTCATCATCTTTATGGCTTTCTGTCCCTGTCTCTGTTGCACTGGGTGAGGAGCCCAGACCTGGACCCAGAAATCCAGATGTTCACTGGGGCTGAACAGATGGGAATAGTCACCTCTCTCGGCCTGCGGGCAACCCTCTTCGTAATACAGCCCAGGGGGCTGCTGGCATCATCTTGAGATATTGCAGTAGACAAGGGCAGAGGGCAGCTGCCAGCATGACTTTAATTCAGTTCCCAGGAATGCCAGAAGCATGTCTTCTAGTTAAAGACCTGCAGCCTTTAGGCAAGCCAAGTACAGCATGCTAGCAAAGACACTTCATAGGAAACCGTAAGTGGAAAGGCAGGTAGGGAGGTCATAAGGAGGGCCACTATTTTGGTACTAGACATTAGCTGCTACTGAAGGAAGAAATATATGTGTATCATTGTTACAAGCTGATGGGGTGTGGGGCAAAGAGGTGCCAGCTAGCTCTCCATACAAAAGGAGGTGTCCTGTTGCTGGCAGATGGGAGAAAAAAAAAAAAAAAAAAAAAGGGAGGTAAAGTATGAAAGGGAGCAATGGGGAAAAAAAATGGTGGCCAGGCACAAGCAGGTGTGTCCATAGGTGTAAGGTCCCCAAGGGAATGAAGCCTCTGACAGTGATGTGGATGGCATTACATGTGGTCTTTCCTGCTGCATTTATCAAGGCCACTGCCATGGTTGATCGCAGGTAGCTGTAGAGTCCGCCGGAGCCACTTGGCTTTGAAGAGGCCCCACCAACCTCGCCTGGACTGTGAAGAGCACAGCTTAACCTGCTGACCTGGAGGGCACTCTCCAGCCTGGCTTTGAGGTGGTATTGTGCACAGTGCAAGCAAGCCGTCAGCCTCTCTAAACGATCTTCAGGACAGATAAAGATGCAACACTTATTTCTGGCAGACTGAAGAATGCCAAGGATCGATGGCTGTGACAGAAAGCAATTTCTGCTCTCTGAAACTCACTGCTTTGCCCTGTGAATGGGCACGGTGTGTATGGATCACGTTGTGTGCTACCTACACACAGGAATATCTAAACAAGTGCAACATACATGTCATTTATTTGATGTTTTGGTAGAAAATTGAAGCAAAACTGGTGAGAGAAGCTAGGCTTGCTTATTACGACCTTCAGCAGGTCATGTTGCCTCCCCTTGGGCCTTTATCTTTCATCTCTCTCCGAGAGGTGTTGCGGAAAGGAACAAACAGCCAGCGAGCGGCACTGGCAGATGAAGCGAGGCTGCTGCTCCACGGCAGCCTAAAGTGAATTATTTAACCTCTTCCCAGCCAGGTGGGCCCATCTCCTCCCTTGTGGCCCGGTGGCTGTTCGGCCAAAGCACCAGCACAACCAGCTCCGTGTTACCGCCAGGCGAGGGTGACAAAATGGCTGCAGGGAGGCACAACGGCGGAGCAGGAGGCAGGGAGGGCCGGCTGGTGGCAGTTCACAAGTAGCTAGGCCAAGGCCCTGGTGGGATGGCAGCCAGCAAAACCCAGCCTTAATGCTTCTGCACACAACCGAGTTGCCGGTGTCCCGTAGGCCGTGGAGGAGCGGGGTGCGTTTGTAAAGGCTTTGTACACCTGAATGAGTCACTGAAGAATGTTGCCGGGAATTTTTATTTCTAGTTTGCCCAGTCCGCCGAAATGAATCAGTTACGAGTGGAGATAACAGAAAGTATTCACTGAAATACTAAATGCCAGCATTCAGCAGGGTGGCAGCCCAGCTCGGTGCCTGCTGTAAAATTCCAGCAGGCGAGGAAGGCCGCTTGGCTGGCGCTCAGAAACCGGCAGGAAACACCCCCACTAAGCTGCGATTCAACACCGAGGGAAAAAAGAAATCCCTTCCTCTGTAACAGGGAGTGTGGGTGAGCACGGCTGGGCTAATAAAGCAACGCTGCCCCGTCACATCTGGAAACATGGCTCGGAAAAAAAATAAAAATAAAAAATCCAATTAGCTCCAACTCTCCTTACTACAGTGGTCCTAAATCAGTCCCTAGAGAGCCATCGCATCAGATAACTGCATCCCGCGATGAGTGGCTACATGCTCTGCAACGTGTGCCACAGATGGCAGCCACCAGCCAGGACGGAGAGGTGCCCATTAGCAGAGAGGCAGAACTTGGCTACAAGCACCTCCCCAGCCACGAAGCTGCCTGCTAGCAGATGCCCCCCTCCCATGCGGAAGAGGTTGCTGATCCAAATTAAAAGAATAATGATAATAATAATACTGCCTTTTTTTTTTTTTTTTTTTTTTTTTTTTCATTATAAAAGCATCCGGGCAAAGCCAGAGCTTGTAACCCTCCCTTATCCCAGGTGCTAAAGCTGGTTGTGTGCAGAAAAGCACCGTGAGAGACTGGCTGGATTCTCTCAGTTAGCAGGTGTTGGGAGCCTGCAGGGATCTGCAGGTTAATTAATCCTGACTTACCAGGGCTGGGGAGGCTCATTAGCCTCCACCCTAAAAACGAGGAAGACAGGAGGAGCCCTCTGGGGGGAAGGCAGGCAGTGTTTGTGGGGATAGGAGCTGAGGGAGAGCCAACTCTGGGGAAGAGGCTTTAGGTGGGGCTTATGAATTATTTTTTCATCCCTTTTCTCTGAATAAAAGCAAAGTTCAAGAGAAGTATGTTTTTACACTCTGAGACAAGCACCCAATTTGTCAATGGTTAGCAGAAGCTCCATTTGCAGAAACCAGACGAAGCCTCCCCACGCTGCACCGCAGACCCGAGCAAGCGCTCACCCCGGTGAGCTTCAGTGCTGCTTGGGTTCGCCGTCTCTGGCCCTAAATAGGGAGATTTCCAGGCCTCTAAAAGGGGGAGGGGAGGAAGGAGGATATTTGACTTGTTGTCAGGGCTTGCGAGACCACACGCTTGACTTGATAGCATTTCTGTGCTCGCCTGCCCAGCGTGTCACAGGATATACATTGCTTTCTAATCAAATCCAAAATGTCAGGGAAGGTATCGCTGGCCAAAACCCTGTTGACTGCAGGGGAAGGAAAGGGGAACGGGAACGCCGGAGGAGGGGGATGGGCCAGCTGTTTAGCATAGCTACAGCTTCCAGCACCTCTGCAATTGTTTATAGTTCAAACAACTGCCTGATGGCACCCACTCGCACCTTCTTGCTCAACCATGCCTCCACCTCTCCTTCCCCCCCCCTCCTCGAAGCCTTTGAGGTGCTGACACCCTGACAAACCCAGCCTCCCCTGCTCTTGGCCTGAGCAGCCTCTGGCACCACGCTGGCCAGCTGGAGCAGCTCGGGAGGAAGGCAGGAGGGAGCGGTGGCAGATGCCCAGGCTGTCACCACCACCTTGCACCAAGCCACGGGTCTGGTGTGTGGCCGAGTGACAGGGAGAGGGACACAATCGTGCCAGGATGTGGAATTGCCCTGTCAGGGACAGGAGGAAAAGAGATGGGTGCAGGGCTCCTGGTTCAGGAAAATATGTAAAGCCCTGAACACAAAGGGAAGGGCAACCCAAGGAGCACCATGGAGGAAGGGGAAATGGGGATGAGAGGAAAACACAGAGATTTCAGATGGAAGGAAGTGAGAAAACAGAGAGCTGGCAATTCCTTCAGGGCATCCATGGAAAAGAGGTCAGGAGGGTGGCAGTCATAAAAGCTTGTGGGGATCAGCCTTGTCATGTGCTGGGCTGGTGAAAGCTCTCTCCCCAGCATGTTGGGCAGACCTCTCATCAATTACATGTTCTCAAGGCAAACTGAGGTCAAAATAAGCCCTTAATGATGGCAACAATTGCCTTTGATAGAGCTTAAAAGAAAAAAAAAAAAAATACACATTTTTCTTTTATCAGAAAAGAAAAAAAAAAAAAGTGTGACTGGTATCCCAGGGAAGACTACCAGGCTTCAGGCTACCACTTGTCCCAATTCTCAAGGAATAAATCAAGAGAAAACTCCCTGTGTTTCGTTTCACGTGAGAAATGAGAACGAGCTTGTTCCCATTTCATTCTTTTGCTGGGATGCCCCTTTCCCTCCTCCTGCATCTGCAACCAAGATCTGAAAATTACAGAAGCGATGAGGGTGGTGCACACCGCCCAAGGATAAATCCCAAATTCCTCCTCCCCCCCACCATACATCCCACTGAAAATTGTTGCCTGTCGAGGGTTCGGTACTGAGCCACCTAGTGGCATTGGATAGAAATCGGTCTAACAGATAACATCAGGCTCCAAGCCCCCACGAAGACAGGAGGTGGAGAAAGAGGTTTGTTGGCAGCGTTGTGGCCCACCCATGCCTTGCCCGAATTGCATGGAAAACCTTTTTCATTGATGGCTGGATTCCTGTTCCTAAAGCGTCCTTTGGGACGTGGACCAAATGCTGAGTGTTGATGCAAGAGCAGATATCGGGGTACAAACCCATCAAACCCATGCAGCCCCCCTCTGCCAAGCCCCAGCTGCTGTTGGTTTCCTTTGCTCGGAGCTGAAGATGCTCGTGTTGCAAATGCCTTAATGAACAGAAAGTCCTCTCTCCTGTATAAAGGAGACATGGGGACTGTGTAGGGGCCTTTATGGGGCTCTGAGCAAAGGAATTAAAAAAAAAAAAAAAAAAAAAAAAGGCTTATTGTCCAGCATCGGGGGAAGGGAAGGTCTGTCTGGTGCCGTATCCCCTCAGGCTCTGCTGTGGGGGAAGGGGAAGTTGTGCAGAAATTGAGCAAAGGCAGCCCCAGGGTACTTCTTAGAGTGATAAACTGCTGTGGAATGGACATCTGAGTCTGGAAGCAGCCAGCCTACATTACCAAATTTCAAAACATGGGAAGCAAAATTAAATTGGTCAATCTGACCACTACTCATTGCATCGTGTCAAGGAATAGCTCGAGTGGTTATTTTTCTCTCCTGCTTTCTCAAGAGAGACACGCAAATCTGCAAAAATTGTAATGTATTCCCTCTAAAATCAGTACACACCCAAAATGGCAGTTCTTTAAATTTGATTTTGCCTTTTCAAGTTCCATGGCTATGAAGCTTTAAACAATAGAAACATTTGTTTTGCATGAAAAGATGCTAAGATTCTCCCAAAGCCATCGCTTGCCGGAGTCAGGGGTTAATAAAAGCACCAAATATCACAAGGCTTACAGTAAAATCGTGCAGATTTACACTACTAATATATGTAACTTTGTAGTTTGGATTAGGTACAGCTTTCTGAATGCCAAAGTTTCCCTTTATTTATTTATTTATTTATTTATTTTCTCTGCAAAGCACAACAGAAATATTAGAAAGCCAAGTGAGAGTCTGGTTTAAAGAGCAAGATACACAATATGTAGAGGCAAGGGTATGGCAAGAATGCTGTGATTGGACATATCAATCATTTCTATGGCAACAGACAAGGATATAACAATACTGTAGAATTGAGCAGAAGAGACTGTGGAAAAAAAAAATCATTATTATACACTATTGACACTTTAATTTGCTCATTGTAGAAATGGATTCACAAAAAAATGCAGAAAACCATAGGCAAATACTACGAATTTCTGTTTATATTTTCACATTTATAGTTCATGGTAGCAAAAAAGAAAAAAAAAATCTTTTGTACATTGAGTACATTCTTGATCTTCCAGAGAGTGTTTGAAGGTCCACGTGACTATAAAGAAAGCATATGTTTTGTGAGGATGTATGTAACATAGCATAATACAGCATGATACAAAGGAGCGTGTGTTTGCAAGTAAAGAGACAGAGATTGAATCCTACATATCCACAAGGCTTTTGCCTTTCTATACTCTTTGGATGAAAATCATAACGTTTAGCACAAAGACTGATCACTTTCATATTCTTCTCATAAATTTATTTATTTATTTCTTTTTTTTAGTCACTGTGGGTGGGACTTAGCTTGCCTAAGTTTTACTATGTGGACGTGAGATACTGCTTAAACTGCTACAGCGGACTGAGCCCTCAGGTCAGTGGAGCCAAGCAAGGTCTTCTGCTCTTCATGAAGTAGACTTACACACCTCATCAGCCAAATTCCTCTCCAGACACCACTGGCCATTTTGTCTAGATCCCTACTGGCTGTTAACAGGAGCTTAGACACCTTGCTCCCGTACAGACACTTATGCTTTAGACACCTGGTGCACCATCCAGGTGCCTGCCCCTGGGTGTCTGACACCTTTCAGACCCCTCTGAGTAGCCGTGACATCCCCAGTGGGCTGGCGGAGGACATGTGGGAGACTTCTGGAGCAGCAGCTCAAGGTCAAATGGCACCTGAATCAAGCCTTTCAGCAGGCAGCAGCGGGCAAGCAGTGGGTACAAAGTCAACCTGGGAAGTCCAGGGAGCAAGTCAGGGCCAGCAGGGAGGGGGTGGGGGCACAGGCACACCTACAACATATCTGGGTGCCAGGGTGGGAGCCCACATGCAGCTCCTGGAGCAAGGGGTATAGGGTGTGTGCCTGGGGGTGCTGTAGGGGGCAGATCAGGACAGTTAAAACCTGTGAGCACACAGGATCATAATACCCAAACATCAGGGGAAAGTGAATCTTCACCCTTGATGTTTATAGTGCAGAGATCTGCATTTGAGCCTGGCACATTTCTTTTATACTCTTCCTTTCTAGTAGCTGGAAAGAACAGGCACTGCGAGGAAGTTGTATTATCTGTTCTGAAGGTATGGTATCAAAGGAGAGAAATTTTGCCCTGGGAATACATATATCTCTGACCACAAAGGGAATCTCAGTGTAGATGGGTGTGCTGTAAAATGGGTCAGAGGAACCCTGCCTGACATATCTTTAAGAAGAGACAGGGTGGGCACACATGGCAAAAAGCACACAGGGGTGTAGCCCCGTAATATGGAGTCTTCCTATCCCCTCACATTTCTGTCGTGATGTTGAAGACAATATTAACATAAATTTCTTAGATTGGACACTGATGATGCCATGACAATATTTAATGTCTGCCTGAGTCCTTAAGGGTCATTCTGTTTCCTATTCCGAGGACAGAGAAGGTTTTTGCTGCCACTCACCGCTGTTCCCCATGGGTCTGTCCTTGCTTCTATTTCTCTTTATCTGCCTCTACATGGCAAGGCCATGTTGAAATATTTTTCATAGTTTCCTAATGTCTTTTAGAGGCACGGTGGGGGGAACAACAACAAACATGCACAAAATGGTGATGTGTATTGGGGGTGATGAGCAGCAGACTGACGGCTCTGTGCTGGAGCCCTTCCTCTGTCAGATAGCTCGGGCACCTTCCCACTGCCCAGACAGCTTCCACACCTGACCTCGAAGGAGGGTCATACAGCCTTATGCATATTCTTTTTCTCAAGTAGGTGGTAATTAGCCCTGCATGCGGTGGTAGCTTTGGTGACACCTACTTAACAGAATGGGGAATGAAAACATCAGTTCTCAGAGGGCTGTCTCTTCTCTTGGAGAAAGCTAGGCAGGGCTGCTTTGAATTAAAGTACAAACTAGTCTCCCACACAAGGCCAGGCATGGTTCTGAAAGTCTCCTGTACATCTGCATGTAAACACATACACCACAAAATAGATCATAAAATAATTCGATTGGAGATGGCCTGTTTGGGTGCCTCTCACCCATCTGGTCCATCCCTTCCCTAAAACAGGGCTGTCTCAGATCAGGTTGCTCAGGGCCTTGTTTAGGTGTGTTGTGGGCATCTCCAAGGACGGGCATTCCAGAGTCTCTCTAGGCAACCTGATCCAACACTTACCACCCTCCCTGTGAGACTTGTTTTTTCTTTTGTCTGATCGGGATTTCCTTTGTTGCGAGCTGTGCCAGTTTCTTCTTGACTTGAGCTGAGCTTTCACTGTAGTCTCTCAGAGGATCCCTAGAGCCAAACTACTGCAATGTGTGCTGGATGAGTGGACTATAAGGTGGGTGGAAAGCTGGCTGGAGCACTGGGCTTAAAGCTTTGCGGTCAGAATTACAAAGTCCAAGCAGCAGCTGGTTGCTAGTGGCCTCCCTCAGGGGTCAGTGCTGGGGCCTGTAATGTTTAACTTCTTTGTTAAAGTGCATCGCTCTCCCCTTGTTCACAGACCCAGTCATCTTATGGAAGGAAATCAGGCTGGTCAGGCATGATTTATCCTCGCTGAACCCATACTGACTGTTCCCAGCTGCCTTCCTGTCGTTCGTGTGGCTAGTCATGGCTTCCAGATTTGCTCATAGTCCTGAAGTTAGGCTAAGCTAACTGCAGTTGCATGGATTATTTCTTATCCTTCAGGTGTGACATTTGGCTTTTTCCAGTCACTGGGACCTTTCCCCATGACCACAGCCTTTCAAAGACAGCAGAAAACAACCTTGCAATGATTCCCACAGCACTCTCAGATGCATCCTAATGAGTCCTTTGGGCTTCTGTCCTGCCTATCTTCAGGCCAGGTGTCATATCATGCACATTTTACAATGCCAAAACACCACATCCACTTACAATTTTATATTTAAAAGTCAGTGCCAAGAAATGAAACCTTCTATCTGTGTTTTCC
Source organism: Nettapus auritus (assembly GCA_011076525.1). NCBI lineage: Eukaryota > Metazoa > Chordata > Aves > Anseriformes > Anatidae > Nettapus > Nettapus auritus. The sequence goes on from CM021765.1 coordinate 140,026,716, forward strand.
TAGAGAATATTTGGTAGTACTAACTTGGGAGGTGAAACAGAAAACCTGTCTCATCTCCGTACTGCTGCTTTGCAACCAAAAGTAGCAGTGTTTGCAGAGAGACAGAAGCTGGTCTTTTCTTTCCTAAAAAGGCTTGCAAGCACCATCCACCCTGCTCTTAGAAACTTCTCAGTCCTTAAAGGAAAAATTAAATCCTCCTCCCTAATGAACGTCTCCAAAAACAACATAACACTCCCTGCAGAATCAGGAACTGGAAAACAGGTCTTGAAGGTCTGCTTGTTTTTCTTCCTTCATGCATTCTGCTACTGTAAATAAGCTACTTCTTCTATCGACCCTGCTTCTCGCTCAGCCACAAAGGGTGGGATGCCCATGGCCAAACTGGCTGTAATCTGCTGCATCTGAGCATGTTTCTTGGACCCTTTCACAGCTGATGGAGGGGCACAGGCTTTCCTAGTTTGTGATTCTTTTCCTTGTGAAGTAGCTATCTAAAATGGGTTGGATGGTTCTCACTTACTAGGTTGTGACATAGAGGACCAGCTTGGATGTAGATGTTTACACCGAAGGTACTTAGAGTTAGTTGAGATGGATGCTGTTTGAAATGCACATAAAAAGGTGGCACAGATCTCTAAAAGTATGTTCCTTGCTCCTATGCTGGCCTTCCAACTATATCTGAGTCACCAGAGGAGTCCTGTTAGGACAATTAAATCTCCTGACATATTGCAACAAATGCAGGAGGAAGCAAATTCTAATCGTTCCCTGAAAGCATCTGTCCATGTCCAATAGCAAAACCAAGGTGTTAGCTTGATTGAGGTGATTTCAATGATAACACAAGAAGACACAGATGACTTCTCAGGAACTGTCAATTTGTCATTTCCGTTCTCATGTCAATTCTCCAAACATATCCACTGTACACCAGAACTTATCTCCTTCACTGCCTCATGCATGGTGTAGTGATTTACAGTTAGAAAAGAAATGTAAAACTCTTTTCATGGGGTGGACATAGCTCCATTTTTCACAGGCTCACAGACAGCACAAGATAGAAGAGAGTAAGGAATCCAAGCCCTTGCTCACAACAAACATGTTCAGAAGTTGAATGCAAGGGATTAGCCTAGATACTCCCTACAATATTGCATCAACATCGTGTTTGCATAGTTACTCCCAGTCTCAGAACAAACAGTAAGGAAATAGTGAATCAGACCATGGAGATTTCCAGAAACCTGAGCAGACAGACTGACTGAGGAGCTTGTGCAATGAAGAGAAGAGTTGTCACTTCTCCCCAGCCAAACTCATTCTGTAGTAATTTACTCACTGTTGCATGAAGCACCTGTAAATGTTTCAACATTAGGACGTTTATCACTCAGCTGGAGTCCTGAAGTCAAAAAAATATTCTATCTGAATGCACAGCATGTTCAAGGAGGATTTTTGCTTCAAGACAATTCCATGCTTAACTGAAACCTGGGTTTTCATTAAAGAGCTGAGCCATGTCTGCATCCCTAATGCCCTGCACGTCAAACTCTGTTATCCTGATGTGGGTCTTCCACTAGAAATAAGGAGCTTTTCACTAGAGAAGGTATCAGCCAAAGGTGCAGGTCTAGAACCAGCTACACTAAACGCTGAAGAGCTTCCGTGACTTCAACAGGTATTTTGAGGTGAATCAAAATTCCTTCAAATAATAATATGAAAAATAAAAAAGATTTGTAAAAATATTCAAAAGAAAAACATAAGTGCTTTTTATTACATTAAATTAATTATAGTGTCCCTGGTTTTATTTCATGACTTTTAATGGATTATTTTCAGAGGGCCATATTCTATGCTGCCCCAGGTTTTTATGACATATTTATTCTCTAATGGTTCAAATGCAACAGATTCAGCTGCTCACATCCTGCCACCAGGGTTAAGGTCAGAGAGAGTAAAGGTAGCCATCATAATCTGCACCTTTCAGATATGAAGCATTTCCTCTAAAATTAAAGAGAAAACAGAAAACAAACAAAAAGAACCCCCTTTATCTCTGTTCTGAGATAAATTTATCTGTGAAGGTAACACACGTAATGAGAGAGGAAAAGATGCCAGGAGACAGGTGTGACCTAGCTTTCATTAGCTATACCTTTATCTAACTGGGTGGAGACACAAAAGAAACAAAATCTTTCCATTTAGCTGTGTCATTATGGGGTGAGGCACGCTGGCTTTGGTGCACTGAAACTCTGACAGCGGATACAGTCACGCTCTCCCACTGGCCTCAGTTGCTACATCTCTTTCCCAGCTTCTCTCTCATTGTGCTCACTTTCCCTAGCCTTCCTCATCGCTGGAAAGTGGCCGTGTGTCCATACAGGCACATTCCAGCATACCAGCGCGTTTATGGCACCGCAGCTTATCACTAGCATCTTTCCACTCACCCTCTTTGGTCATCTGACAGTCTGGGCAGTTTGAGGCATGAGACAAAACTCGGCTCTCAGATGTGCACTCCCCGGACTCCAGCAGAATTTGCACACGTGGTACCAAACGAAAATGTCCTCAAAGGAATTCGACCATACAGCTTGTTATGTAACACGCACGCAGGTCCGGCTGTGACAGAAGATGTGCACATGAAGCGTTTCAGAAGGAGGAATTTAGCTTTTAGGTCCTTTCAAAGAGTGAATAAAAGATGCACAGTAAATAAAACTGTAAAATTTAATTTACTCTAACTTCTGATATAACACAATGGTTTATCTGTCAGTGATTAGAAGCCATTCTGCAAATACTTCAGGAACTTACCACAAATAACCTGCAGAAAGGTCAAAAAAGAAGCACAGAGGTACACGACTCACCCTTTGCCAGCAGGGAAGTTTCAGTCCTGCCATGATGGACCTTGTTGCTTAGCACTCCACATGAGATGGGAGTTAAATTCAATAGCTTGCAGATATCAAAAAGTGTACAGACATCAAATAAAATATTTCACAAACAAGCTATGGTTTGAACATTCTTCCAAAGTATTTAGGCAATACTTTAAAATGTAACTATTTAAAGAAAACTGGGAATTTTCAACATTTCTCCAACTCAAATGGGCCAGCTTCATAAGAAGTATTATTTTTATCTGTTTCTACCAAGAGAGTACAAAAATTTTAGCACTTAATATGTTTAGAAAAGCAATGCTGTGCCTGGAAGCAGCACAAAGGAAATAAGGGCTTGCTGCACTATCCAGGGATTAAAATTGGCAAACGTATTCCAGTAGTTTGGTTTTCCAACAGTCACAGAGCACAAACAAGAGAGACACTTACTGTACTGAGGGATCCCCCCCTGTAGATTGAGATTTGTTTCTTACAGGGCACCTGGGGATGCAAGACCCCACGGATGGGACACCCACCGCTTCTCTGGGCGACCATGTCGGCACACATCTCCCCATCATGGTGCAGAGGAGGCTCTACAGTCCAAAGAATCATCAAATGGTTTGGGTTGGAAGGGACCTTAAATATCATCTAGTTCCACTCCCCTGCCATGAGCAGGGACACCTCCCACAGACCAAGTTGTCCAAGGCCCCATCCAGCCTGGCCTTGAACACCTCCAGGGATGGGGCATCCACAGCTTCTCTGGGCAGCCTGTGCCAGGGCCTCACCACCCTCATAGGGAAGAATTTCTTCCTAATATGTAATCTAAATCTACCTTTTTTAAATTTAAAGCCATTACCCCTTGTCCTGTCACTGCCCTGCCTGACAGAGTCCCTCCCCTTTTCTGTAGGCCCCCCTTAGGCACTGAAGACTGCAATGAGGTCTCCCTCAGGCCTTCTCCAGGCTGAACAACCACAAGTCCCTCAGTCTCTCTTCATAGGAGAGGTGCTCCAGCCCTCTGATTGTCATCTGTCCCTCCTCTGGACTTGCTCTAGGTCCATGGATAGGTCCATGTCCTTGTGCTGGGGGCCCCTGAGCTGAACACAGTACTCCAGGTGGGGTCTCATGAGTGCAGAGCAGAGGGGGAGAATCACATCCCTTGACCTGCTGTCCATGCTTCTTTTGATGTAGCCCAGGATACAACCTACCACTGCCTTGTAAATGCAAGGTTTCTGAGATCACCCTCTTTTAGGATGTCACTGAAGGGTCACAGTCATAGAAAATAAGGACCATAGGGCTCACTTAGGGTGGTTTAATCTCCTCTGCCTGGAAGGGCAGCCACAAACCCTCCAGTGTTTTCTAGCCCTTGAGGAACTTGTGAGGAGCTGGAGGGGGCTCAGGACAGAGTTCATCAGCTGCATTTGCATCTGAGCTTCTTATTCCAGCCAAGCTCCCAGGGTGACTTTAACAGCAGGCATACACAGCCCTGCACGAGATGTGGCCTGAGTCCAGTTCCAAGATTAAAACTCTACAGCATGGTCTCTTATTTGCCCCTCCCTGAAATTCTTCCACAGCAGCTGACAGGTAGGAATCACTACTAGCAATGGGATATGGGCAGCTGCAGTCAAAAACTAGCCCTCCGCTGGCACTGAGGAATGATTTTCGATAATCTGGAATACAGGCTGAATTTTCTATGCACAAATATTGGAGGCGGTAATGTGATTAGTGACAATGATGTATGAGGAAATATTTACCATGGGCTTTAGCCAGAAAAGTCTGTGAAAGAGCATACGTATTCTTAGCTAAGCTAAATTTCAACCTGGCATGGGAAACACCTTAAGAATGGACACAAGCTAAAATAGAGTGGGCCTGGCAACGACAAAAGGTAAGGCCTCTTTCCTGAAGGATTTCTATGTCCTGTGGTGAAACAGGAAAATCTGGCCCCGAGTCACCACAGGGATGTGCAGGGAGATGCAGCTTGAGAAGGAAGAAGAGTGATTTCAGTGCCTGATCTTGCAGTCCTCACCATGAACCAGTCAGGTCCTAGCTTCATTTTTAGGCTCTGCTGGTCAGCTTTAAGCCAAATCTCTGTTAGTCCAGCCCAGGGCTAGTGCTCGGAGGTGGTGGTACAAGGGATGCTACACAGATAAATCCTCAGGAAAAACCCAACTCTGAATTGCCTGCTGGTGGGAAACTGTTGGAGCAAAACCAAAAAATCCCCAAATTTTCCAGCCCTCCTAGGTTCATCAGCCCACTGCCAGATTCTCTCATCTGCTTCCCCCTTCGGAAAAACACTGAAACCCAGCTTCCATGTAGAGGGGGACAAGTGCTCTGGCTGAGCTGGTTCACACACCAGGGTGGCATTTGGCTATTTCATCCCCTCAGGGCACTCCCTCCCTGGGGCTTGGTGTCCTCTCTTCTCACCCATCTTTACCATGGTATCTGCTGAGCCACAGGATTTGCTTCTTCCCTTGTCCCAGAAATAGCCTGGCATGGCCCAAAGCTTTTTCTTTCCCCACACTGCTCGTCCAGTGGCATGGGGGAAGCTGGAGCATGGCAGGATAAGACCTGTTTGCAAGAGTTGCTCAAGGTGAGTGTGTTTTGCTTCCTTGTTGGCAGCGCCTTGACAAGGTCAGGTTGAAGCATCTGGCACTGTGTGACTAACTCAAGGCCGCCACGTGAGTCAGCAGCCGCGGTCCAACAGGATTCAGGAATGCTGATTGCCAGGTCTTGCCGTCACCACCAGATAATGCTTTCCCCATGGCTGCCCCAGCATGGCTCTCATGGGTGAGCACAGCACGGAAATACCTCCTGTAATGAGGATTTCCCACCGCAGTTCTTGGCAAAGTGGAACACTGCTGCAGATTTATGAGCCTCCATTCAGATCTTCTCTAATTCCTCTTTTGAAACCCCATTACCTCCATCTCTGTTTCCTTTTGCATCAGTCAGCCATTTTTACTGGATGGGATGGTTTTTGTTTGTTTTGTTTCTCGCAAGCTCTGATAGAATTTCACCAACTGAATTTTGTAGGCTCCTTCATTACTGGAATTTTTTTAAAAAAAAAATCCCCCCCGGTAAAAAAAAAAAAAAAAAGCGGCCTTTTTTTTTTTTTTTTTTTTTTTTCCTCACAGAGAGCAGGGAAATTCTGAGTTCTACTTAAAGTGAAGCAGTTTCATTGAAAAAAAAAAAAATATAGGAACAAAATAGAAAAAATAGAAAAAAAAAAAAAAAAAAAGAAAAAGCAATGTTAACCAATTAACCAACAAAGATGGTAGTACTACACCAAAATGATTCAGAAACATTGCTCAGGTAAGTATTTTTCCAGACCCAGAACTGATTATTTTGCAGCTTGCACTTCGATTGCATTCAATGAATGAGGGTCAGATTCAGCCTGATGCTGAAGAACAACAAAACTTAACCATATCAGGGCTGCTGCAAGCCTTCATGTCCCCTCCAGAGGTGACTAAGCTCCAAGGGCAGTTCTCAGAACAGCAGACAATAATTTTGCCTTTATAAATCATATGGTATGGGCAATGGCTGGATCAACGGGTGGAAGCAGGCAGACATTTAGTAAATGAGCAACACCTGCCTAGGACCATTTTCTGTCAATAAGGCAAGATGGGATGGAGCAGCCATCTTTCTTCTCAGAAAGAGCAGTCAGGCAGTGAGACGGGTTGCCCAGGGAAGTGGTGGAGTCACCGTCCCTGGGGGTGTTCAAGGAGAGGTTGGACGTGGTGCTTAGGGACATGGTTTAGTTGGTGACATTGATGGTAGGGGGATGGTTGGACCAGGTGATCTTGGAGGGCTTTTCCAACATCAATGCTTCTATGGTTCGTGCTGGGATGGGACAGAGGACAGAGCATGTCTCTTGAGGGAATGCTTGAAGGTTAAACAATTATTTCAGTAGGACAGGTAGGTCATCTCATCTCTCATCTGCTGTAAGTAAATGAGTGGCAGCCCTATTCACGTGGAAAGCTCAAGTTATTTGGTACCTGTAATAGCTCAAGGTATTTGGTACCCCCACCTGTCCCAGGCAGGGCTCCGGCGGGCAGAGGTCGCAGGCATTCAACATCCAGTTGCCTCTCCATGGACTAAAAGCAGGTAAGAGCCTGGCGTTGGCTGTGTTTGCTCACAGATGGCAGCAACCTTTCTGACTTAGATCCCACATACTCTGACCCATACTTGTAATTTTAAGTATGGTAACAAAGCTTTTTTCACCTGTCCTGCATTCAGTTATCACCAAAAGGCATGCCCAAAGGTAACTGCATAAAATCTGAAGAAAATTGTTTGCTACAGGAAGGAGAACCCAATCAGGGGTGTTAAGACAGTTTTCATATGTACATAAATAAAATAAAAAATAAATAAATACTTTGTGTTTCTTGACAAAGGTTCCCTGAAGCCTGGGTGTAGCTGAAGATGCTATTCTTAGCACAAGGATTCCTCCATACTAGTAACTTTCATCAGCCAACTTGATATGTATGTGTGAGAGAGACAAACAGAAAAAAAAATAAACCTTTGCATTTCAAGAGCTCTGAAGGCTTGAGCAAACAAAATGGCACAACCAAGTGTAATTCCCTTCAAATAATCTTCGAACAATGATCACCATGCAGAAAGATATACTTCATAATGTAAAAGATAAACCCGGATACAAGAGGCAGATAGGGACTTGCACTTGAGCAGAAATGGCTTTTCAAGAGGTAGCTCTGTAGCTCTGTCCACTGATTGTTACAGTCTCAGCTGTACAATCTGTGCTTCCTAACAAAATATAGTATTACATGACCAAGATGGATGTTATTTAGATCCCTCATATATCCCTTGAAAATGTTTTTTTTCCCGACAAAATTAACATTATCCCAATGCCAAAGATTTTTAGTAAAGCTTAGGTTTTGTTTATGAAGAAAGAATGGGAAGAAGCATAGCCACAGGTTGGGCTCAGATGCACCAGTCTCACACCATCGCCACTGGTTGGGGACAATCTCCTCCAGCACAGCAGGGGTTACCAGGCTTCTTCGCTGCTTCAGCTCAGCTTAGGAAAACAACAGAAGGCTAAAGAAACCAATTCATGAATAAATGCCCTAGTGGTAATAGACTGAAGGTCAAAATCTGAGCCTGGTCTATAGCTCTATTGTATTTGGATATCAAAGCAGATATCTGAAGTATGCATGAGTATGCATTCATTCATTAATAAGGGTTACTATCGTACATTTTGTCCTGATCCTTTTTTCCCCTCAGCTCAGTGCTCTCTCCAATGGAGAGGTCCCGAGGAAGGTTACGCTGATGCAGAAAGATCAAGTTGCGCCAAGACAATGATGATCAGGCTTGCAAAAGAGCTCAGTTTCCATGGAGGCTCCTACGTGAAGCAATCCAAATTTTGCAGAGACTTCATCCAGAAAGACTGGCTCAAATCTGTGCCTGAGAGCTGCTGAGTCCTACATACCAACAAAAGGACAAATGCAAGGGCCTGATTAAAAAACCATGGTATGTCCCTTCTGTTGCAGAGTGTCAGAAGTTGGTGCAAACAGCAGGGATCAAAAGCCACAGTGACTTTGCAGTATGACTAGCAGCAGCACTGGTGAGGCAAGCATTTAATCTGGCCACAGCTTAGGCATTTTGTTTGTTCTGCTTCAGAGGCACATTAACCATGGTTTTTGGGGAAATGCACAAAAAAAATAGGTTGTTCTTCTCTAAGCCTGTGCTTAGACCACACTGAACTGAAAATGTGAATTCTCGCAAGCCTGCAAAATGCTTTTCATTGTCACACGTAGAATTAACGGCAGTATTTATGAGGACCAAACAGACAAGATATGAAGCTGTGTGTGCTGACTACCTCTGTCCTCAAACAAAACTTCCCATGTCCTTATAATTCAGGCATATCTGCTAGAGCTGACATCATGTCCTTTCCACTTGCATTGAACTGCAGGAAAGTCTTTCTACTCTAGCAGTTCGAGCAGACTTTCCTGTTTCCAGCCAAACCCGGATATTGCACCTAATAGACAACAGCACCTCTCTATTTATCCAGATATTTTTATTTTATTAGGAGCAGTCACCCACAGTATTAGCTGTTTTATAATTAAAATGCACAAAAGAACAGGATTAACTTGCAGAACTTGAGCAGCTACCTACCCAACAAAAACAGACAGGGCAAAATACCACATTTAATACTATCAAATGCTATAAATAAAAAAATACTAATAATGAAAAATTACTTTGGGATTAACCATGCATGGCTTCTTTCCCACCCTTTTATCAAAGGGCTAATGTTTTCTAGCATGCACTAATAGCTAACAAATTGGGCTTTGGGAGACCAAAAAAGCTTTGTCACACACAGGATCTTCTTTTCTTTCAAACTAGCAGACAGTGAACACTAACCCCTCTGTCATAAATGTGTTTGTCCATCCCCTTTTTGAAGTTCTTCCTAATTCCTTTGATTTCTCCCTGAAGGTGATAACCCACTCTTTAATTTAAGAGTCATCCCTTATTTCATTCATTTGTTGCATAAGAAAAAAATTAATCAATCAATAAAACCTCTGCAGAGTAATACTAAACAAAGTAACTCTTGATTAAATTTTGTTTTCAAAGTAGAATTTGGCCCAAAGAAAGTTAGAATTTAATTAATAATTAATCTTGAGACTAAAAAAACAACAAACAAAACAGAAAAAACAAACAAACAAACAAAAAATCTTGTTTTATGTAGATCTAAACATTAAATTGCACACTTAAAATGAAATCCATAGATAGGCCTTCATTTTTTACCTGCTAAAATATGGTGTTACTCAGACCATTATTGGCACACATTTAACCCAGTGAAGGAGCTGACGTACGAGGCAGAACACTACAAAGCTTTGCCAATGGCTGCTGGTATGGTTTACCATGATGTTTCAGTGCCTTGATCGGGCAGGACAGCTTGTTCTTGGGAGTTTCTTGGCAGAACTGGAAGTTCCTGGACATTTCCAGCCAGGCTTCAGCAACCTTCAGGAAAGGAAGTTTCACCTTCCAAGATGGAATGGGGACGAGAAAAAAGAAATGGCAAGGACCCATTCAAACCATTGGCAAGGATCCAATCCATCCATTTGGATCCATTGAGGGCTCCAAATCCTCATCCACTCATCCACCCAACGGTTGAGGGTTTCAGAGGTGGGAGATTGTACTGGGTCTGGCTGGGATGTTAACTTTCCCTGCAGCAGCCCATACAGTGCCATGCTCTGCACTTGTAGCTAGAACAGCAGTGGTATCACACCAGTGTTGTGTCTGCTGCTGAGAAGTGCTGGCACAGCATCAGGACTTTCTCTAACTCTCCTGGGGGGTGGACAAAAAAGTGAGAAAGAAACATCACCAGGGCAGCTGACCTAAACCAACCAAAGAGATATTCCATACCATATGATGTCACACTCAGCAATAAAAGGTGGAAGAAGGAGGAAGAGGGGAGGGGTGGGCTTTCGTTGCAAAAATGTCTATCTTCCTCACGAACACCGGCTACGTGCGTTGAGGCCCTGCTTCAAGGACGTGGTCAGGCATCGCTCATTTGCAGGAAGTAGAGAATAATTTATTTCCTCTGCACTTCCACATAGCCTTTACTTGTTTTGTTTTGCTGTTCCCTCACCCCCCCCCCCCTTTCCCCTTTCCCTTTTTCCCTTTTTCCCTTTAGTTGAATTGTTAATTAATAATATTTCCTTAATATATATATATATTTCCCTTTAATTAAATTATCCTTATCTCAACCCGGGAGTTGTTCTTTCCTTTACTTCTTCCCCTCCTCATCTGAGGAGGGGGAGTGAGAGAGCGGTTGTGGTGTTCAGCTGCCTAGCACAGTAAAACCACCACAGAGATAACCTCAGAAAAAGTGGGGTGGAGATCCCTCTCCACCATGGCCTCCAATTACAATTAAAATGAAAGAACCCATCAGAGTGAGCCAAGAGTCAGGGAAGAAAATGCTGTGAACATTTGCTCATCCAGAGCAGCTGAGGCACATCTGCAAGGGACATTGTGGTCCCTTAGCTGTTCAGCTGCTGGGGTGCACCACTCCTGCCCATTTTCTGCCTGTTTATCTTCCCCACACAGAGAGGAAGAAAATTAGGGGATGCTGATACATTTTACCCAGATCTTGTTCCAATATGGAGTCAGATTGCAGCTGGAGATCCTTCCCATTTGACATGGGTAAGTATTAACTGCTTGGAAAACAATATGTAGGGCTTAGGTATGCAGTGGGTGTTACATAGACAAGTAATACTGAAGTGAGATCAACTTGACGTATTGTTTATTTATTATTTTCACTTGGTCAAGTTTCATTTTTACACTGACTGTGGCCATAATTGTAATGGAAACCTCCTATTAAGATGCAACCACAGAAAAGAAGATGCTCTGTGATTTCTAGAGTCTGTTAAGAAGTGACCATGTATAGATCAATAATGTATTTACCATGAGACTCACTGCAGGTAATGAAGAATTTTCTTAACTACTTATATCCTTAAATGCACTACTGAATGTAAACGGAGTGGATGATAAAATAATTCCAGCATATAAAATCTGTTCTGCAGCTAAGAAATATGATAATTAGAGGAAGAAAAGATGCCTGCTGCAGAAGCATAAAAAATGTGCCATAAGATTAGCTGAAGTCATATATATCACTTGATTATGACCACAAAGTAAATCATGATGTTTTCCGAGGGTCAATAGTAGCTAAAATTGTGTGTCAAAAGCTTTCTGCATTTCTAACAATACATCAGCATTTCTTTCAGTAGAGAAAACATTTAAAGATTTGATTAAAAATATTTTTATCTGTAGCCCCTGAGGCATCAAATGATGGAAAATACTTCTGATACTAATTTATTGTTGCACAGTTGAAAGGGGAATAATCCATTTTCTACCTGTTTGTTTTCAACACAGCAGTGAAAACACATTATAAATATTTGAAAATGTAAAGATATACTAAAATTTAACTTTTGAATTTTAAAAATATAACGTAGTTTAAAATTTTTAATTTGGAGGTTATGCTACCCAATAACAGGAAACTAATGTGTGAGGGCTTTTAGGTAAATGCCCAGCATCCCATGAAATGCAGCAATGAACTTCACAAAGACATCATTTCATCTTGAAAGTTGTATAGCTGAGGTTTTTCAATGCATTTTCCATATGCATCAAATACATTTCAGAACTATATTAAAAAAAAAAAAAAAGTCTTAAAATGTTGACTAGGTTTTCTTTTATATACAGCAGGTTTAGAAAAATAAATTTGTTTTGTACAGCAGGTTAGGATTATCCATTGGCAATTTTAAAATTGTTAAAGTTGTCAAATATGAGAATGGTGAAGAGGCATGACTTGCCTTGAACTATCCAAAAAGTTTGGTACCATGTTTCTGAATTTTCAAAGCTTAAGAACTTTTATAATAACAAAATCACAAAACCACAGAGCGGCTGAGGCTGTCAGGGCCCTCTGGAGGCCACCAGGCCCAAGCCCTGCTCCAGCAGGGTCACCCAGCACAGGCTGCCCAGGCCCATCCCCAGGCGGCTTCTGAAGGCTTCCAAGGAGGGAGAATCCACAAATCAGGACTAACTGATTCTGTATGGGTTGAATTCCTTTATTCATTAAAAGCTAAATTAGAAGTGACTTGAGATAAAGCTTATTTCTATAAAAACATACTTTGGCAAGACTAAAAAATCTGTGGTATGCATATGCTCTTCAATACTTATCTCCACATTTTTATTTCAGCAAACATGAGTCAATTATTTTCTCAAAAGAAGAAGCTGCATTTTTGGTAAGCAGTAAGCATTACCATGGGTTTGAAACATGCTTCAAGACTGGAGCTATATTGCCTGTATGAGGAATACAGCAGACTGAGAAGTTCAGAGGAGCCATCTCACATTCCCAGAGAGGTTTTATTTTATTTATTTTATTTAATTTATTTGTTGTTGTTGTTGTTGTTGTTGTTGTTGTTGTTAAGAATAGTCTTAACTTCCATCTTCATTTTCACATTTTTCTCATTTTCACAGCTCCTGGAAGTTAAGAAGTCTGGTCTGAACTCAAAGGTGGCAGTAGAAAATATATTTTATTTTATAAACACATTTTTGCAAACTGGAGAAACATGTTACAAGCTGTTTCTGTCAAGACTGAGCTTCAAATTAAAATAAATTTCGACTTCTACAGGTAGATATTTTATAAAAAATGTGCATTAGAAATGTATATTAAAAATATATATAATAAAAAAAATCCAAGGATATATTGAAAATATTTGAAAAGATATTAAAGCACTGTGAATTGTCTATTTGAGGGTGGTGGAGCACATATGAGAGAACAATGTATGAGGTAGCTTCTCTTAAATGCTTTTTAAAATATTTTTTTCTCTGTTATTTTTTCCGTAGCTCTACCTTCTGTACAGGAAGGAAGGGCACCCTACCTACCACCGGCTGCAGATGCGAGACTGATGACTATTCGTTAAGGTTGCCCAGATCCACATTTCAGATGTTAACATTCAGCAGTGATGCTATTCAAAATAAAAGCACAAATACCATCTCCATAGCATGAAGCGCAAAGGCATTGTGCTCTCCAGGTGGACTCCTACTTAGTAACCAAGCAACCATATCCTGCATCTCTAGCTCACACACGCTGATCTCACCAGAGGATTTTCTTTGTCAAATTTTGTCTTGAATCATTTGAAGAGCTGCAGTTTATGTCTGAAATATGCTGGTTATAAAATTGTGAATGAATTACTTCAGTGACTAATCATAGGTCTGCAAATCATCTAATTTATTAATTTTGTAATACACTTTGAAATTTTCAGCTAGGAATGTATCTACTGCAATAAATCAAGTAACTTTAATTTATAGCCTATACACTTTTTGATCTACACTGATACAGATTTTTAAAGTAACAAGGAGAGTATTAAGGTTAATTGTCCCGTGGACTGTAATATTGCCAAGTTGTGCTTTGCTTTATCTGCAATGATCATAACATTTTATTTGAATAACTAATCAAACCAAAGTCAATAGAAAATTTTGAAGTGCCTTTTAGTGACCGAACATTTGAATTAAATGTTTGCTTCTCATGAGTAAGTCACAAGGGAATTCTCACAAACAAGTATCAGCTTGTAAAGCTCAAATGATCACATATTCATAGAAAATAAACATGAAAGTCTTACAACCACAGCTAAATAAAAAGTCCCTTTTGAATGCAAATGGACATTCAGGGTATGTATTCACTCAGCCCTAGTCCTTGCTCATGCACAACTCCAATAGTACTAACCGGAGGGCCAGTCACATGTTACAAATAGCACACAGTTGAAATAAGAAGTTTGCAGTGGTTGAAATGTTTTATGTAAGCCATCTGAGGAATGCTTAGCAATAAAGAATGTATCTGTGAGTGTCAGGAACAGCTCAAGTATAGTTCAAGATCAGGATCGCAAATCAAGACTGTAAATCAAAGATGTCGACTGGCCCAGAGTCCCAACACATCTGTTCATTCTGCAAAGCCCCTCTGAGCTCCTTCATGTCAGTGCAGAACTGCAGAAAAAGCTGGAGAGTATAAACACTCGAGCTGGTCAAAGGGGTATTTTGCACCAAATGTTTCACAAAGCTTGATTTTGTAATTTATTCAATGGAAATATATAGTATAGATTTATATAAATGGCCTTTTTTCAACCTAATCTGTATCAGTCTAACCTAATGAACTGTATTGGGATAAGAAATATACTCTGGTCTACCAGAGCAATTGTCCCTGTCTTGTATTCGGCTTTGTTTTTACTGCTTGTTTAAGATCTGAAACAATGTGTGGGGCCTCCCAATAGCTATATTTGTTCTAGCTGCATCAGATGGCCTATGAAAAAGATACTAATTCTCTTTATAAAGCTTGTTGAGGCTATATCTTTACAGTGCTCTCTAGCATTATAAAGGAGCGTTCTACATATTTGTCTTGTGATACTTGTTTGAGTATAAAGGAGTGTTCTAGTTACTTGAACAAAAGCCAGATAGACAAATCACAAATGCTTAGGGTGATAAAGAAGGAGTCCATGTAGCAGTCACAGAGAAATGGAACCATCTAAGCTGCAAGGGATATTTGGAGGAGCCAAATCCACCACCTGCTCAAAACAAGGTCCTGGTAGATCTGATCATCTCAGGTCCCAGAGGTTTTAGGTTTCATTATTCCTGCAGTGTTTAAGTGGTAATGCTTATCGAGTCTGTTATGGTATTTTCCCTCTCTATATAATGTATTGTGGGTCTTAGGTACAAGCATTAAATGAAAATGTCATAAAACAGGCCGTCTCCAGTTTGATTTTGTAGTCTTAAGGATGAAACAAGATTTGTTAAAGAATAACAGGAATATAATGCTTACAGATTTGGAGAACAGTTATACAACTGTATGCTGTTCTAGTTGTAATAATATCACTTCTGACACTAAATGTATAAAACATTTCTTTGATGTGCCACTTTGGTCTAAGAAATTCAAATGGTGGGAAGATGAAGCTACATCAGTCATATAATACATGCTTTACATTCAAAGAACAATTGAGGCAGGATTTTCATTTGTTATAATAAAAGTCATTCTCAGAGGAGATTAACTGTTAACTGCATCATCATTTAATTATGTCAAACTTACTATATTGAAGCTTTCAACAAATGCTTTCAAGAAAACTATTGCTTAATATAACTATTTAAACGAAATATTTTTATCTGAGATTTTTAATTTATTTTTTCCCACTGTTGTACAAAACAAATACACATACACACACAAAAGCTACCAAAGATGGCAATTCAAAATGATTCCTCTAGTATCAAAATGATACTAGAGCTTTCCAGCATGCAATACTCCCATATAACAAAAGCTTATGTATGCTTTTCAAAACAAAAAAATGTACCACATAAGCAAAAACTAGTATTCACAGCAATGTTCAGATGCTTTAAATCAGAAGTCCACATGGTAAGTAAGCATTTTGTGCTCTACTTTGTAAAATTTACCCAACGTCCTTGTTATGAGTTTTTAGGTGGCTTCTAATTCAAGGGATATACTTGACTTTGGAGCACCTCTTTTCACAGTAAAGTTATTTACTCTGGTGTGGGAAGGAGAAGTTTTCTCTCTTACCTTGAGCATGCCCCCGATCCCATTCCTTCCTCTGAAACTAATTGATTCTCTGCGCAAACATTTCTGGTGCACAAACATAGCCAAAGATCGCTTGCAGGTCATCTGATAACCAGGCACAGAAGCTAATGTCACAGCTGCTGGTATACCCACCAGCCTCTGAGATAGACTGAACTTCACTGAATGACTTAACGCTGCTTTTACTGTAAAGAAACAAACAAACAAAACAAAAATTTTTTCAATTGAAATTATTATAACATGCCAAACCAGCACAATAATTTAACATCTTATATATATCACAGCCATCAAAATTGTTAACAGAAAGTTAACTCCAGATACATCCAAGATCTAGAAAACACATGACAAAAATCACAAAAATAATGAAGGAGGGAAGCACGATAAAATACTACTAGACTTGGAGGAGCAAACGCTGCATCTTCTGCCAAACAGAAAGGAACCAGATGCTTTCAGTGGCAAGCATTACCTCAGCCACTTCTGGACAGAAAGGCAGTTAGCCTTTAATTCCCATCTCCATCTTTATGAGTCACTGTGTAAATGGTATGGCTGCCCTGAGTGGATCTAGAAAGAGAGAAATACGAAGAGTGGGTGTCAGCAGCACACGGTGGAAGCCACAGCCCGTAGCTCCACGGTCACCCTCCTAGAGGCACTGGGTGCACAGGTAGCATGAAGGATGACTGGCAGAGCCCTCAAGGCATTCACACTAGAGCCTCACAGGATGAGAGGAAGAGAGATGCTCATGTAGACCCTACTACCACTGGTGGTGGTACCAAAAGCAGCTGGAAGTCAGTGATGTTGAGGAACGTGGAGACACCTGGAAATGCTGTCACGGTACCCTCCTTCTTCACCCTACTCAGGAGGAGATCAGAAACCAAAATTGCAGGGCTGCCCTGGGCAACATCTAGGATTAGAGTTGTACCAACAGATTTAGGTGTTTCAGCTACTGTGTGGAAGAGACTCACACCAGACACTCCAAAAACAGGTGAGTTGAGACGGTGTGAGGAGTGGAGTGACTGAGATGGTTGTCACCCATCTCAAGTCAGCAGACCCTAAGCCTTTCTAATGGCTTCACATCTTTTAAGAGATCTTAATCATATAATGATTGCATTATTTGAATCAGTTTGTTCTAGTCCCGACAAATCCCCATTTACATACTATGCTGTGTTCCCAGCTCTGTCATTAATGTTTAATGCCTTAATTCAGCCATCAATCCCCACTCAGCAAAACAATTCAGCTAAGTACATATTTAAAGTTAAGCATATTCTTAAATGCTTTGCTGAAATGAAGCGGTCTTATGCACACAGTGACATGCTTTGCTGAACTGGGTTTTCATGCCCAAAGAGTTCCCTTGCTGTAGGCAGCTGGGAGTGAAGCCTTCTTCTTCCTCCTTGCATTCACATTTAAGTGGGTGGCTTGTGAAGGACACAGGATCTTCTGTAATGTCAAAGAGTAATATTCAAGGAGAAGGTGATTGCAGTTCTGTTTTGGTTTTGCTGCTGCTTCGTGCCGTGACACAACCAGACATAGCCCTTTGTATTTTCTAAATTCAGTTGAGTTGATTTATTTTAAATTAAAGTTTGAAACATAGCTACTGCTCTGAAGATCCCTGTCCACAGTAAACTGATACGATTGAGCTAATACCAGATCTCTGGGATTATTCAGCCCTCAAAGGAAGGAAAAATCAGTAAATCTTTACACAGATGCCATTTTATCCCTGGTGGGTCCCCTAATCATAGAATCATAGAATCATAGACTATCCCGAGTTGGAATGGACCCATAAGGATCATCCAGTCCAACTCCTTGCACCGCACAGGTCTACCCAGAAGTTTAGACCAAGTGCACAGTCCAATCTCTTCTTGAATTCAGACAGGCTTGGTGCAGTGACTACTTCACTGGGGAGCCTGTTCCAGTGTGCAACCACCCTCTCAGTGAAGAACCTCCTCCTGATGTCTACTCTAAACTTCCCCTGCCTCAGCTTCACCCCATTCCTGCGGGTCCTATCACTGGTGTTTATGGAGAAAAGGTCACCCGCCTCTCCACTCCCCCTAATAGAGATACAACAAGAAAAAAAAAAAAAAAAAAAAGAAAAATTTATTGATTTCTCAAAACACAATATTTACCTTTTTCCACCAAGACTCGTACTCCAACACTGACTAAATCATTTTAGCTTTTCATATCAATAATTTAATAGTACATTGCTCCAGGACCTTGATTTGGTGGGTGGTGTGGAGGAATTTGTTTCTCTTTTTAATTTTCATCTTCAGTTGACAATTTCTTTCTAGAGAAGAATGAATGAAATAAATACCATAATGGACTTTTCAGCTGTAAGGGAACATGCCATTTTTTATAGTTGCGTATTTCCATTGCTGCTGGTAATGGGGGAAGCAATAGGGGATTTACTTTCTTTTATGACCATGTTTTATATATACTTCAGCTTAAGTGCTTAAAAATCTTATAAAGTGCTTATTTAAAATATTTTAAGTATTTGAGAGATGTTAGCATTTTAGTGTTCCTTTACAAGACAGCTGTCTCCAACAACAGCTTTTATGTGCCATATATCTCTACAGCAAAGAATAACTCAAAAGGTATCCAAATCCCCTCTTGAATACGGAGAGGCAAGGGAGGAGAGTAATCTGCGGAGGCAACTTTGTGCTAATGACACACATTACAACATTTTGGAGATTTCTGGTTTACCTCAAGGTTTGATTCAAAATTATCCTAGTTACGGGTGAAGGTCAGAGGAAAGGAGCTTCTTTACCATGCTTTTTAATCAATCCAACCACGGTCTTAATTTTAGGTCAAAACTTTATTCAGTCGAAGTGTGCATTCATTAATTTCTCTTTCATTTTACACAAGGAGGGCATCCGTGACAGCAATAAACAGCCGTGCAGCTTTCACCTTATGCAAGAATAAAGGCTTGCCACAGTTTGACCTAGCATACATCCGAGGCCTATCTGACTGGATTAAATTGAAGAAACAGATTTCAGGTTTTCAAACAAATTTTACTAGCAGCTTGGTATTTAAAATCAGATTTTATTTTTTTTCTCCTCTGAAAAATGTTAGATTTAATTGAAAGGTTAAAGAGACATTTTCTGAAAAACGGGAAATACTTCAATCAAATAATGATGGAGTGTAGAGATCTGAACAGGACATGTCCATTTATCTCATTATTGTGATCTGGAAATTGGGCAGGGAAAAATCCGTGACCTACTTCTTTATACATCTTAAGGCATGGGCAGTAATTGGACAGTTTCTTTGTGCAGCATTTGCTTTGTCTCCTCAAAACTTAGTTCTGAGTAATAGGTGTTGTCCAGGGATTTTATGATCTGTGTGGCTGCCCTTGCTTGCAAGTCTGTCACCATAGAAATTGTCTGTTTATTGTTTTTCAGATTTAGATAAGCCATAAATGCTTCTGCTGTTAAGGCATCTTGGGGCCAATGGAGCGTCACAAATGCTGCTGAATTTTGGGTGGGCCCAGAAAGCCAGTTGTTGCCTGCAGACTTTGAGAACCATGACTGGGACTGAGGCAAAAGTGCAAGCAAGTCAGCTGTTGGCAGCTGTACATGAGAGCATCTTCCTCAGGCACATAGCCTGGAAGTCAGGGCAGCGTGGAGTGGCACACCTGAATCAGCAGGGAGACAGCTCGCCGGGGCAGCACTGCGCTCAGCAGCCACCAAAGTGTGCTGCAGGTACAGAATCAACAACCAAGAAGTGAGCAAAGCTCCCACAATAGGTGATTGAGCACGTTTCTTGATGACAGATTGTACTGTGCATACCCTTAGTGTGGGCAGGCAGAGTTTCCAGGGCTTTGCTTCAGGGCCTGATGAGCGAGCAGCACCTTCCCATGGGGTTCTCAGCACAGTGCAGGGCTTTACAGATTAAAACCAACATGTATTATACATGACATCTGTGTGCACTGCTCCTCAAATGCCACCTACACAGAGGGACCAGAAAACCAGCAACCTTCCACTGTAAATTTGCTTTTTCTGGTTCCCTGTCCCCCTCCACTTTTAATATAGCCGTCTGCCAGCGTGTTGGCTTTGGTTGTCTTGTCATAACAAAGCAAGCAAGCCCGTCTGTGTCATACCTAGGCTTCAGCAGCTAATTAACATGAGGCAGCCATGGGAGTTTCTGAGAAGCTAAACTCTGATGTAACACAATTCCATCCACTGAGGAAGCTTTTAGATGCTCCAGCCATACATAATTTATTTTTGTCAGCCACATGGTAGTAAAGCTCATTTTGCATAATGGATGCTTGCAATGGAAAAGTGCTTACAGGGTTTCAGTAGAGCAGACAGCCTTTTCATCTATCTATATCAAAGAGAAATTAAACAATGATGGGATCAGCCTTGTGTAAAACTCTGAAAATAATGTTTTAAATGCGTGCAAAACCTATTAAAGCAGTGCTTGTGTTATTCAAATGCGCTGCTGTGTAATTGTTCATTTATACCTCTCTCCAGCATGCTTGTAGCTCCTGATTTACATACAATTCATTCTCCTGCCTGTAATTCCTATAAAATCCCTACATGGCCACGCAAGACTCAGTGCCAGGACCGGCTGCACCCTGGCAGTGTTTGCACCCAGGCCACGGGTCACACTGAGCAACCCTGGAGCAAACCTGGGTTTGTGCCCTGGTGTAACCTGGGTGTGGGAGTGAGGCCACTGCGAGCCCCCACCAAGAGGATACTTGGTGTCCTGGTATTGAATATGGTGGTGGGTATTGTTCTACTGTTGGTGGGCATATAAAATAAAAAGAGAAAAAAAGAGATAAGAAATAAAAAGAGAAAAAATAAGAAAAGAGAAAAAAAAAA
>CM021765.1:140047811-140098656 GCA_011076525.1 Nettapus auritus
CCGGTGATAACGCCCGCCGAGGTTTTGTAAGGCCAAAGGTGCCCCGACAGCAGGGAACTTGTCCTGAGAGCCTGTGTCCTGCCATGGATCTCCTGGAGGTGTTTTGATGAGGGGGAACAGGGTCACTTGTCCCGGCCTTCCCACCCGGGCCACCCCTTGGCGTGAGCATCCTCGGCAGGGTGATGCCGAGCCACCGCTGCTCCCTGCAGTGTGATCCCTGGGGTGAGGGCAACGGCTGCACCCCGACACAGCGAGAGGCTTTCTGTGGAGGAGTAAGGTTGTCACCTTGTTTTTTCTTGGGTTTTGCGAAAAGTGTCATCAGTCATGTGGCAGTTAAAGAGAAAAAAGGGTTCCCGTCCTTCCTTTCCCATGCACGGCTGAATCCAGCTACCAAACAGTACTGAAACCGTGTGTGAAGCAACAGCAACACCTGTAAGAGAACCTGACCGTGACAGCACCTCATCCTTGGTCTTTCTATCCCCCCTCTCAGCAAAATCTGAACATCAGGGTCATTCTGCCCATTCGCTGTGGTAGATGCACCCCTACAAGGGGCATCCCACAGGGGCACCCCACAGCCTCGAGACACTGCATAAAACTGATTCATAAATAACCCTTGAAAAGATAAACTGATTTTTTTTTTGTTTTTTTGTTTTTTTTTTTTTTTTTATCACAACAACCCGAATCACTTTTCCAGGTTTTGAAATTTTAAAATGTTCACCCCGTTTTGTGGTTGGCGCATTGAAAATAGCAGAACACGCTTTGCTGCAGAAGTGCAACAAAGACTTGCAAACCCATGTGATGGCTTGGCTACCAAAGCTGCATGTATAACAGGTGGCAGATCCCAGAAAACCTGGAGAACTGAACACATAATGATACCAATGGAAAGATAGAAATGAAAATGTGGATAAAAAGCAGTAGATAAATGGAGGAGGTTTTCTCCCCAGCTGTTTTTTTAACCCTCCATCGTCTTCCCTTACCACTCTCTTCCCTTTTGCTCTTGCTGATTTTCTTGCCAGCTTTGTTTTGATGCATGCCACAAACACCCAAGTTTTGAGAACCTTGGGTCTAGTAGATAAGAAGACAAGCACAGAGCTCTTTTCTTTGTACACTTTTTTTTTTTTTCCTGATATGCAGTGCCTTTGTATTATGTGTTAACGCTAAGAATGTATTTGATTTTTTGTTTGAAAAAGTCTCACAGTTCAATAGATGAAAAATTCATGAAAAAAAATTCCCCAATATTTTGTCACTAAATGGTTAAGTGCTGAAGCAAACCCATTGGCAGAAATCAGTAACTGAAGCATGAATTAGTTTCTGCTGCACATCCAGCGACGCCTGCGGTGTTATATTAAGGATGAATTTGGACTTAGGTTTAATCTCCTCTGGGACTGCTCAATTATGAAGGGTTTTGAGATGGCTGTCCTAGACGAAATAAGAATTTCTCTCTGCTGGGAGGCATTGCGCAGTCAGGACTCTTACCTGGAATAAGTTTAATTCGGCCCCACAGAGGGAAATGCCCCATTGGCGGGCTGCAGGGTGATAACGTCCTTGCTCCCCTGCATCGCAACGAGCAGCCTCTGTTCTAGCAAGCCCATTCACTGAAGGCCTCGTCCATTATCTACTGCCCATAAAGCTAATAGAGAAAGACAAACACTGCGTAGCCTGAAACCAGGCTGTTAATGCTGTGGGGAACACCAAATTAAAGCCTCAACTGCTTATCTCACCGGGCGACTGGGAAAAGTCTGCCTTCTGAGCTGACCCGGTGGTTGGTAAAGACACAGTGAGCAACTGGCACTGCGCTGCACCAGCATTCATCTGATAAAACAATTAAATATACGTAAATCGTCGGCCATAACGGAAGTGGAGTCACAGTGAGAAAACACTGTTAGACGATCGGCGTGTCATGCTTTGAAAATTAATCCCCTCTCTGCTTCTCTGCTCCAGCTTTGCCTCTGTATTTGTACTGCGGGAAGCTATTATCTTCTGTCATTGAAACCATTGCCACTGTCTCATAATTAAAGGTCTTTATTCTGGTGAAGGTCATAACTTAGGCTCAGAAGAAACTAAGTTCACATCTTCCTTATCTCACTCAAGCAAATAGTTGTGTTGACTTGACTATGACCACTCTGACAGGTAGGATGAGCAAGGGATGTCACCAAAGGGCAAGTATTTAAACACAGAAAACAGTTTAGGCACTGTTGGTCCTAATCTACAATAATGTAAATTAAAAATCTCTTCTCTTGCTAAACTTGTGTTAAAATAGTGAGGTTGTATGAGAAAAGAATTTGGCCCTTCGTCATTTTTGCATTCTCCATCCCAAAACATCATCCTGGACATTTCAGAAGGAAAAATAGGCTCACAACATTTCTTTGGTACAGCAGAGACCTTTGTAATTAGAAGATAAAAATTTTGTCCTATTAGAGAGATGTTAATGTCTTGCATATTGGTTTTAATGTACCACTAAGTTGTATTTCATTATTAAAAAACATGAGATCCAGTTAATTTCTTAACAGAGTCTCACATGGCTGCTCTTACACATTGGGGGAAAAAAAAAATCTACTTTCAAACTTAAAAAGTTAAAAACAAACTTAGAATATATACACGTCTGCAAAGATGTATCTTTTCTTCCCCCCAGAATACAGATTACCATAAATGCAGTAAGTAGTTCTTACTTTGAATTTATGCTTCTATAAAATAGGAGTAACTGCTACGGAGTCCACTGTAAACCTGATAACTTATTAAAATTTCATGTTAACAATTCTGTTTTCTGAGTCTGACATAAGCTGATTATTTTTTTGTGTGTGTTTGTTTTAAAGGATAGCTGACAATTTCTATTTGTGTGAAGGATGCACCATACCCCGTTGGCTACTATATGAGATGTATATAGAAAACTGCAGCCCAAGTGCCAAGGATCAAGTAAATTCAGCCACCTTTGGAAAGGTACAGAGTAGACAGGATGTATAAGATAAGAAGCTGAGATACCCAAACAGAAAATTGGATAAGTTTGTATCAAATATACTCTTTGTGTACCAAGAAAGGTTAAATAAGAGAGAAAGGTGTATACATACTGTATTTTGCTGTAATAGGATAATTCAGCCTAAGAGCTTGGAAAAGGTTGTGTTTGAAGGCTTTTATATGGTCCTTCATACCTCTTTGGTTTATTTGGAGAGCTGCATCATTCTTTCACTTTCTGTGGCAGTTGCAGAGAGATTTGTGTTGAGCTAGGAATTACAGCTATGCTTGTGTGTTTGCTAATATATTTCTGGTAAGCCCTCCCAATATATTCTAGAAGGCTTTACCAGAGTAAACTGCGCAAGGTTAATAAACTAGTCCTGAGGAGCTGATTCTTCTGTCCTTAAAAGACCACTTTGTTTGTTATGCTTTAGTTTTTAATTATACTTAGGGAGATTTTACTCCAAACACACACACAAAGGTCTTTACAGAATCATCCGAGCAAACTAAATGCAGATGCAAAACCCAATCTCCTTTACACAGTTACACTCTCCTAATAAGTGGAAGCTGATACAACCCACAGGGCAATCACCACTTAGAAAACCCAATTGCAGCAAACACTTACAGCTATTCAACTTTATTTAGCCAATTAAGGAAAACAAATGGCTTTTGATTGTTTGCTGTTCAGAATTTTTGTTCAGAGTTTGTTATTTTTTCTGCTAATATTCTCCCATTAGTGCCCATAGTAAGAGCTACTAAGCATTGTTTTAGAAGAGAATGAAAATAATACAAGTAAAGGAGGTAGCAATCAATTTTGGAATCAACAGAAATCAATTTTGTGTGTGGATAACCACATTTTAGGAATCATTTATCTCAATTCTGTTGAATATATATATTTTTCTACTGGGTAAAAGTTGCTCTTACTTAAGATTTGAGTGAATGATCCAGCATGACTGAGTTAGCACAGCTGAATGGATCACCACCCATCAGCCAAACCCATGGTAGAACTTGTCCATTTTGGTGATGTTTGCCATGCAACCCATCACCATCTCTTGGTAGTCAATGGAGAGAAATAAATAGTTACATATGATTCCTCTCACCCCAAATGAGTCAGCTCAGGTGAACTGCACCTCAGAACTGCCTGTTTTTCTTCATTCACTGTGGAGTCTACAGTGACTAGCTTACACATCTCTACCTTGTAGCCCAACAGATGAGACGAATCCCATCCTGTCTGTGCACTTTCAGGTGCGCCAGCATGATTGACTTACCACCATTAAGCTAAGCCTTCTTGTGGTTTAGGCTAATGCACTTTTCAGTTGGGACAGGCAAGGGTGAAGCATGAGTCTGGTCACGCAGAAGGGCTTAGCTGATGAGCCATAGATGCTATAGGTCGGTGCTCACTACCGTTTGCTCTCAGCCTTGGCCTACCCAGATCCTTGTGGTGTAAGTGAGCAAGCTGGGGGGCAGCTCCCCAATGTCTTGAAATGGTGTGTCTTGCTATAGCAAGATGTAGGGCTGTACAGCAAGAGACTGAGGAGGGCAGGAGCCACAGCTACATGGGTTTTAGCTGAAGGTGCACGTGCAACCAGTTACCAGAGGCTAGCTAGTGGGCTGAGTTATTAATAATTCACCAACCTGTAGTAACCTGACCACACTACATGACTGTGAGGATTTTAGCAATCAAGCCCCATGTGAATCAAAATGTGGTCATTTAGGACAGCACTAATTCAATCTGCTTGATCACTCTGCCCAAATATATCCATCTGCAGAAGAGCACTGCTAACACTGAAGCTGCAGGTTAGTTGGTATGTGTTGGGGAAATCTGTCCTTGAGTGGGACTTCAGGCCAACAAAGTGTGCTTTGCAAAAAGTCCAGACATTGTGCTGCTGAGTGGAGTCTCCTCTTGTTCAACACCAGCATTGCACACTCAGTCCTCTCTTCCTGCTGTATAGGGGACATTAGCTCCAGCCACCCCTGGCTACACTCTGTCTTCACAGCACAGCTCATGCAGAATAATCATGGTGAAGTGGGTTATTGCCCTGACAGTATCTTATTATTCTGTAGGGCTTAACCTTGGCAGATGCTGTATGACCTCAGTTCACATTTACCACGAGGGTGGTCAAAAGGTCTATCTGCAGCTTGGTGATGCAGCCTCTCAAAACCAGATAAGTCAGACCCCAGCCTGCAAATGCTCCTTGCAGGAGCGAGTGGGCTGCATGAGTAAACCCTGCTGGGATGAGTAAGGCTCGCAGGGCTGGCCGAGGACTGGAGAGTCACAGCACTTTCACAGGCCCCCAGCCAGACGTGCTCTTGCAGATCGAGTTCCCCCGGTTGCTGCACCCACCCGGCTGTGGGTGGTCTCCCGGTGTGTGCGCTGGGTGTGCTTCAGTGCGAGCGAGGCAAAACAAGCTGGTCTAAAAAAAAAATTCCTACCCGAGGGAGGTAATCCCTTAAATTACTTAGATTTCGATCCGCAAAAGCCTGATTGAGTTCAGTTCAGCAGTTACCATTTGAGAGGTATGTAAGGACAGGTATTAGCCTGCAAGTAATGGAAAGCAAAAGAAATGATTAAGGAGAAAAAAATGTAGTAGATACGCTTTTGTGCTTTAGAATGGTTTTGCCGAGTAACTGTAATTTTCTCTTTGCTTTTTAGCTTATTCGGTTAGTTTTCCCAGGTCTGGGGACAAGAAGGCTGGGCACAAGAGGCTGTGCCAGGTATTGGTTTAGTTTCCTTTGTTTAAAAAATTGTTATGTGTAACTGTTCTAATATATATATGTATATATTAATGGTTGAGTTTTCAGCTCCAGCACCAATACAGCAGCTGAATATTTGATTTCAAGTCCATCCCAAATTGCAAAAACAGACCCAGAGAGATTTGTGATGTCATCACATACATTAAAATAGAGTTAATTCCACAAAATCCACCACATCAGAGTGGCTCCACTTGCATATGAGTTCCAGATCAGACTAGCTCTTAAAAAATCAGTGCTTGGAGTTGTCCTTGCTAACAGCTGGGCTCATGTGAGGCAGCTGCTGGACTTCACAGCCTTCCTCTATGCTCCTGGGACACCGTGTCCGTGATGCTTGGGGCTGGGAGCCGTGGAGCAGGCAGCAGAGAGTGGTGTATGTGCTGGCAGGCACAGAGTGCTCATCCTTGCAAGTATCTGTGCAGTGACCCAGTGGGTACTGGTGGTCAAAAGACCTGTTGTACACAGATTAAAACCAAATAAATCAGATCAGCCCAGATCTGATCTCCTCCTCCATCTCCCTTCCCTCTCTTCCTCTAGAGCACAGGCAGGAGGACTGAGATCGATACACTTCCATTGATTCACTGTCCAAATATATAATCACACTCTGAACACCCAGACTGGAAAAGGCGATGTTTTAAGGGCACTAAGACACAGTAATTTCACAAGCCTTTGGAGCAGCTGTAACGCACTGGCTTTGCAAGTGACATGCCCTTACTTGCTCTGTGATTTTTCTCCACTAGTCTGGGCTTGTTATCAACTTGATCTGGCGAGACCCAGTGGTTTGGGAGTGCCTCGCCACAGATGCTCCCGGGCTTCTCGTGGTGCGCGGTGGCCCTGGGCCTCCCACCGGCAGAAGGTCACCATCTGGTGGCTGCTGAGGGCCAGACACCTCTCTGGACACCCTGCACCGGGCGGTGATGCTGTCTGGAAAGGCTCCGGCAGGACCCACCGGTGGCACCTGGCTCCCACTGCTCACCAGGATGGGCATAAAACAGTAGCAGGTCTTGCAGGTTTCTTGCTTTTAGCTTCCACCGATGGGCCACCCAGTCCCTAAGCTGGTGTAAACCACTGCGCTGCGTCTGCACGCAAGCCTTCGGCTTCAGGGGGGATATGGAAACTATCACCTGGGACTCTGGACCCCAGCTTCTCCAATTGTCCCATGCAAACCTGTTGCATCATGTGTGCTGGCTTACAGTTGTTCATTTAAAAGAAGTTTTTTGTTTGTTTGTTTGTTTGTTTGTTTGTTTAAAAAAAAGTTCAAAAGAGCTTGTAAAGTCATTCTAGAAACATTTGTGCAAATATCTTGCATCGTCATTCTTTCAACAGAATTTTTAAAAACACATAAATTAAAAAACAAATGTACCTTTTTTACTTGCTCTTTTCTTGCTTAAATGTGCTTTCAGTGGAGGAATATGAATTCTTTGCTGACTATCTTGAAAATCGCATGCTTGTCGGTTCATCAGTTTTTTTTATCTTCTAGGTATCATTATGATGGAATATCTATCAAGAAGAACTCTTCCTTTTATGCACGGTATTGCTTTCTTCTGTCTGAAAAAAAGTATCTCAGGTTTGTTTTCTAAATGTTTTAATCATAAAATATCACCTGACAGTCTATCTATCGGCTGCATTTAGAACTCCGTAACCCATCTGCTGAACATCATCAACAGTATTATTATTTTTTCTTTCTTTTATACACACTATAGAAGTGCTGTTCCAGTAAGTAATGTCCCTTTTAAGGAAAATCCATCTTGAAAAAGTGTCCTGCCTTATTGGATTTCCTCAAATTGGGTATTTTAGACATGTAGGTCTTAAAAGCAGGAACACTTGACAAATCTAAAGGAGCATTATACATAGGGGCTCTAAATGGGAGCTCAAATAAATGTACTGACAATTGCTTCTTGACATTGAAGCAACCTCCTTGGTAAACAGTAGGGTGAAGAGATACGTATTAAAGTATAAATGACTGCACTGTTTTGAAGAGTCCTACGTGCAATCATGTTATCTGGATTTTGCTACTTGAAAAGATGAGGCTTATTACTTTGAAAATACTTCCCTCATTTTGTTTTAAAATTCCAGATTTTAAAATCACCTCTTGTAAGGGAACAGCAATGAGAAAATGTATAAGGCAGGAGTAGAAATTGATTATAAAAATGGAAAATCTAGAAATAATTGATGAATGTAGGATACTGAGGCAAGCTAACTGTAGACTTGATCACATCCCAGTTGTAGGCAGGGTGAGGAAGGTCATGGCTGAGATAAACAAGCTACAGACTTGCTTTTCTCCTGGAGAGAAAATAAAAAGAGATATGTGTATGAATGGATTCTGTACTTTGGTTTCCATTCTTTTAAATGGCCTTATAGTAGCTGTCTATAGCATGAGTGTTCTAGGGATACAAGAGAGGCTATTAAGCACCCAGATATTCTGGCTATTATGAAAGCTCTTTCACTTTCTGTGGTATTTTATAGTATAGTTACTTAATTGAATACACACTCTGCAAGAGAATGGAAAAATTATACCTGCGGGTTTGCTGCCTGTTTTTTTCTGCCTTTACAGCAGAGCCATGTTGCAGCAGTCCATAAAGTGACAACAGAGCAAGGATAAAGAAAGGGCAGGGCAAGGGATCAGGTGCTGTACGTGATCAAGTGGCAATCAGTTGTTGAGTCCAAAGAAATTATTCATAGGCAACTCAAGGCTCATTTCAAATGAGATCCTTACTGAAGTGAGATCCCTATCTATCAATGCACTCAATATTAAAAATAAAATAAATTTTATTCAGACAAAAATAATCTTGCTAGTTGCAATTCTCTTGAGAGTTGTAAGTCTATGAAAGTATTTTGCCTGATGCTTCCTTCATTTCAGCTGTTGTGTGAAGCCAGACAGCTGTAATTAGAGCAGCTTCCACTCTAAATACAGCCAGTGCCCCTGTCCAGAGCCAGTGGGAGCACCAGCAGCCCCTGGGCAGGCAGGTGCCACTACTACTTCTTAGTGTCTGTTAAAGGACAGCAGAAGAAAATAGAAATCAGTAAAAACAAACAATCAAACAAAACAACAACAACAAGAATAAAAGTCAACAACAATAACAAATCAAACGCAGCTGGAGAGGCATGAGCATCACTAATCCACCCCCATACCCCCAAATAAAATAGGCCACATACAAAATAAGCAGCGGTCTTGGCCATCTAATCGGTTTATTTCAATCAGGTTTCTCAGTTTTGTATATGCTTTGCAAATAAGCAGGAATTAATAAGCAGGAATTCCTCATCTTTACTGTCTTCTCTGTAGGGTCCAATACTTTTAGAAACATGAGTTAATTTTATGTGATCCAATATAATATGTATTAGATATTTGGGATATTTAACCCATAAAGCTTCAGTCTGTAAGAGTGTTTTGGTATGGAAATTTCCAGGTAATAGTGAAGAAGAATTTTAATATGCCATTGCAATGCAGCCCAAATGCTGGTCTGCAGACCAGATCCAACAGGTGGGATAGTCCTTACTGGCTTGTTGCCATTCCCCTCTGGCAGAGATTGGGGTATTTCTTTGAATAGTGAACATGTCCCAAATGACTGCTGTCTCCTCCCATGCCTGAATCGAGGCCCACATGCAGGTGCTTCTCCTGTAGCATCTC
The DNA here is from genome assembly GCA_011076525.1 of Nettapus auritus. NCBI lineage: Eukaryota > Metazoa > Chordata > Aves > Anseriformes > Anatidae > Nettapus > Nettapus auritus. The sequence continues at coordinate 140,057,140 of CM021765.1, forward strand.
CCTGAGGGGAAGGTGGAGCCGAAAGCCCAGCTGAGAGACCCACACATCCACCCAAGTTCCAGGCTGTTGAAGAAAGGGCTGGTTTCAGAACTGTGCTGAAAAGAGTGTTTCTTGACCCTACTGAGATCGTCACTTGCCGTGTTGCAAGTAGTAAGGAACTGGGCCTGTGAAGGTTCTGGAAGGTTGGGAGCTTTGCTTGTTGGTGCCAGAAACGGCCATAAGATTAAAATAGCATGCCTTTGACTACAAAGAGGCATTTGCCTTTTGATAGTCAGTGGGGCCATGGATGTGTCAGGTTGCTGGACTGGAACGAGCTCACACGAGGAGTGAAGAGGATACTCTTACAAAGCACCTGTGAGCTGCTCTGCTTTGAAATCTTGAGGGTTTTCGTATACTGTAGCTCTGATGATGACATGGAAGTAGTGTAAACAAGCAAAGCTGTAACCAAAGGGGTCTCCAAATGCATTATAGGTATTTAACAATTTACATTACACTAGGAAATTTGAGAACGAGGTCTCCCTAAAATGGCAGCTGCTGTGGCAGATCAAGGAGGCTTGGAGTATGGCAATGCCATAAAAATGCCAGTGAATTTTAGCTTCATGAGAGTTACTTTATGATCTAGTAATAGAGAAGGCTTAGGCCTCTGACTTTCTAGAAAAGCAAACTTGTAATTGTTCTATAAAAAAATCGGATGTGACTCTAGGAAATTATCCTTTCTAATCTCAGAGTAATCCAACAGTCACGCCAGACTCCTTCCTTTCATTTTTCCTTGGTCCTTCCTGCACTCCTGTCAGTCTTCCTGTCATCCCTACCTCTGCATTTCCCACTTCATCTCTACTTCCCCTTCCCTAGCGCCATCCCAGTCCCACTGGGAGACACAGTTGAACCCCTGTGGCTTTGCTGTATCCTATTGCCCTCTCCCCTCACCCACTTTCTGTTCTCTGTGCCCTGTCTCTGCCCAGGCACCGCTCTCCAGGGGAGATGATGACCGCCTCTGCATGGCAGCTGAGCACCCTGACAGGCACCGGGTGAGTCCAAAGCCCCGCTGCTAGCAGCGGGAGCACGGCCGTGCTCGCCTTAGCTAGCAAGGGCAGGACAGGAGTTTGCAGACAGGGCTCCCAAAAGGTCTGTGGGGTGTGGGAGTGAGAAGGCTACCGCCCGCCATCCTCCCCACAAATGGGGAGAGGGGAGCCAAGCGGCCCGCCGAGGGAGAGAGGCGCTGAGATGTGTTGCCATAGCAGCGGCAGCAGAAGATAGAGCAGGCTGTCTGCTCAGGGAGAGGAGGAATCAGAAAATGTTCGTTAATTTTGTTCCATGGGCTTTAGCAACCCGCAAGGATGAGCCATTTGGTGGAAGTACTATGAAACATACACATTTACCCATTCTTCAGTTTGCAGGGACCGAACACATGTAATATTGACATCGTGCGTGGCTTTTGGCAGGCAGAGGCAGAGAGCAATGTGGCAAGGGTCAGTCCCGTGGACAGCAGAGCATGAGGGACAAGTTCAATGCCTTGAGTTCCCACATAGATAAGCTGGAGTTTCTGTCTTCTGTCCCGTCAGGGCATACAACGGTGCCCTAGTTTATCAGACCTCACAGCAGTGAAAGCCCACGGTCAGCAGCACACAGTCAGTGTCCTGTCAGAGGGTATGGGTGCTGGCACCCACCAAGGGCAGCACGCTTCCTGCAAAGCCCCGACTGTCACCCCTCAAAACAGGGGAGGCCACGAGGGCTCTGGCACTCGAAATGTCTTCAGAAGCAGCAAGCAGGTGTCAGCAGATGGGGGGTGGCTGGGGGGATCCAGATCTCACAGCATGTCCATTTTCCTAGCTGCATTGCCTCTCTCTCCAGCAGGACCAGCCTCGGGAAAGGAGGCATGGAAAGAGGGAGGGAGGGGATGATAAAGCAGGAAAGCAGCCCACTGCTCCCACAGTCTGGGTTTTTCAGCCAAAAGCCAGTTGTCAGGCCTTTGCAGGGCCATGGGAGTGATGATGGTGTGGAGCACCATGGAAGACTTGCAAAGTACATGGGGGACAGTCAGGAAAATACTGCCATCTAAACTGATAAAGGGAACAGAAAATGGGGCCATTGTACAATCAAAGCATGTGGATGATTATGCTTTCATTGTTTGCATGTCTATAATTTTTATTATTATTCCAACTGAACTTCAACTACAAATACAAAATCACGTATTATGTACAAGAAGTTGGAAGATGTATTGTTAAATGGCTAATACCTTGCTGTCTGTGTAATGAATAGCTCAGTTTTATCTCAAAATGAAGAAATTAGCCTTCAGACTCATTAGAAAATCCTGGGGCTGCTGAATGACAGGAAAGAGAGAGTTTTCGTTTTACAAACCCACTGCTGTCTACTTCAACCTAGTGCTTTCTGTCCACTTGGTGATCATTTTCTAGCTAAATGCAGGATAAATTGGTGTGCTTTTTTTAAAGGGTTTCATGTTGTATATTTCACCATGGTGGAGATGCCTGCAGTTCAGCAGATGCAGCTGTTTACAAAAGCAATGGCCAAAAAATAGGAACAGTGAGTTTTAGATGAAATAGACTTAGAATAAAATGTTTTTCTGTCTGTTTAGTTAGAACTGCTATATAACATGTTCTAATGAAATACAATTAACCCATCATAATCCCTGAAATAATTTTGTCTGTGTAACCTCACTAAATGCTTACTCCCCCTTCTCTTGTTTCACCTGGCAGTTAAGTATTTTTATTGTCTAAATGTTAACTCAAATAATTTTATCTATGCTGAGAGTGAAAACTGTGGCTGACTGCCCAGGTTTTGAACACTGGGGGAGTTAGTGGGGCACAGCCTTCCTTTTCTGAAACCCACTGTTACAGCCCCTCAAGCTGCTGAGACAGTGTCCTTTCAATCACTGAGATTTTACTAGCACAAGGGGTCTTTAAAATACTGTGATTAAGAAAAAGAACAGCATCCTTGCTCACCAAAAGGGACTGATGCTAGGCTAACCCCTGGCAGTTCTCAAATATGTATGGGGTAATGAATTGACATGACACTGGGGTTGTTGGAAGTCAGCCCGCAGAGCATGAGCAGCAGAATGATGGGGACCAAAGTGAGGAAAATGAGAGACTGGATGTCTTTCTTATTTTTGCAGAGCACTCAAATACGGCAATGAGTGCACTGAAGTGCATGTAACGACAGATGATGAAAACCATGCTGCCACCCCTATAGCAAAGCCAACCAACTTTAGCCTTATTTAGAAGGCTTCTACTGTGAAATGAGTGCTATAGAAAATATATCTGTAAGAAATGTATAGCATTAAATATTCGCTTGCTTTGGAAAGTAATTCATGTACTGTTTGTTATTTGAACGTTTAGTCAACATTCCTATTTCTTTCACTCACCCATATTTTCTACCAAAAAAAAAAGTAAGTGAAGCAATACATCTTGTTAAAAAATAATGTTATACAACTTCAAGAAAATACCTTTGACAGGAGTGACAAGATAATTGTGATTCTTTTTAATTGATTAAAATAAATTCTGATGCATTGAGGGCCAGGATTTGCACTATTTTCCATTGGTCACTTATTTGAAGACTGAAGAAGACGGATTTGAATACGCTTTGCCTGAATTCAGGACAGTCTATCCTTGGGAGCAAGAGTTAGTGAAGAAATACCCCTATAAAATGGTATGTGTAAGTATTCAGTAATCAAGCAAATTAACTCGTTGCCTGTGTAATCTTTTTTACACTCTTTTTGTTCACCTTCTCCAGGCTATACTGCTTGCAAAGGAGTATAATAACTACTGCCAAGACCTTTTACAGGTTGTGAGAATGGAGAAGTTTGACAAGGTATGCCTTTGCTTCAATAACACTCATGGTGTCAGCAAACATCTATAAAAATGAAATTGTTTCTTTGAAGCTCATTAAGCTGATGGTTTTATCAAAGGTAGATGATCATTTATAAACAAAAGGAAGCATTCAGTCCAGTTATTCTGGAATTCATAATTAACATGACCTGCTCTAACTATTTGATGTTGTAGGCACAAAGCACAAGGCCATGGACACATATTTCTCATTGTATCCACATATCCATGCTGCACTTTGTTTCTCTCCTCTTTCTTATGCTGCCTTGCCAGGTTCAACATGCTGCCCCAGGATGCTTCCACTGATGCTTGAGCCTGGCTCCAGGACCATTATTTTGCTTCTGTGCTTACCTGTGTCATTTCACTGAGTCACACTTCACATTTCACTAGTGTAAAATTGGTGAAAATTCATAAAGTATTTTGTGCAATAGGTGGAAGACTGTATCATGTCATTCTGGAAATCTCTGCAGCCCGAAAAAGTAGCATTTATGTCCTTGCCAGATGTGTGCGAGCTATTCAAGTTCTATGATAGGCAGCTCTTCCAGGTACTGTAGACACATTTCTTGTAATTATTTTGTGATTGTGTTTTTTTGCTAGTTCTGCCTGAGAAAGACCAGCTGTTTATTGTGTGATGTACAATGGCATTTTATTATTATTATACTTTTTGTTTGTTTGTTTGTTTTTAATTTTGGGCCAGCACAGTTTGGATTTTGAAAGTATGTAGCAGCATTTGAGACAATTGCCAATTTGCTGCCGTATCTTCCCTTGAAAGTCCCTGTCATCAATGGAATATGCAGTTATAAATATGGTCTGTGGTTCTGGCATGAAGATATGTGACTGAAATTCTGACTGATAGCTGTTTTCTAAACCTGAAGGGAGTTATTTTTCCTTTGATAACACTACTGAATTTCTCAGTGACATTCCACATTGACATATGGAGCTTTCTGCTCAAAATTATGTGCTTCTTATTCACAGCAGGTCACCAAGCATAGTCCAGTAATTAATTCAGGAAACAATGCTTGCTGCTAGATCTCGTTCCTTCTGCTAATAAATGTAGCTTATTTACTGCCTTAAGTGGAGGAAAATAATTGTCTTTTTTCATGATTTACATTCAAGCCGCCAGTGCAGTTTTGTTTCATGCTGCTGTAAACACCTGTAGTACACCAATCGCAGAGCTCCGTATGTTTGTATTGTAGGAAATGGAGAACATTCTCCTTCGTGACTTCCTGGAGCAGGTGTCTGTGCAGTACCTGAAGTCAATCAGAGTGTTCAGTAAAAATGTTGAACTCTGGCTGCTTAATGCTTTGGAAGAGATGCCAATGCTGCTCAAAAAAAACAAATGTAAAGGTATGTAAGTAACAGAGAGATTTCATAAAATAATCTTTGCTTAAACTGCAGAGAAGATTGGGTTACAAGACTCTTACAGAAATTATTTAAGAAACACTTTTAGCTGAAGTAACTTGGAGAGTAGCGAGGACTAGAGTTGGCAGTTAAAAATAAATGGTCTCAGATGAGATGAGAGAACAAATTTAAGCCCAAATTATTCCAAGATCATGGTAAATTAAAGTGTACTTGAATCTTCTTAAAGATATGTCTTTTGCCATGATCACTTTGACTGTGCTGATGACTATGAATAATAAGCACCCTGCCCTCAAAATTTAGGTATTCTTCTGTCTCTTTACCTTGCAAGTGGTTTTATGTAGATAAATTAATTAATGACTATAGGGCAGTTCAATTAAAATGAAAAAAAAAAAAAAAAAGGCCCACAGGGAAACTCTGACTCTGTCATTAGAGTAGGATTTGAAAAACTTGTAATATACAAAGGTGTGTGTTAGTAAATATGTACGTACATGCATACATTTATGTATGCAAATATGTCCATGCATACATAATGTTCAAGGACAGGTTGGATAGGGCTTTGGGTAATCTGATGTAGTGAGATGTCCCTGCCATGTCAGGGGGTTGGAACTAGGTGATCTTTAAGGTCCCTTCCAACCCAAACCTTTCCGTGGTTCTATGGTTTATTTATCATGCTGAAGAATCTGGCTAAACCAAAATGCTGCTCAGTTGCTCACTGAGTGAAAAACATCTCTGCAATGTCAAAGCAGAGCTCCTACACAGACATAGGACTGTGTTCGTATTCATATGTTTAATAATGACTTGCAGTCAGTCTTAATTCTGGCAGCTCTTACATTTAAATGCTTGGCAGAGCAAACTTAGTAATCTGCTTTTAACACATTTGTGTGCATGGAAGTGCATGTAATTAACCAGCTACAACCCTTTCTATGCACATCCAGGACTGAGTTTGTAAAAACGTCAGAGAAACAGGATTTTTCACTTGAAAACCGTTTCCTGTTTACAAAAGATTTTAAGTTGTTTTATTCTTGATTTTCTTGCAACTAAGAATCAGTTATTTTAGATTTTATTCTTAAAAAGGATATTCCTGGACCAATGTTTTCGTAATTCCAACACATTATAGACAGGAGCAAATACAGCAACAGAAATCAGCTTTTATTAACAATTCTGAGGAATTACAGATGCATAAAAGTGAAAATGTAAACTCTAATCAAAAAATAGAAGGTTTACAATTAATGTTGCCGTTAGTTATCTGAAACCATACACGTAAAAGAATATTTCCCTTGCTTTCTTGCTTGAGAAGTATTTCATGGGAAAAAAAAAAAAAAAAAAAGGTATTTTTCCTGTGTGTCACAGGCTAACAGGTTTGCAGTGAAGGAAAAGTAGTAACTTGGGCAGCTGCTGCTTGAAAGCTTTAAATTGGCAGGGTCCCCAGCACAGGATGCAGCTCAGTTACCTCCATGCACCCTGAGCTAGCCTGTTGCTCCCTGAGGGGTCTGCTTTCTCACTTAAGAGATCTCTCTTCATTAATGTCTTTAAGAGTGTAAAATATTAATGATATGAAACATCTGCCTCTTCTTCTTTAACAGAAGTTACACTGCTTATAAAAAGACTCCGGAGAAAGACAGATCTTTCTAATATGGCCAAGGTATGTTCTAGAATCTATGAAACAAAAAAGCTGGGCATCTCACTCACTCAGGAAGCCCACCTGCAGATGGGATTATTTACGAGATGCTCCACTGTAGTAGAACAACAGCAGCACAGGTGTTCTTGTCTGTATACCGACTGGTCCAAATCATGCTCACCCTCCTACCCACCTCTGCCCCCACAGTACGTATGTTGAGGGGTCCTCTGGATTTTGTGAAAGCCTTTGAGGTATGGTTAGTGGTCCTCCATGGAGAGGAGAACACCACTGTAGTTAGGAGGATCAGGTGACACATGGGAAACCACTAATATATTGCTTGCAGTGAAACTGCATGGTCTCAAAGTCTCTAAGGGCATAAGGCCTTGAGACTTTTCATGGATCTCAGGGATCAGCTGGCAAAATCTTCTCCATCCTCTGAGCAGGCAGTGTTGGAAGGAGCGCTGTAGGGAACTGTCCTCTGAACTTAACTCCTCAGGGCATTGCTTTATTTCTGGGGAAGAGAGAGACAAAATATATCTAATATCTCTGTCTACTTTTTGCTCTCCAGTATAATTCTTCTCAGCTACAGTGACAAATGAAATGCATCAAGGAGCTGAACACTGTGAAGTAAATTGCTTCATTAACCTGTACTTGCTGCTGTGTTATTTTGATGGGCTGTGCACTCCCTGTAGCATTCCTTCCATTGCTGTCCTTGGATGCTTCCTAAACCTTGTTTTTTTGATGTAGATCAGGTCATAACACAGCAGATAGGTCACAGTCAACATTTAATTTACACCCTCAAGATTTAGGGCAAGAGAGTTTTACCCTAACTGGTGGAGAATTTTACCCTAATGCCAGCGGCAACTTCTAGCTGCTGCATGTTCACTTTGCACTGTTTAACTAACACTAATTGAACCTTGTGGACCTGAGAAACTGTGTCAGATCTGTACTTAGAGCTTGAGCACACTCTCAGCCTGGTTCTTCTTCATGATTATGAGCTGCTCACACTATTGGCACAAGGAAATGGTATTTGCACCTTCTCTAGGGCCTCTTTAAAATGCAAGAGAAGGTCAAAGGAGCTCCAGTGTAATTGATGATTAGTCCAAATGGCTATTTAAAAACAATAGTTTCAACAAGTGAAATTATGAAAGTCCTGTAAATCAACATCCCCATAATCTTTCAGCAGTCACACAGCCTCAATTATACCTTCTGTTAGGGATCTTACCATTTACTATTTATACTGAGCTCCAGTGAAACAAATACCAGATAAAGATTATCCTGCAAAATTACTCCCCTGTCTAGTGCATACCAGAAGATGGTTAGCTGGACACGATGGGTGTTTAACATTTTCAGCATGTGAGAAACATGCAGATGCTTCATAGGGAGGTGGATGTCACACAGAGAAAACCACAAAGTATTTCAGTTGGTCAGACCAGACCCTAGGTCTGTGTGGACTCGTATCCTGTTCTCAGATGCTCAGGTAGAGTAGGTATGCATAGAACAAATGATACCCTACTCTTTTGCCATTGTACTCTCCAGGCTTACCATCAATCTGAAATGAAGGTTTTATCCACCTTCTTTCATTTAATAGCTTGGTTTGGGCATTCACAAAGTCTTGGGCTTGTGAGTCCCAGGACTTGATTATTTCTTGTGTGAAAAAATACTTTTTTTTTTTTAATTAGTTTTAAAATTTGTGCCCTTCTTCATGCAATTCTTCCTGCAGACCTCCATCACATCCTTTCTCAGTTATTTCTATTTTAACCTGACATTTATTTAATTTTCTTGTATGGGAGCCTAATCAGCCTTCTTGGTTTTCTCTGTCTGAAAAGCACGTTGAATTTCAACCAGAGACAGGTGGTCAGAGCAGGTGACAGTGCTCCTAATGAGAAGTATTATTGAGGAACTGTGCAGCTGCAGCTTCAGAATGGTGTAAACACACTGTCCCTTGTAGAGTACTTTGCAATAATTTAGCCACCTGGTGAGAAAATCTGAACAATTTTGGCAGGGTCAGCATTCAGAAGAAAAAAAAAAAAAAAAAGTAACTTTCCCATCATGTGGAGATAAAGCAGGCTGACATCTGCTACTACCTGGATATACAGAAGTAATTAGAGTATAAAAAGGAGCGAATTCCCTGTGAGAAGGGAATTTGAGTATAACACGTGTAATTTCCTGGGGCTGATTCCTGCCTCTGGTAAGCTGTGTTTAAGCGTTGTCAGGGCTGGCTCTCAGTCAGTTGGAGTATCACACTCAGTACACTGAAGTGCAATGGGTAAAAAACGCTAAATATATTTCTAAAACACTCGAACATGGAGCTGGGTGCTAGCATCCTGCTGAAGGTGCTGCACCTGGTAGTTCCCAATGTTCACATAGTGTGCTCTTTGTCTGACACTTGAAATTCCACGTAAAACAAGGAAAGACGCTTTGTTTTTAACTGAGCTGAAAAGGACTACCAAGTAAATATGAGGCTGCTTGTGATATATCAGTAACACTAGCACAATAATGGGGAACAAAAGTTCTAGACTGGGAGTTATGCTTGCAAACAAATGTTTGTGGGGTCATAGTAAGTAGTATACTCTGCCATGCACCCAATGAATAGGATTTATTAAAATGTTCATGAATCCTGAAGTTTTTTCTGAACTTTACAAAAAATATTTTTCCTTTAGAAGGCAAAACTGGACACAAGTTATTGATAGAAATGCCCAAATTCAACAATCTTTGGATCTCATAGGTTTCAGTATGAAAGTGAGAGACTAAATGTATGGATGAATTAATTTTATTAGATTCAGGTTTAATTTCCCTCATTGTTTTCCACTTAAAACATTGTCATTGGGAATCTGAAGCAATACTGTGTGATATTAGCAATTAATTAAGATAAAGGAAGAGATGAGGATCAAAGATTAGGCTGAAAATTGTCTGCAATATCTGTGTAAGTAGTACTTCTGGGAACAAATATAAAACCAGATTCTTCATTCACAAATGACTTAGCAGAGAAATGGAACACAATCCCTACTATTATTTTAACTAATACCATATTTCTGATTTTATTTATACCTACTCAAAGGTTTGAGCAACTCAAGAAAACTAGCCTTTGAATTTAATTGAGACACATATTAAGGATAGGTGTCATTGAGGGAAAGTTGATCCTAATATACCACTTCATTTTTCAGACAAAGTACTGTTATTTGGCATAACTAAAATAAGCAAAAAGAATTGTGCAGATACTTCAAGCATCTGTTAGCTTTGTCTGCTCCATCACAGACACCACCACAAAGTGTCATTGAAAATGGTATCACCCAGAGCAAAAACACTTGAAGACAACATAAGATTCATCTCCTTTTATTCCTTCATTATTTTTTTTCCCAATTGGAGACTGGTGATTTATTTAAAATCCCAATTCTAACTTAACATTGAATAAGAGAAACTTTTTTTGACTGAGTTAACGGCTCAAGAAAGTGAAAGATATTAACTGTTTTCTTGTTATCTGTAGACAATGCGAATAGTCTTGAACAGCAACAGCAAAGTCACTGGTTTGAGATCAGACTTGCACGCTATCATCAATCAGGGATTTCTGGATATGCCTGGAAACCTCTTTCAGAAGAATTTTATGAATCCAGATGAACTGCAGAACGACACAGAAATCAAATGTAATATTTTTTTCTATATTTTTCTATCCATTTAAGCCTCTGCTTGACATTGTTAAAGCTCTAGCATTTCCTTTTGTTTATTCATGGCATCTGCCCTGATGGGAATTATAGTCTTGCAATAACCCTGTGTACTGGAAAGGAGCCAATAAAATTGAGAATGGAGCATGTAATATTATCCTTTTAACTTTAAAGGTTAAGAATGAAAGGCTTTCGGTACTGATTCTCTCTTAAAGCTCTCTACAGCAGCAGGAGTGGGGTTTGTACTTCTAAAATGATTTATCTTCCAGAAGAAGGTTGACAAACAGGGACATTCACTTTTAATGCTTGTCTTTGATAAACAGAAGTTTCCAAGAATTGCATTTTCCCCGTTATTAATCAAAGTACACAAAATTACTTCCCGTGGCCGGATTTTACCTGTTGTATGCTGAACTGGACAAGGGCTTTCGCGCTTTCAGCTTTCTTGCCCTTTTGCTCTGTTGCGGCCTGTAGAATTGCTGCTGAGCTGTAAACACTAAAATACGCAGTCTGCATGCAGCCACGACATAATGCATTTGCTGGTTTAATGAAAAGCAATGGGAACATAATGGCAAGTTAATTCTTAGATTAATGGACTGCCATTTAAATTATTAGCGAGAGGCAGGCATCTCGGACTAGGCTGTGCTCAGAACTGATGGAAGAAGCCTGAGCTCTTTGTTCCTGGCCTGCCGCCGGCGCGCTCCCTGACAAGGGATGCTCCACCGCCTTTCTGTGACTGCTTTCAGCAGGAATAATAATTTGCTTTGTTCGCAGAACCACCAGGAGATCCCTGAAAATAATATTTATATACATCTTCAAATCAAAAACACCGTGCAGAAAGATTTTATTTCATTTACTCTTTATATTCATGCTTATCTTTTCCAAGATGGATTTGCTGCATTCTCTGTTACCATTGCTTTTCCAAATTATTATTTTTAATAAATAATGCTTCACACCCACTATGCATACGCATTCTGGCAGGAAGGCCTCGTAGCTAGAAGGGTATAGACACAGTTGTGATGTACCTCGTGGCACTGAGTAGTAGGTTCTAATCTTTCAGGGGAACACCTGCACTGTTTTTTGGCAATATTATCTATATTTCCATTGAGTTACAGAATATTCTGTAATTTCTGTTATTGTTTTAAAACAGCTTCCTCCCCCTCAACAGATAAAATTTATTTTCTCAACCCTATAAAAGCTTAGATAAGCAAGTTAGTATTGCACATAGCCATATGCCAGCTTGGATTTATGAAGTGTTTACTCTTTCCACTTTTGCCGTGATGACTAGGTTGGTGCAGATATGGACATAAACTTGAATTCTGACTGATTTCAAAGCAGGGTGCTAATCACCATTCAAGGAATGGCACAGTTATATTAATCAAGATGCTATAAGCAGATGTCTTAATATATTTTAAGCCAACGATGAAAGAAAAAAAAAAAAAAAAAAAAAAGCTAGAAACTGCAGAAAGAAACCTAAAAGTAAGCCAATCACTTCAAGTAATGATCTCCTTTCTGTATTTCATAGGTTTGAATGACTTAGTAGCTTTGCTGGCACCTTCTACAGATATTCGGGTTCTCCTGAACTGTATGTCTTCAAATCTTCAGGCTTTTGTCATTGAGGTATAAAATTAATTTAATACTTTCAGAAAAGGAAGAGTGATCACACCATCTATCCCCCTACAAGCTGACTGTCAATAGTTTGCAGGAGCTACATTGTATACCAGCAACCTGACCAGACTGCAGATTTGCATAGACACAATTTATGCATGATGCAGAAAAAAGGGGGAAATAATTGGCATACAAAAATTCCATCTGTGCAAACAACTACAAGCCTATTTCTGTGGATATATCCACTTCGGTGATTTCAGAATCTGGTCTCATTTTGCAGACACATGCTATAATAATGCTCCCTTATACACCAAGATCCATAAGAAAAATGTTAGTATAAACAAAGAGAATACTTCATGATTCTTGGAACTGTTGGTTTTTAGCAGGTGTTAGGCGAGTGATAAATTCTAGCACAACGGCTTTACCTCTTGTGAAAGATTTTAGTTAGATCACCCTTGCATATAGATCTTTCCCTAGGTTGCCAGCTCTAACACCCCTCTTCCATCACTGATCCAGAATTAGTGATAGTTTGGTGGTACCACTGCACTCTGTCAGTTGGACAGACCAATGAACTAGGGCTGAGGGTGGTTTAAGTCTTTCCTTTTTTTTTTTTCTTTTCCGAAGAAGCAAGATAAACTGTACTTCTTCCTCTTAATTATTTCCTGATAATTCATGTGGGTTTTGTAATTAGGATTAGCACTTTGTAGTTCTGTGGTGCCTTCATCTCACAGACCCATCAGTTACCTCATGGGATGGTACAGAGAAGATGGATTGGGACTTCTGGGGGTTCACAATTATAAGGCTATAGACACAAGCTGCAGCAAAGGAAATTTGAATAGATAAAAAGAAAACAAACAACCAAAACCCCAAATAACAAAAACAAACAAACAAAGCCCAACAACAACAACAACAAACCCACAAGAATTGTTCACCACAGGAAAAGGTTGCCCAGAAAGGCAGTGAATACCTTGGAGATATTCAGAACCTGTCTGGACAAGACCTGAACTAAAATGACATTCAAAGATCCCTTTCAACCTAAGCTGTTTTAGGTTTCTAACCAAAAAGTTGAATTTTCCACATTTATATGCAGTTTGTACAGGGGGATTATGTGCAACACAATATAGGACCCTTTGAACCAGCTTTATCATAAAGCATCTTTTTTTCTCTTTGCAGCCAAGCAGGAATAAAGAGGAATTTAGACAACTGGCAGCCGATTTCCAGTTGAGATGGAGCTTCCTATTAACTGCCGTGAGCAAGGCTATGACACTCAACTACTCCGACAGCTTTGGTAAGTAAGGGCTTTGTGACTGCCATCTGAGGAACCCCTCTGGGACCTGAGGTGGCAGAGGCACCGGGTCACTTGGACGGATAGAAACAAGCTACAGCCGAAAGGGGCATCGCTTCTCTAAGGTGAGCAAAAGGCAGGACTGCAAGGAGATGCAGCTGGAGATGGTGGGAAGAGCAGGACTCCCTCTCTCGGCAGAAGCTGTCGTTTGTCTGAGGGGAGCGACAGCCTCACGTGTGAGCATTGCAAGGGCTTTAGTAGGAGGGGTGGTGGAGCTGGGGCACTAATATGGCAAACCATCAAAATTCCACATCTCCCCTGTGATAGCTCCCAGTCTTCCAGATTCTGCCTGTATAATACAGGAATAGCAGATCCAAATACTTGTCAATAAGGCAGTTAGTTCCTCTGACACCAGATACAGGCTCCTTCCCTTTCCTTATGCTTATACTGATGTAAGTGCTTGCCTAGCCAGCACCAAGCTGTTTAACACATTAAACTGATTAGAAACAAGTCACCCCTTCAGTTGGGTTAGTTTTCTCTTTGTTTTAGTGGTCGGAGCTGCCAAGCATCAAATCCGTCACGCACTAGTGCAACGCAAGAGAAGCGAGGGGACTATGCAGTCACATTCACTCAAAGTGCCTTGAAGTGGCACAACTGTGTCTTGAATCAGCTCTGTTTCACTTCTATATTGCTTCAAACCTAACTGCCTTTCTCTTTATTTGTAAAACCTTTCAGAAGCTCTCTGTCTATTATTCATTCTGGAGAAATGCACCATCTCCTCTGAGTAACATCTGATCCCAGACTGCATGAATCACTTTTTAGATTTTCAAAGAAGTACCTTCATATTTTCTCCTGTTCTGTTGGATGGAGCTTCACACAAATAGCCAAAAAACCCTCATTATCTTCTTAGAAATCCCCCTTCAAAGCTCTACTTCCCTGTGTTTTCTACAAAGACATAACAAAGGGGTATGCTAAGGTTACTCCTTTTATATTCTTCAGTAATCTTTCCCTGTTACTGTACTGTTTGTGCATGTATGTGCGCACCCCTTTTCTGCATCTGGCTGTTACCTTTGCCTTATAATTAGATCGCAAACTCCCAGGAGCAGGATTAGAGTTTTGTTCTGTGACTACATGGAACATAGCACAGATTATCCCTTGTCCATGGGCTGCTTCATTAGAGTAGTAATAAAATAGTAATTCTTCTCTATCTCTGCAGAAGAGCTCTGCACAAAACTCTCCCACATTGGATGCAATGTTTTGGCCACTGAGTGGAAATTGTGAATGAATTCCAAGAAGAGCACTGGAAGCATAACGTTTATTGAAATTCCCCATGGTGATGAAATCCTCTCCCCTCTTCCCACTATGAGAAGAGTTTAATGAATTGCCTCCCTGTTCTACAGTTGCCAGTGGCTGGGAACACAATTAATGCCATCTGATGTGGAACATCTCTTCCTCTAAGCCTTCCTTAAACTAGTTACAAGCAATGTTTTCATCCCTCTTATGATAGTCTTATTACTATACTTCATTAGCATTAAGATTTAATTTATTCTCACACATTAGAGGTTTTTTTTTTTTTTAAAAAAAAAAAAAAACTTTTAGTGTTTCTCTGTGATGCTTCAATTAAACTGGTCTTTACTTTCTTCTTTCTTAATACCATTGGTTCTTTAAGACATTGGGTTACACGATCTAATAGTGTCTGTCCTTTCCCTTTTTTCTATTCCAGTAGGGTTTTGAGCCATGGTGGACAAGGCTTAGGCATTTACCTTAACAACCCGCCTGTGTAAAAGCTCTGTACGCAGGGTCATTGCTTTTCTTGCAGGAATGGTGGGCAACCTGTAAGTCAAAATACGCAGCATGCACCGAGGAAACAAAATTACTGGGTCAAAATGTCGAATTTTCTGTAAATGTCTGTCATGTTAACGCAGTGTGCTTCCCCACAAAATAAATCACATATGAGTAACCAAAACTAGACTTAGTTCTGTGTGAGGCTCTTGCTTGGAGCTTGGCACTTCCGACTTACACCTCTGAATTAAGGTTGTTTTTTACCCTCTTCCAGTCCAGCCTCTACATGGGTGATGCTCAAGTGCAGTCGAAAGAACTGTGCAGTTACTCCCCTGTAAGGCTGCAAGGAGCAAGAGTGCTACAGCAGTCAGGGCCAGCGGGACTTCATGGCACTAAGAGACATGGTTTAATGATGGGACTCGGAAGTTCAGGTTGATGGTTGGTCTTGTTGATTTTGGAAGTCTTTTCCAACCTTGATGATTCTGTGATTCTATGCTACAGCTCTTTCAGTCCCACCTCCTTCCCTGCAAATGTACCTCTACCTATCTCCACCACAGAACCTTAGATCAGCTGGTACACCTCCATTTCTTTTACCAGTCACCCTTCTGCAGGGGTGTGTTGCTGAGCCACACTGGCTGGACAGTCACCTACATTACACACCTACACCTGCTTTGGAACTTCACATCTAAAAAATGCTTCCAGAGTCCTGATCCTGACAGTTCTGGGTTCTGTTAAGGTGTGACTGTGGTAGAAGGGGAGTCCCTGTGACTGTCTAACAGTTCCTACTGTGACCTCCTTTCAAAAAGGGGTCACTGGCAGATTTATATCCAAACAGCTTCGGATCACGAGGATTGCAACAGCTTCCTGACCACTGACTTACACAAGTTTCATCTCTATCTTTTGTCAACACGGATGATTCACCAGATGCCACTGATTGCTCTGGAAAAAAAAAAAAAAAAAAAAAAAAAAAAAAAAAGTCCTGGACCAGTCTGCAACACAAGCAGCCTAACAACTCAGAAATTAATTTCTGTAAAGTTATTTGCTATTAGCAGTTAATGCATCCCTCTTTTGTAAGCAAGCTGCTTCAACCTAATCTCGTTTCAAAACTGTCCTTTCATTATCTTAAGGGACAACTGGAGTAGTAGCTTCTGTCTCATATTTACTCTTATTTATCATATTGAAAACCTCTGTGATATCAGACGGCTAGAAGCACTCATTGATACCTTGTGTCAGGTCTGTATAGGTTTAGCTCAAGTTTAAAAGTCCCCATCCTTGTCACATAGATAAACGAGGCCTATCGCTTATTTTGCTATCATTTAAAGACCTGCAAAAGGATCAACAGCAGAAGCAGCAGCTTCTCAGACATCAAAAGAGGCAGTGTTGCTTATTTTTAAAGCTCTGGAAGTCTTGGTCATGCATATAAATTGTAGTATCTCCTCATTGGTGTCCACGTAAACATGTTTGTGGGATGCAGAGACTCTGAATTACCTGATAATGCCTATGGAAATTTATGGCATGGAAGAAGACCTACTCTTCACTCTAAGGGCTTTCAAGCAAAGGTACAATTCAAAATTCAGTGGCCTCAGTGAGTCTTTTTCTTGGCTTTTAGCACATACACCCCCAGCTGCAAGGTAGGCCGTATAATCCCATAGGTACAGAACACACAGAGGCATGAGTGTTTGCTTGCAAAGAGGTGTAATGTTTTATCTGTGCAAGGGGAGAATGGGGATCATATGTGGCTGCTGATAAGCCTTGTAGTAGTAGCAGTGAATCTGCGGGAAGAACCTGAACAGAAAAGTGAATAAACACAAGTACACTTTTCTCTCTAATATAAAAAGGGGGAAAAGCTCTTGCTTATGTTTAAAATACATAGTTGGTGCATATTTTGATGTGATATTTGGAAGTACGTAAATCTGTAAGTATTATTTAATGAGTGCTAGACTGCCATGTCTAGTCCATTGCTACAATAAAGCCCTTCAAAAAAAGTCATGAAGATTAAAGAAATTAAGAAATTGCTACAATTATTATTTTTTTTATTTATTTTTTCTTTAAATCTAGGATCCTGGCATTTGTTTAATTTGCTACTCTTGGATTATGTTGCTCACATTTTCCAGTCCTATATAGAGGAGGAGGGACCTGAAAGCTTCTATGTCACAGAGCAAAATGACCCACCCATTCTGTTTGCTTATAAGCCCAGCTACCTTCGGGGCTATTTTGCAGAGGAGCAACGTCAAGCCAACGCTTCACAGCCAACTCTCTTAACTCTGATGCAGAGCCCGAGTAACATCAGATTAAGCAACACATATTCAGAGTTCTGAGTTGTTTGGAGGACACAGCCACAGGCAGTAAGGTGAAATAAAATACTAGCTCTAAAGAAAATTGAAAAAAAAAAAAAAAAAAAAAAAAAAAGAGGCCATAAATTGGGGGAGTTGGGAAGGGTGTTCTGGTAGGTTCAGCACAGCTTGTGGGCTAGCAGACCAAATGGGCTGCATGTATTTACTGATCAGAAGAGAGAGAAAATGGTGTAGTCTTTTCTCACTACTGGAAGCACCAAGAGGCTCTCTTTCCTCCACCTAGCTATTAATTTTGTCAAAAGATGTAGAAGTGGGAGGTCCTTGAGGCCTTTCTGCTGTGCCAGACTTTATTGCAGTCAGTCCCCTAGTTCAAAATTAGCAGCATAAGGGATGACATACAGGTAAAAAACAAAATGTCCAAGTCTTCTTAGGACACAAGGCTAAATATAAGGCCATATGGGAATGTGGATCAAGCCTCTGTGGTTAATACAACTGATATATTCATCACTCATATGTTCAGCTGTTTTCAGATTCCTCTTCCATGTAATAACAGCCCTTGCCTTCAGTCTCAGAGAACACTGTGTTTTCCAAAACACAGAGCTGGACAAATGTTAATGGCACCAAGATTCATGAAGAAAATAACATTTTGGGGTGATCTTGCTATCATTATTTTACGGCTTATAATCTAGGACCAGAACTGGAAATTAACTGTTTTAAAAAACGTCTTCATTAGTTATAAAGAGTGTTGGAGGACCCTTGCTTTTAAATATATGATATGCTAAAACTAGATCAGCAATGAAAATTGGAGGGGAGAAAGAAGGCACAAAGGGGACAAAACAAGAATGATTTACGCAAAGGTCAGGGATATGTTGGACAGCTGTTGTTATTCTGAAATGCAATATAATGACCTGTCCTGCCATACCACCTTAGCTTCAAAAACAAGTTGAGCTGGATGCAGGGTATGACCAAGGAATTGCCAAACCACTGATGGCCAGAAATCAGGAGATAAACCAGTAGAAAGCTTACTCAATGTCTGCCTTGCTTCCTGTGCTCTTTCGCTGTGCTGTCCATATGGGCTTTTTTATGGCCTCTGTGGCCATTGCAATGCTCTTATGCAGGTGACAGCAGACAAGGATTTGACCCGGGTTGTTTGTTTAAGTGATATGCTTATAAATAAGTGTGTTGTTTTTTGACATATTTTGTACATGACCTCAAAACAGGGCAAGGCAATTTAGAGTGAGGGACAAGGGGTGCCACAATAAGAGAGTGTGGGTATAAAACCTGAAATGGAGAGTAGCACAACCTGAGATGGTATGGAAGAGAGAAGGAGAAAGTAAAGGATTGGGAAAGTGTAGGAAAAGCTTAGAGAGGAAAGATCCTGACAGATAAATGGAACTGAAAGCCCCAGGTTTCACCAGCCCATGTGCAAGACTGATAGTGGTGGGTGAAAAAGAGAGCCCAGTAAGAGCCTGCTGGTGCTGTGGTTCAGTTTACGGTTTGTGAGGGAGCTGAAATACTAAAACCTGCAGTTCAGAAGGGTTTCAGGAACCGAGTGGGTGAGCATTTCTGGCAGCTGGTTTCCTAAGAATGGGTGGTACTCCCAACACAACCATTGCGGGCTCCTTCTCTTTGGGTGCATTTTCAACAGGTTGCTGAAAATGCAGCTGCCAAAAGTGTCTCCATCTCCTACCACTTTTTTCACGTTATCATCTCTGTAGATCCCCTGAATGGATTCCTGTTGCAAAAGGGGTTGTCTTCACCTTCCCCTGCTCCCAGGCAGCCATCTGTCCCTGCTCCTGGCTAATCCCCCTTCAGCCAGAACCCATCCTGTGGGGTGTACAAACCCTCAGCGGCATCCCGCAGCCCCGCTGCTGTTTCCTGGGCTGTACGTCTGCTGCCTGACGTACTGCACTGTGTATCGAGGGTATAGTGTGTATTTTTTTCCCTTTCAGTCCTTTACCTCATGCAGCCTCTGCAGATCTCTCTGGCCTGGTGTCTCTCTTCAGCTCCCATCCTCCACTTCATCCTCTGCCAACACCAACCTCCGTATCTTTTTCATCTTGTCCCACAAGGCATTTCTATGCCTTCTATGCAGCCTGTTATGCTCGGAAAAAAATCTGTTCATCGCACCTCCACCCGCATCTCATTGAAATTAGTGCTAAAAACTCACTTCTGCTGTGAAACCTTGGAAAAATGAGAGGGAGAACTGGTAACAGAAATCAGAAAAGAATCTCCCAACCTTGCCCTTGCATCAGCAGCAGCAATATGCGCCTGTGTCTCAGCAGATCTCTTCATGATCTTTCAGTTGTCACCTTCATTTTTCCTTTTCCTTCCCCATCTGTTTTTGGTCCCCCATCCCTAGTTCATGCTGAATATAAATTACACTCCTCAGCAGAGACACCGTGTTTTTCCATGTATTTTGAACAGCACAGCACTTTTTTTTCCCTTTTTTCTTTCTTCTTCTTTTTTTTTTTTTTTTTTTTTTTTTTTTTTTTTTTTTAATTTGAAGCATGAAAATCATTGTTAATAATCTTGAAAACTGAATACATTCCAAGCTGGTGACGTCTCCCAAGGAAAACATTCTTTTTATATAAAAAAGTGCAGAGGGAGGGGAATGAGACAATGCAAGATTTAAACAAACTGGCTTATTGGACAGTGTGGCAGGTTAAATGCTATGTAGCCAAATGCAAGTAGCTTGAACTAAGAATTGTTGAAACCGATGGCACAAACAAAGATGCTCTGAGTGAACTGTAATCTATGAAAGGGCAGCTCAGAGAGCATTGGCCTGATCTTTATTCCTTATCACAGAGCTTGCAGTTGCTTTCTCTCAGCACGAGCAGCATTTTTTCATCTAGAAAATCCCATTCTGCGCTTCTTCTCTTTGTTCACTTGTTACCAAATTAAAATCCTATTAAACTGCACACCTGCAGTGGGTTTATCTGCAGAGCACTGTGCTGTAGCTTCTAATCCAATTCCACGCCTCTGTACCATACAATATACGGCAAAGAGAGGCTGAGGGAACACCGCTTGTAGCTCTGCCAGCAGAGAGCAAATCAAACACTTTGATTTGTTAAAACGGAAGGGGAAAAAAAAAGGAAATAATTAACTACTTCACTTAAATGAATGGTGGGTGTTCATCTGAGTGGTCTGAGTAATCCAGGATACAGAGATCAAGTGAAATCGTTAACTGAAATGATCAAAAATAAGAGTAAACTCACTGCTTAAATTTAGTGGCAAATCTTCCCCTGATTTTAAGGAAGACAGCATTTCAGCACGGAAAAGCAGTCCCTGAGACAAGGGAGAGACAGGACTGGGATTATTTGTTTTGGAAGAGAATAGACAGGGTTATAGCAGACACATAAAGTGAGAATGATGCATCAAAAAGTAGTTGCATCTTCGTATCAGACTTTAGCACCCAAAGGGCAAACATACTGTGTATCTCCTCCTGTTGGGTTAACACACATAAAATTAGGTGGGGTATCTGCAAAAAAAAGAGAATGTTCAGCAGAAAAGTAGAGAAAATACTTTTATTTAGTGAAGGGAAAGAAGACTTTTTAATTAATGAAGGGAGAAACAATGATTTACAGTCCCTACAATCAAAACATTCATGTTTCTTTTCTAACTTTCAGGTCATCCAGGTGATCTGGAAGACAAAATAGCTAAATTTTTTATTAAGTTGCTGTTGGAAGAGAAGCAGTTACTACTCGGAGATGGACAGAATTTTTCTTTTAGTTTTACCTCCCATGGTCAGGTAATTTTCAGAGAAAATCAGCCTGACTTTTGAAAATACTTTATAAGGATAGACCATTCTGATTTTCTGTTATAATTTTAAGAAATACTATTTTCATTCTCTTAACGTTAAGATCTTTTTCTGTAAATACTAAATGCAAAACTGTGCTAGTAAGATGGTTATTTTAAGTTGTCAAGTGATTTCGTTATTTGAGTTTATTTGAATAAAACTTCAGAATAAAAAGGTGAAATATTTGTGTTTTGGTTTTGTTCCTTGTATTTATCAGTTATCAGCGCACTTATTGTTATCAGTGAAGCTGGAGACCCACGTGAAGTCATTGTGGTAAATTTATCTGGAAGCTGCAGAATAGATTAATGACCCTGGATCAATGCTGCTTTGTGTCTACAGTACATAGTTTAAAATTGATATTTATCACATATAGGATTCAGCACTGATTTCCACATCTTGAAAAAATCCTGCTTTGCTTCCCACTTCTGCAGGATATAAGAGTCAATATCTCAGGCACAACTGTATTAACTAAAATAAAATAGGTTGTGTATAACATTATTGATTTATGTCAGAAACTCAGTTGTTCGAACTTGCTCTACAAGTGGAGTACAAGCAAAGAACCTCTACAGAGAAACCCTGGAACAAATTCATGTGAAATAGTAAATAGAGAGTATGAAATTTGTATTGCACCTGCGGCAGATTGCATGAGGAAATGGACTAATGGTCATGTGAGAAACACCAGGGAACTGGAATTAAAAAAACAATTTTTGAAGAGCATGTCTTCTTGGGGACAACTCCTTCGTTATTTTAAGAAGTGATGCTTCCTGAACTAGACAAAAACACTCCTGAGGAACTTAACAAGTTTTCACAAATCTTTATTTATTTTCTCCTTGCATCTACACTCCTCAGCTCAAGTACCAAAGTGGGAATCAATATATAAAAGAGTGGTATCACAGCATATGCAGTCAGGACCATGTGCTAAAGGCACAGTAGCAGTGTATTCAATTTTACTTGTAAGATTAAGTGTTTGGTGGTGAAATTATATTCCCTGGAAAAGTATCTTCACAATCTGAAAAATTATTTTCAGCCTTAAGGCCCGTTACACCTGTTTTCACTATTCCTTCAGGTTATTATGCTGAAGATATAATAATAATAATAACAACAACAACAACAATAATAATAAACACAGCGAAAAATATAAGTTAAAATACTCAAAATTTCAGACCATTTTTATCCAAGATTAGTTATGCAGGATCTTCTCATGAGGCGACTGAGCAGCAGTTACAACTGCAGACCAAGCTGGTGACCCGTCCTTCACAGGTATAGATGACGAAGTCTGATAGATGTACCTGGGAGCCTTGTGAAAGGCAGAGTCTCCTGTGAGATCTGATCCTCCCCGTCTCCTGCTGAACCTGTGCTCCTTCAATAATCTGCGTTGGGACGGGTTGCCCATGGTGGCAGTGGTGGTGTCACTGTCCCTGGGGGTGTTCAGGGAAAGGTTGGACGTGGTGCTTGGGGATGTGGTTTAGTGGGTGACATTGGTGTAGGGGGATGCTTGGACCAGATGATCTTGGAGGGCTTTTGCATTCAATGAATGCAATGAAAGCTTACGAGGACAGGTTTTATATCATTGTGAGCTCGCACTGCCATGCTGAGGGGGTCGTCTGCCATAGCCAGAAGAGGAGCAGCGATGCCGAGGCACTCTTACAGTGCAGGGCCACTATAAAAACCCCATGTTCTCCTCACGAAGACCTCCCCCACCAACCACCTCACTGAGCAGCATCTCCGCGTCCTTCCACGCCGAGACGAGCTCCACGAGCCCTCCCTCCCTCCCTCCCAAGATGTGGCCGTGCTGGTGGTGGATGTGGCTGCCGGGGTTGCTGCGGGGCGGCGCGGGGGGCTACGTGGTGCTCAGCTCGGTGTCCTGGCCGCTTCCCGAGGCGGCAGAGGGCGAGCTGCACAGCTCCTCCACCGGGGAAGCTCTGCCGGCCCTGCTGGAGGAGCCGGGCGGGCTGTGGAAGCACAGCTTCCCCGCCTCGGCTTACCGGGAGGACGCGGGGCCGGCGGCGAGGCGCCCGGGGCAGGGGGCAGCCCCCACCGCCATGTTCTCCTCCCGGCGGCACCGCCAAGCCGCCGCAGCCCGATTCCTCGCCCGCTACAACGCCTGGGGCTTCGTGGCCGCCCGCGGAAAGGTACGGGGACAGCGGGGAGACCGCCGGGGCTGGGGAGCTGGGGGAGCCCGGGACCCGCGCTGAGATGTCCGCCCTCCTCCGGCCCCCAGCAGCCGGGGCTGGGGCAGGGTGCTGAGGTGCGCACCTGCCGATGGGGAGCCTGCCGTGCCTCCTCAGGTTGTCTCAGAGCCTGGTAAACGGCGAGGGATCGACTCCTCGGTTAAATGACGAGATCCTTGGTGTAGGCTCCCGGCAGGCTGCAGCCTCAGCACGCTCTGCAGTTGCCCGTCGCTAATGACAGCCCGCAAAAACCCGAGCCGCGGTGCAGGTTGTGGCTGCCGAGGGGGTGTTGTGCTCCGGGGGATGAGTTACGCCGTCTGTGGGCACAGTTCTTCTAGAAAGCCCACTCTAATTTATCCATTCATTAAAAAAAAACACGAGAATTTTTAAGCAACGGGAACGTGTCCTCCGATACAACCGACAGCTACTGCTTTTTTTTACCTGGCGACTCTTCATAGCAAACAGGTATTTGTAGTTTCTGCATTGTGCAGCTCCGTTAGAACTTAAAACGTTCCTACGAGCATGCACGAGGACCATTTATAAACGTTATGAACTTTCCAGTTGTAAAGGCGCATAAACATCTGCAAGTCCAAGTAATAACAGCATCCAGGGCTTTCTTATTAACTACTCGTACTTAATTTGATTTTGCTGTAAAGGATTTACCGGCTACATGGAATTAATATATTGACTGATAATTTTACTATTTAACGTCTAATCGACCATGAAGAAACACATGAAGACTTCAAAAATAATAATTGAGTAAGTATCTCTCCTTGCGATTTGTAATGGGATGAAAGGCATAGTAAAAACATAAATCGTCGCAGAGGTTATTAATGTTTGTCCCTGCCGGGTAAGGACATTTTTGCATGTGCTATATCCATCATCACATATTTACACAACTCAGTGACTGGGAGGGAACTTGCTGAGGACTTGGCTCCTCGCTGCGTGGCAGGACGGGTTGGTGGCTGCCACCCCTCCTGAGGCTGAGGTTCCCTCCCAGGCGGCCGAGCTGACGTGCAGTTTGACTTTAAACACAATTCTAGCTAAAATGCCTTCCCCCCTCTCTTGGCAAACTGATGGAATCACATTCTGAATCATGTCTAACAGGGGAGGCAAAATTAGAGTAAAAAGCAGGCTGAATCAAGACTAACTTAGGCTCTGTTTCCGTTTTTGCTTTGAGAGAAGGTAGCAGCCCTGTTTTTGGAGTAAACATTTCTTGATGCTATTGGCATTTTTAACTTGGTAGTTCCTTTAAGCACAGCGTTTCAAAAATCTTCCCTGTTGTGTCTTAGGACTGGAGAAAAGGAAATAGAGACCTGTTTTCATGAAAGCATGGTAGAGGTATCTAATTTAGAAGATGGTCTGTCTCATGATGACAACAGAAAGTGGGAGACTGAGCAGTTGGGGATTGCTGTCCTTTTTGCTGGAACCCTTCAGGAAATCCCCAACACTGTAAATTGTCTACAAGCAAACATGCTAACGCCTGCTTGTTTGGATTTTGCAGGTCCGAGGTATGCCCTTTGGGAACTGTTTGCTTATCAGTGACGGTCAAAAACAGCACTGGAATCCCTTTATTTTACGTGACACCGAAGGATAATGTTGTGGCAGATCTCCTGAAGGATCCTGTGGCTTCTCTGACCTTGCCAGAGGCGGATGGAAATTTCTGCAGGTAACGAAATGTTGTGTGTCCAGTACTAGCTTTGGTGAGAACAAACACAGACCTCAGAATGAAACAATGACAGCTTTATGCTGGGTCTCCACCTTCACTGTCCTGTTTTTATTTTTGGCTCTTACCATCAGCTACAAGCTCCTCCTTGGGTTTGTTTTGCAGCAAGTTGCCCCAGTAAAACATTTAAAGAAAAGCAGAAGTATCACTTACGTATCAACATCAACAGCTGGAGAGGCCTTCAACTTGCACATTACCATGCCCAAATTTTGATCTCTTTTTGGAGGTGTTGACATAAAATCAAGGTGTTGGAGTTCCAATTACAGGCCACGGCGACCTAGTCAGTAAAGTCAGTAGAGTTTCAAGTGCTGTTGAAGTCAAGGTAAAGCAGACACCCTTGCTCTGCTGAGCAGCTCTGGAGGCCGTGGTGGTTGGCTTGTGGGGCTGTAGCTCTCCAGGGTTGAGAAGAGTATTTCAGGCACAAGTTACACTCATGCCACTCAGTCACTCTGTTTCTGTTCATTCAGAGGGAACAATCAAATGTGGTGTCATCACAAATGTTTGGCTCCTTGTGTATCGTAAACAATAGGCAAATGATCCCTCACATAAAGGACGCTAGCCCCAGGTTTGCCTCTCCAGAGATAGCAGTGAGCTGAGTTCTTTCCTCCTAACCATGTGTACAATGAGGAACTCTAGATCCCCGAAGTGTTACATGTGTAAAGTGTATGTATGTAAACTAGAAGACGATACAGTTTTCCCCGCCATGCTTGTCTCCTTGGAAAAGACATGTCTGTGCCATATGTTTGTTTACAGTCAAACGTGCGGCAAACTTGGCTGGGTCGGCCTGGTGTGAAGCGTTATTTCCAAAGGCCTCTTTACGTGACGAGGTAGGTGACATCGAAACTCTGTCAGACAGGACTCCATTAGCAAAGCAGATCGTAGCTGACACTCCAAGGAAAGAGACAGAGGAACTGGCGAGTAGAGGCTGCCTCAGAAAGAAATGAGATTGGAAGCGTTTACCCCGTATTAAGGTCCTCTTTGGGGGAAGAGAGTTTTGTCTTAAGAACCAGATCCCAGACTTACACCGAAGACAATCACCAGCTGGGTCATCTCAACTTCCAAGCCTGCAAGATGAAAAGAAAACTGGGGAAAAAAAAAAACAAACAGTGAATGGCAAATATAAAGCGAGTTACTGCTTCTCCTATCTGTATTCGTCTCCAGAATATGGTGGTAAAACAAAACATTACTTAGTCCTCAGCAGTAAGAGTGACTTCAGGCTGACATCCTATTCCTGAGGAATGGAAGGCTCTTCCGGTGTCACCTCCAGTATGTACTCTTCATCACGGCATCTATTAAGGTAATTCAGCTTTGAGTTGGTGAGAAGGTCAACAGAGCGGTGAAGCTAAGATGGGAAGGGTTCTGTTTGTTTATTAAAATTACTTCATTAAATAAATTGAATTAACCATTGCAAGTTGTAATTAAATTTATCAGCTCTTTAGTAAAGGGCTAATGGAGCTTATTCCTGCCTTCTGAGCTTTTTCATTGAATCAAATAATGAGCTGAATATCTAGATCAGGTGCTTAAAAATGTAAGCTAAGCCCTGTGCCCTAGCACCTACGTGGACATCCTGTTTTCAGAGGCTCAGAGCAGCTTCCATTGATGATGGCTGGTGATGAGCACTTCTGAAAGTTGGGCACCAAAGCGTGGCCTTTCATCCCTGACTTTAAACGTCTGCTTTTGAAAGTCTTTGCATTTCATATTTTAGCAACACTGCTGCCTGATTTACCTGTTTGGGAAGTGCCAGTTCACCAACAAAAGAGAAATGATTCATGGTTTATAGAAATATGAAAATCAGACACATCACAACCTTTCAAGAGTATTTATTCACTGTCTTCCTATTAAGCATCTATTAATTTCCCAAACAACTGCCAGGCAGCTAACCCCTCTATTGCCAAGACAGCTGAGGCCACACTAATTACCAGTGGCCACATCCCTGCACTCCCTCCCTCCCTCAGACTGGTCACATGCTGCCTCCGTCCTTCTCTTACATCAGCTCTGGGATTTGTCTGACCTCAAGTTCAAATATAAAGCTGAAGAGAATTAACCCAGTGATGGCAATCACATTTTCTGCTGGTCCTTCCATCTCTCCGTCCCATGCCTGGTGCTGCTCCCGGCCAGCCAGTCCCACCCCTCCTGTGCCATCAAGGGGGCTGCTTTATCTCTGTAACCTACCAGAAATCTCTTCCTTTTTTTTTTTTTTTTTTTTTTTTCCTCGATTAGGTTTCTGCTGGGCTAGCAACTTGCAGCAGCTCACCAAAAGCCAGAGGAGCACGAAGGAGGGGGGAGAAGGTGAGGGGAAAATAGGACACCCCCGTTCCTGCATGTAACCATACCCTGAATATTGAGCTCACTGCTGAACTGAGTACAGAGATTTAGAGTCAAATCACTGCTCTTTGCATTATTTATTTGGTCATTACGTTCAGTTTGGTTTTCATTATTTCTGGAGTTCTCGCCTGCCACAGACGCTGGTTGGCATTAAAGGAAAAAAATATCAGATAAAGAGAGTGAAAAGCTGGGGCATTTGGTGAGCTGCTGTTTGCATTTTTGATAGCTAGGAAAGCGAAAAGGCTTTGGGGCTGTCTCAGAGTCAGGAATCATGTGGGCACTGGGAGTTTAACTTTCTTCTTTCGCTCCCCTCTGTAATCAAGGTCAGAAATGAGTCTACGTTTTAAGCTAGGAGAGCAGCCTCGCAGGGAACATCCACAGCACAGGGCTTCATGTGGTGGCTTAGCTTTTGTCCAGCACGTTTCTTTCTCTTCTTTACTCACATTAAACAAGAGGCAAGACCTGTTATTCTGGCAGACCTCGGACTGTGCTAGGTATTAAGACAGCATCTGTGGAGATTTTGTCACAAAGGGAAGTGTCATATATAGATGACTTTAATACCAGAATTTTCTCTGGGGCAAGGGCAACGTTAATTGTTTTGATTCCAAAATAAGTATGCAAAATAGCTAAATGAATAACTCTCTACGTGAGAAAGTTCACATCCTTGTATGCCAGCAATGGATTTGGCCCTGCAGCCTGTTCTCATGTAGAATTTGAGTAGAATTTCATTATTAACCTACTCTGAGTTGTAAGAATTAAAATAACTGAAAGCTGTTTGATGCCTGTAGTCAATGCTCTTGGGAGCGCTTGGCACTCTCCTGAAAAATGCTTCTGACCTATAGCATACAAAAGAAATCTCTGGCCTTTAGAAAGAAAACACAGCTGACATTTCAATAGTCTTGTATCTAATCAAGTGCCCTGTGTGCCTGTACATCAGTTTGATATTAAGTTTATTTAGTAGCGAATTTCATTTGTTTTGTTTCAGAACATACTCAAGTTCCACACCTGGACAATAAATATTCCCACCTGTGGGGCTGTGAGGAATATAGGGTGGCCTTTTTGGTTTCCCAGCCTTAATATTTAATCAGCTGGAGAGAAAATTTGAAAAGCCCCAGCTGGTACAAAACTAACTTTTAATAACGAAAGAAAGAGAGAGGCGATGCATCGGAATAGGCAGCAATGGCAGGACATTATACTGCTGCAGCTACAGCCTGGATTCCTCATCTCTGACCCAGAGATTTCCATTTCCCAGAGGGAGACAAGCTGCGCCTCTCTGCAGACACCCTCTGATGCTCGGTCTACAGAGAGGGTTAGTTAGCAACTGATCTGACGGCTGATAAATGGATAACAGAGGCAAGAAAAATTAAATGGTTCAGGGCTATAAATAGACTACGCTGGCATGCCTATTGCACGTGAAAACTGAAAAGATTGAGTCCTATTCTTACAGATTTCAGAGGGAACAAGACTGAACCCCACAGTAAAGAATAGAGGGGCTATTGTTCTGAGTGAATTTCCCAATGCACAAGCTGCTCAGAGGATCTCTCTTTCCAAGTAAGCTCCTGGGCCTGCCTCATTACAGCTTCAGTCTGGAAAACAGGCAATTAATTTTAAACATGTGTCGTCTCCTTGACATCAGGTTCAGCACGTTCGTAGGGACCGAGTAAATGCAGCTTTCCTAGAGGAGGAACAGTTACACGGCTGCCACGAACTGATTTTCACACAAGGGGAAAAGAAATAAAAGTGATGAGCCTTAGGGCCAGTCCATATGTTTGTTTTCCTTGCTGTTAGCCCAAGGATGGTGTTTCAAATCCACTCTGTGGACTGGGAGTGATTGTGAGTGACCCAGACCCCTCTGCTGTTTGATGACCTGCATCAGGGCTGGCTCCTTCAGAGCCCTTCTTCTGACCATGTTTCAGTTACTGCTTGAGGTAACAGATCAGCATGAGCAGGCTAAGGCATCTCCAGCGTTTCTGGACAGCAGCGGGCCACAGGAAGGACTGCTAGAGGAGAGTGCTTCAGCAGGTGAGGGTCCCTTCTGGATGCTTGGTCGCTGGCATGCACACATTTCTAACTTTATTCCTAGGCAATCCTGAGAGGCAGACAGACCTGCGATGGGTGGCAGGTGCAACCTCTGAGGAGTCTGTTGGCCATCCTACATTTATCTGCCTCTGAGCGATGTCTATTAATGCAAGGATGAATTTAACAAAAAAATTTGGTGTTGTGCCTTCACACGAGGAGAAATAATGCGTGCAGAAGACAAAGGCTGAATCCAGACATCCATCCCTCGTTCTTTGAGGAGCTGAGATCCACCTCCTGTTTCTGTGGCACAGACACATTTCTATTTTTGGTATTTATATTGGTCCTCTTTAGTCATATGCAAATAATTATGTCAGCAGCAGTTCCTGAAAAATCTGTATTTAAAAATTCAGGAAGACACCAAATTAGAAAGTCAAATATGCAACCTACTATCATCGTGACCCAATGCACACAATACAGCTCTAAATTACTGTTGTTGTTGTTTTTCTTTTCTTTTTTTTTTTTTTCCCTGTATGCTTAAATAACCAACTTCCCAAAATCCCTGTCTAGAGCACTAATATGTGTTTCTCCGAGTTTGCTTACAGAAATAGCTGATGCTGTGATTCTTTTTTTTTTCTTTCTGTGAATTGTCTGTGGTTAAACTATATAAAACCTTCCTGGCTGAAACGTGCAGTTCAGCTAAAGAAATGAGTTGTTATTGTCAACGAAGACAGACAAAGAGACTGACTTCATGTAATAAATTATAATGACAACATTCTAGAAATTATTATCTTCTAGGAACAGCAAAATGACGTAAAACATTTGAACAGGTAGGCTATGAACACCGACTCACTTAAATGCAGAAGAGCCATCGTACCAGCACTCTGCAGTTCCCAAGACGGATCTTCCAAAAGCCAAGATGTCTTTTAGCTCTCTTTGCTGGCTCTCACACATGGCTGATAAAGATATTCTTGTCAAAGTCAGAGCAGGGCAGGGCGAAACTGCTCAGCCATATCCAGCTGAAGGCCAGCAACAGCTTTTCAGATTATGAAATCGCTTTCAGCGGAGATTTTGTTTGACGTTCATGCCACGCAGATTAGCAGCACCGATACACTCTGTCTGCCTCACAGACTCCAGCGGTTAGTGAAGAGAAAATAAAATGAATGAGAAGGATAACTAGCTTTTCAAAATTAGTCAAATTTAATAATCAGAATTATATGCAGTCTACAGTAGTTCTCAGAGGAGGTAGCATTTCCTCCATTCCTTCATGTAAATGGACAAAAAAGGAGAAAAATTCCTATGATGCCATACTAGTTACTTTCTAGCTATTTGTTATTTTGGGGCAAGACAAAGAGGGGTTCCTTACAGGCTGACGGAGTGCCTGCCTTGTGTCAGTGGGAGGCAGCAGGGCTCAGCTGTGCCAGCAGCAAGTGC
This sequence comes from Nettapus auritus, assembly GCA_011076525.1. Taxonomy (NCBI): domain Eukaryota; kingdom Metazoa; phylum Chordata; class Aves; order Anseriformes; family Anatidae; genus Nettapus; species Nettapus auritus. The sequence goes on from CM021765.1 coordinate 140,088,058, forward strand.
ATCGTCAGCCAGTCCCCACCTCCCAATGACATGGCTTTGTATGGCCGCCGCTGCCACTGCAGGAGAGGTGAGGATGTGTGGACACTCACTGCCCTTACATCACATACGAGGTGCTTTAAAGCAGCAAGGGTAGAAATAAGGCTTTCTTCTTGGCTCTTGGCTCTCCCTTTCTGCAATAGGAGAAAGCTCTTTCCCAGCTTCTTCTTTCTTCTGCTCAAAAGTAGAAAAAGTAAAGTAATGTTTTTTCATGGAAGGATGGAAGATCCTGTCTCCTCAGGGGAGAGGAGGAAAAGGATGGCAGCTCCTCAGTGGGAAAAGCAGGCTGGGGAGGATGAGAGAGATTCCCATCCATAAGCCTCTGCTTCTTCCACCAGCCCCTGGAGTATCACTGAGCCCTCCCACCTTCTTCCTAGCGATTCCTTCTCAGGGACACTTGATTCTCCTTATTGAATGATTCCTGAACTCTTCTTTTGCTTTTACTGCTGATCTGTGCCAGATCTGTTTCAGCTTGCTAATGGACTGCAGAGGCCAAGGATAAAGATGAATACCCAGCAAAACCAGGGGACAGAGCATCGACAGTCAAAGCAGAGATCCAGAGATCTCAGCTGCAGAAGGGAGTCCTAACAAAGTCCCAACATCATCACCATGTGAGCCAATTTAACTGCATCAGCATGAAGTATACATTCATCAGATCTGCCCTTAGATGGTTTTGGTGCAGGAACCTTCTAATTAAAATCTACGAGATGGCTAGTGTAATAAACAATTTAATGAGTAGGTGGCAGTCTTTACCCTGAACCACTCTTGAACCGTGACTCAGAAGGTGCAGAAGGGCTATGCAGTAGAATAGTGGGGCGTGTTCATCAGCAGCATGCTCCCCATCATTGTCAGGAAACATTTCACTTGGACACAGGCTTGTCCATAAGCTCAGTAAAGCTGGCACCTTGGTAAGATGGAACTCTGTAGGCCAGCTGCAAATGCATCTTGCTCTCTAACGTCATGTGCCCAGAAGAGACAACTGCTCCGACTAGGTCAGACTTTGCATACGAAGTTTGCTCACCAAGCAGAGGAACGGAGATAATCAATTCTCTCTTCACAAATCAGATGAATAATTAAGAGAACCTCTCTTAATGCATCGTGTTCTTATAAAATGCATAAGCTGAATCCTCTTCCATTGTCATCTGGCTTCAGGTAACATCTGCAACAAAGTGTATATATTTCATATAAGCATAAATAAATAAATGTGTTACCTATTGATTTGTCTCCTACTACAGTTCCCTACTTTCTCTTCCCCAGAACCTTCAGGAAATCCTCTCAGGAGAGGACCTGATTCTCTTCCCAGGGCCTTAGAAGCCATTGAGGGTTTCCTCCCCCATGCCCCCAATCCGTGGTGCACAAATTTTATGTAAAGCCATTTCTGCACACCTTGTCCTCGTGCCAAACAAGATTAAAAGGAACCCAAGGACTGAGAGCTGAATATGTATTTAGACGGAAGGCCAGAAATAACTAGTAAATGCCTGACTAGACCTCTACAGGTGTGAAGGAGGAATATTTTAGTAAACACACCGATTTATCCCTGATATCCCTGTAATGTCTTTAGTAAAAATATGAGCTATATTCCTGGCTGTATCCCTTTACTCCTAAGAAACAAAGCCTGTGTTTAGATTAGTTACACCAGTAGCACCAATGAAAATTCAAGACCTGTTCACAATATAGTTAGAAGGGATTTAACTTTTAGAAGTACTTTCAGAAGTAACTTTAGGGATCTTTGATGGTTTAGAAAGTATAAAAGTTATCACACGTTATTAAGGAAATCCTATGCCAAAAATGATGAAGAAACAGATTTACTTCAGAATATGAAGGGCTCCTTTGATAAAGAGAATACTAGTGTAATGTAAGCTTAGAATGCAAGGTCACTATTCTGAAACAGAAAACCCACGATAAGAGCCAGTGCTAAATGCAAAGCCAACAAAGTAGTAACACAGTGTACTAGATTCAAATGTATCATCGTCCTTGCTGAGCTCTTCCAAAACTTCATCTCGCATGTTTTTAACAAGTAATTTGTTTGCCGTATTTCCCAGAAAAACAAACTTCTATTGTGCAGGAGTCAGTCCGAGTAACTTTTACTGGTAATGACAGTATTGTGTGTGTCAAATAGCGTAACACCCTGACTCGCGAGAGAACAACATACAGAGAACTGCAAACAAAAGGAGCCAGGAAAATAAATAAGTAAATAAAGAAAATAGAAAGATTTCAGATATGGCTGTATTGTCATCAGCTAAACGTGGAGAGCAGTTTTTCCTGTAAATCAGGGAAGAGCCACATCTGACACTCCTATCAGGTGAAAAACCTCTCGACAACAGAAGGCAGCATCCACAACCCAAGAGCAGCGGTGCCAAGCCAAGTCAATTGCCTACTCAAAAATCAGCAAGTACGCTTGTAGAATAAATGAGTACTTGCACAAAAAGATCAAGTAATTCTCATCTGAGAAGGTGTCAAACCAAAATGTCTCACTGCTCCTGACCACACCCGAATTTATCTCCTTGATCCGCTCTGTGAAACGAAGACATCCTTTAATAACAATCCCTTTCTAGTTCCTCCCTGAAAGCAATTAGCACCATCTTACCTAGGAGCTGTACCAGACAAAGGCGGTTGCACATACTCATGCTTCTCCCAGCTTGCAGTTGTTCATGGTACTTGTTCGGCTCTGGAGGAAATGGTTTTGTACGCAGAGATAAAGGGTTATCAGCTGAAAACAAATGCCTCAGCTTTGCTAAGGAGAAGTCCCCTTCCATATTTTTAAGATTGATACAGTACCGAGATTAAGCACGAAAGAGCAGTAGATCAGATGACTCAAAGGGACTTTAAGACTCTGCACTGCCCTAGCTGCTGGACTTGCAGGTCCTGATCTGTGTGTGGGATCAGCTCATCCTTCTGCTGTGGGTGAGCTGATTCCCATGCAGAGTGCCTTTCAGTGGACAACTTATCCCACTTCCAAAGTGCAGGAAGCCACCTTCATCTGAAACCATAAAAAAGGGGGCAGTTCTGCCCCTCCCCTGTGTCTCTGTGCAGGACAGGATCCTGCCCCCTTGCCATGAGCTCTAGGAATTAAACTCGTGGGAAATTTTTCCCTCTTTTTTAAAAACTTGGTTACTTTTCTGCCTCGAGGCGCCCCACAGAGTGGTTCCCTGCAGCCTGCGCAGTGCCAGAGCCAGCTGTTACATCAGGTCACCTTTAACCTGGAACATCACAAAGTGCAGTTTTATCTGTAGCTTCATCTGGTCTTAAATGGCAGCCTGTCCCCATCACACATGACCATCTCCTCCCTCGTTTTAGTCATGATTTTGATATTTATTCTCATTTTGATGGGTCAGTTGCCCAAGGAATCATGCAGACCGAACGGCCCTGCAGCAACCAAACAAGAGAAGTGAGAGGAAGCACGGGTGTCGCTGGGACAGGCTCGGACCACTGTAAGCAGGATGTGAAACTACATCGTCAGCATGAGGTAGGAGCTAGTGTTGATCTACAACACACCAAGTCGGCCATGTAGACAAGCTTCTACTGCAAATACACACTGGAAAAATTAAACCCAGTGTCCAGGCAGGCAATGCGGATTTTCAGGTACTCAGAATACCACTTACTACTTCATAATAATAATAATAAAAATGTACTGGAGAGAATCAGACCATTATTTATTGATGCGAACAAAAAGACTGATCTTGATCCTTGGCGGCCACCCTTCCTCCCATGCAGAAAGTGTGGTGGAGGAAAAAGAGTATGAGTGGAGTTTGTCCAGACATCGTTACGCTAAACACCGCCTTCAGAGAACGGCAGCTCCGGACCGAACAGGATGCTGAAAAACATCCCAGAGATGATGTGACTGCAAATGGCTCTTTGGAGCTCAGGCTACGGACTGTGCCAAGTGCTTACTGGGCATAGCCGAGTATCAATCAGCCTGTTGTATTTCCTTGCGTATTTCTGTTCCTTGTCCTATCTAAAAGCAGACACTTTATCCAGTAAGCTACACAGTCTTTCATAACCATCTGTGGGGAATCTGCAGGTGTTAAATTAGCTGCAGGAGGATGCCCATATGTTTCCTGCATGCAATAGGCACATATTGAGAGTTAAAACAACAAAAAAAAAAGCCACTGCAGATTGCACACAGTTGAGGCTAAAGGGCTCAAGCAGAGATCTTTACGTAAAATTGCACACAGATGAGATGTCATTTACTGTGATTTGCTGCTTCAGATTGAAACACGGAGAACAAGAAATGCAATCTTTGTTTCCTAATGTAGTTTTCGGGGCTTATGTTCTTACATGGGGACGCAGTCCTGGGCAATGCTGAGCAGTCTCAATGTGCTGGCAATGGACCTTGGGGCTGCTCAGCACGTCTCGGGATCAGGCCATTGCAGTCATTGCCTGAAACTTTTTTGCAATTTGTCAGTTTACTCATGATTTATATCATTGTACTGTAAACCTTGGAGTCAGCAGTTGTCCCACAGCTACTAATGGGAGTTATTTATTATTACTGTATAGAAAGAGCCAAAAAGCAACAAGTACCTACCCTGTCTCAGTTTGAAGGATGAAGGCAGCTGAATTCTTTTTTTTTTTTTTAATAGACTTTACTTCACTCTTTGTGTGTGTGTATGAAGAAAAGCAATGTAAAGCAGTTGAAAAATGGGTAAAAATGAACAAGAATTGAGTTTCTAGGGTAGGCAGAAAGAAAAATTACATGCAAATACATATACACATACTTATTGATCATCTCACTAATTCTCTTCAGAATCCTGAATTCAGGACTGTATGTAGGTCTGGAAAAACTGCCATTTTCACATTTTAAATTATACATATTAATGCAGTTTTTAAGAGCATGAATTAACATTAAGCAAATCTCTACAGTAAAGGTCTCTTCAGGTGAGTATTTCTTCAACAGTCCCCCTGAATGTTACAGCTTAGCGTAGAAAAGACCTGCACGGTTTGAGAAAATATTGCCTCTTTTTATATTTGTATTTCTTAAAAGCAAAGACAAGCTATTACACACGAGCATTTTTCTCTGTGCACAGAAAAAATGTAGTCGATCCGGAGGATCCAAGGTGCGCCAGACTGACTCTCACAGGACAGATGGTCACGGTGCCTCCAGAGGAAATGGAATTCGCCAGGCAAGCAATGTTTTCTAGGTCTGTATGTGATATGCATATAGTATCGTACAACCTGCAGTTCTGAGACAAATACATAGATGCAGCCATTTGGTACAGAAAATCTGAGAAGCAACAAGCCTGATCTTTACTTTGAGGCCACAGAGTATGTTGACTCCTGTGTTGCCTGGAACTACAGGCAGAGCTTCACAAGCTCCTTTTGACTGCTGAGGTAACCAAGTGTGGAAACACAATTGGTAAATGCTAAGACTCCAGTAGACCATGTGTTTTGTAATTGTGGCTGCAAGGAGAGATTCCATAAATACAGGGTGTATGTGTTAAGTGGGACACTACATGCAGTAATCCTTCCCACCTCAGGACAAGTAGTACTCATTATCCACAGCCCCCAAAAAGAGCCAGAGCAGAGCTCTGCTACCTTTGGGCAGTGAGCTCATACCCATTTGCAGGATGAAGCCTGTGAGCTTCTGTGAGGCCAGACCTCACGGTTTGGAAACAAAATTCATCAGCTCTCATCTTGTGGAAACTTTGCAATGTAGAAATGAAACAATTTGTACCATGCTTCCCAGCACTGCAGTTCCTGACACTTTCAAATGACCTACACAGGAGAATAAATGAGTGTGTTCCCAGGGCAGGCCCAAGAGAAGAGGCAGAAATACAGGACGTGAAGGCTGTAGCATGAAGAGACTGTGCCCCACCTCCTAGCTGGTTTTATGACCTCTCCTGACATACCACCACAACTGCTACTGAAGCCATAACATTTACAGAACACAGTCTCCTGGGAACACATACAAGCACAACCCTAACACCATCCACCCCACGCCCAGGGTGTGCCCCCACACCCTCCAGCGGGACCCGTTTTTATCAGTGTAACAGGCATCAAAAGCCTGAACCTTAGCTGGGACATGCACCTCCAACACTGACTGACAGGGATGATCCTCCGGGCCATACCCTGCCCTGTGAATCAAATACGGCGGGGAAGCTGGGATGTGCTGGGAACCAGCATGGCCCAGACACAATGTTCTCTCTGGTCTCTTGGGAGGGATCTGGGCGAACAGGTTTTAAGAGGGAGACATGAACAACAGGGGCAATCCTGAGAGAACAAGGAAGCTGCAAACAAAATGGTGGGCCAACTCAGTTTTATACAGGCCCAGGTAATGGCGGTCCAGCACAGAAGGAGGGCCGCGCTGAACAAACATGTTCACAGGACTACCAAACGCAGGCCCCAGCTGCAATGTCCAGTGTCCGTTTGCATTGTGTCTGTAAGCAGCCTTTGCTTTTTTCAGATGCTCTGGAAGAAATAAGTGTATACGCTGCAACTGTTGGAGGGAGTCCTCAGGGCGAAACCCCTGGGCAGCTGCCAGAGAAGCTGGGTGGTCACAGGGATGACGGTGGCCAACTGTGTGGAAGAGCAGACACAGCTGTTAGAGGCAAATGTGGCCAATACTGTCAGAGAGACCCAGTCATCCTGGTGGTAATTAATAGAACAACAGAGGTACTGCTCCAGGCTACTGCTCCATTGCAGGTAGAAAGACTGAGGTGCACTCCCAGCAGGCCCATAAGCAGCTTCCAGAAGTAGGACGTGAGCCTCGACCTGTCTACACACCATACAGCAGACCATGGCACTGGAACAAAAATAACTTTGTTTTTAATGACTCTTCTGTGAAACACCAACAAATCTGCAGTAAAATCAACTAATTTAATATGGCTGCACAGGAATTGGTAAAGGTTGTATTAGTTCCTGCAGCCTTCATGTTGGTCTCTTGGCCTGGATGCAGATACTGCATCCCTGATAACCTGTACATAGCCTCAAACCTCCATCCTCCTTCTTTATGAAAAATAAGAGGGCACCAAGGGAGGAAGTGAAGTATTGAATAAAATCCTGAGCTAAACTACCTTCAATATAAACCTTCAAGGCCACCATCTCTGGTGGACCTCCATCTCTGGTGGAACACCATTTTCTGAAGCCAGAGAGGAACATCTGGGAACACTACAACAGAGAAATCAAACACCCAGTTGGGGGGTAATGTCAGTGCTTGCCTTTGCTCAAAAACATGCAAAAAAAATCCTACATTCTGTCAGTAACACCCCTGAGATGCCCACGGGGAGCTCAAGAGTTGTTGACTGGAGAGTTACTGGAGCCCCTCCGTCAAGAGCAAAAAATGGGACCAGGGACAGATGGGTGTTGTATTGGCACACAAACCTTTTCTACAAACTTTGCTGAAATTGGATTATTACATGAGCCAGGATTCACCAGTGCCTCAGCAGCAGCTGCTCAGCCACTGGGGAGCAGAAGTGAGACTGACATGGTGGGACCACCAGCATCAGCGGTGGCCAGAGCCATCTCCTGACACAGTAGCAGGTGCTCAGAAGGACATCTCAGAGTGGGAAATCCCCAAAGGTAATCAAACCAACTGCCTCCTCTGCAGAATTCTCTGCAGTGGGAGAGGACTTCCCCCTGCAACAAATGGCCAGGCCAGGGTGGTCAGTACGATGTTGAGTTGGGACAGAGTCCAGCACAGGAGCTGCTCCACCTCAGACTTCCAATGGCAGCCTACCAGTGTGCCAGCCTCAAGGCTATGTTGCTGTGGCCACACTCTGCCTCTACTGGTGCATACTGAGCAGGGGGTTAACAGCATGGTGGAAACATGAGGTGCCCCAAAGAAGTCCATTGACTTTCCAGGCAAGGAGGCAAAATCATTCAAAACCCGATCTCCTTGAGCACACAAAGACCAAGCCCACTGCAAGGCCTTGCCTCCAAACAGGACAAGGAAAGCTAACCTTTACACGTTCACAGGGAAAGTCACTATCTCAAATCTGCAAGAAAACTTCCATGAGAAATGCAAAGAGAGGGACTAGCATCCTCAGGAAAGTGGGGAGGGAGGGAACAAGCAGACTTGGGGTAGAAATCCCCACCACATGAAGGAATAGGAATGGGGGAGAACAGTGAGGTGGCACAGAACCTGCCCTCTCCACAGCCTCCATGCAGTGACAGAGCTGCTGTGTCAAGACTTGAGTCTTCTCTCATGTCTTACCCAGTAATGGTCCCAGCTCTTGTGAGCACTGTGATTTGAGCTGTTGTATCTGATCCACACACCACTGCTGAGCTCCCACAGCATTCTCTGCAGACATACCTGTGGCAGTTTGGGGACCAGGCACCTCCAGCCAACACTACTGGTGGGGACGGTCTTGTTGAGCTGGTGGTAAGGGGAGGCCCAAGAGATGAGACAGAAACACAGGATGAGAAGGCTCTAGTAGGTGATAGCTCAAGGAGACTGTGCTCTGCCTGTTAGCTGGTTTCATTAATTCTCCTGACACACCACGACTGTTACCAAAGATGTAATATTTACAGAACACAGTCTCCTTTGAACAGGTACAAACATGACCCTGACACATGTTCAGAGAATCTCCTCTAACTGTTTTTACCTACTGGAGACCAAACAACATCTGCCTTTAAAGATGAGGTTCTGTGACAGGGAAGATATTGTTCACTGACTGCCTTAAGCTGTAGTTCTTGCCAGACAGAGGTGTGGAGCATCATCAACCTTATTTCAAGGCAAGGCAAAAAACATGACTGGTGGTGACTCTCAGATCTCAGGTTTCATTCTGGATGAGTATACTAGACTAAAGGAAAAAAAGCAGACGAGGCATGTAATTTGGCACATCCTTTATTTATTCTTTTTTTGTCCTTCCAGGCACCCAGTGATAATAAAGTGGCCTCGTAGCTATGAGTGGTTCTTCATGAAAATGAACATTGAGCACATCTGGCTTCAGAGCTGGTATGGAGGAGTTTCTGCCATTCCAGTAGAAGAGTATTTAAAAGCAGCTCCAAGTAAAGATTGACTGAATGGGCTTTGAGAGAGAGATCTTCTGAGTTTCCTTTCCAAACACTGTTAAAATTTCATGCTGGATGGTTACTTTACAGTGATTGTGTTTGTTTTCCACAAGGCTTCAAAATAGCTGTGTCTTACATGGAACAGAGTGAAAATAACCAACACAGACTTACAAATTATAAGTGAGAGGTGGTACTAGCCCAACCCTGCAATGTACAAACACGTCATTTCAAGCAGGCAATGTATCACCTTGAACACTGCTTAAAAATGCTTTGTATCTGTTGTTTGGGCTTTTTTTTTCTTTTCCTTTGCACCCATGGGAAACTATAGTATGTGCTAACTATAATGTTTGGATTTACAGAAAAAGAAAATTGCCTATTCGGAACCCACTATGTACTGTGGAAGTATTATTGCTGCTTGGTCTCTCATTTTAGAAGTACTCTAAGCTAAACCTAATAGCTGCAACTTCAGATATTTAAGTCAGTAGAAATATTGTACTAGGGCTGTCCTCATTTGCCAACTTATATTTTCTACACGTATTTTTCCCCAATTATCTAATTTGTTATTTCGCTTGGAAATTAAGTCAAAAGGCTCCAAAGACTATTTTTGTGGACAAAAAAATAAATAAATAATGCAAGCAGCTGAAAGAGTACAGCTTCAGTATAACTTATCTTTTACTGTCACAAAGCTGGTTAAACGTTAAGGGACAAAAGCAAATCAGGCTCACAAGAATTATCCCAATATAAGTATAAACATTCTTACTTAAAGAATTTAAATATAATGTAATGTTCTCAGCTAGCCCGTTCCTGTTACGAGACACAAAAAGTATTTCAATAGCCTGTGGTCCTGAATTTTTTGCACCCCATCTCCAGCCACTGCTTTATTTTTAACTCATTTGTGCAACTGATTTCTGTAAACCCTCACCAGCTCATCTAGGGGTGGAGCTACTCCATGAACTCTGTTTTCTCACCAAGGTTTAAAGGGTTTGTTCATGAATTTAATTTTTAAAGTAGCCTAAAGATCGATACTTCAGATCATGAAAATACTTTTTCTAGTGTGGAAAGTGCAAACCTGGTTGCAAACACACTATGCATGTGATAATACCAAAGAGTTCAAAGCAATTTTATTAATCTTCAGCCATTTCTCTAGATGTCCTGGTAATCTTACTCTGCAATTGCTAGGGGTGTCACAGTAAAATGTTCCAATAGTCATGACAGAGGTTGGAAAATTATATGGCTGTTCTCCCTGTTAGGTTAAGAAAGAGACAGACTGAGATGGCTTTTCTGTGCATCCCTGGGAGGGAAGCAGAGCCCTGGGCACTACCCCACGCCATGGCAGGCATGAGGAGTGCGGGTTTCTCAGCGAGTGACCTGAGCTTTTACAGGTTAATCCTCGACAGAGCTCCCAGGCAGCTCGGGGAGCTGCGACCAGCTGGAAGCCAATTAACTGTAGCTGAGATTATTTTGGTTCACGCATGAAGAGAGAGCATCATTCCCTCAGCAGAGCTGGGCAACACGCTGTTTGAACTTCCAAGGGCTGCTTAGACCTTAGGTTCAAGCTCCAGGCATCGCCACCGTTCCTAATATTCTGCAAGAACTGAATGAAAATGGGGGGGG
>CM021765.1:140098756-140138591 GCA_011076525.1 Nettapus auritus
AGCTTTACTTAGACATTTGCTAAGCCTTTTGTTTTCCTGCCTCATTGCCAGTGCGTCTGTTAGCAGTACGGATCTTTTGCAGAGGTAATTATGCAAGAGGAGGTAGCGTCCTGCCTGAATCTGTTTCCTTTATTTTCTTGGCAGATGAGCAGCATTCTCCCATATGACTTTGCCCCGAGATCTGGTACCCTGTACTACTGAAGCAAAATGGCTGGCCCTGTACAGATGTATAGAATGCCATTAAGTGAAATCCTCCTGGATTCTTGTATTTTTTTTCCATGGAGAACTTTGTCCACTATGGAACAAACACTTTAACAGACACTTTGGGTCTAGAGTATCAGGCCCTGGAAGGGAATCTCCACAGGTGTAAGCTACACATTTCTGTGCAATTTAATTACACAGTTTGTCATCCTAGTTCACTGCTGTTCCCAGAGAAACCTGAACTAATCTTATTCTCCCCCGTCCATGCCCCAAACACACAGATTGAGCAAATCCAGTGTAGGAGCCTGATGTTTAAACAGGCTGAAGAACAGGATAGGAATTTTAGAAATGTTAACTATACTTTAATTTTCACTTGCATTCTTAGACAGCTTGATAGCAGAAACATGGTCCTACAGTATACTATCCACTACTTATTAACGCTCTTGCCTTAAAGCAGTGAGGCATTGTACCAACAATATTTCACAGAGCTGTGACTGTTTAAGAAGTCAGTGTGTTCTAAGAAAGGTTTTGAATTTACTGTACACTGCTTGCTATCTGCTGTTTCCCTGCACAGTTAGATTAACTGGAGTAGCTACTGTATTATAAATTGACACATTCATCAAGCAGTTTTTCTGTACAGACAAGCCTTGAGACTCTTGACAGCCTCAGAACATGAAACGGCAATGGCATGTAAAGTGACAAAAGGGGCTTCATAAAGAAATGCTGTCGTAAATCACCTGCTCTCATTTCACGCTTTCTTCTCCCAAAGAATATCTTCCATAAAAGTTCTTGAAAGTCTGTAGAAATTCATCAAAAATATGAGCTGCAGATTTTGAGTGGAATTTTCTGGAGCACAAAATGGGAGGACACAGTCAATAGTTTGTTTAACCGGGCTTTACATTATTAATTATATACTGCTTCCAAGTTTTCTTTAAAGTGGCAAATGTCTCGAGTGATATTGATCATCCCATGCCTAGTGATGTTTGTTAAAGCTTTTAATCCAAAGAGTGTTATCAAGATAGCATAATAAAGACCACATTTCCTTGAGACTGTAAAGGGTCTCATCTTGCTTCAGCCCAAGTTGACAGCAGAACTCCCCTTTATTTATTGTGCTCTGATTATTAGATCAAGGAAAATGTTTTTAGAAAAGGTCTTGATAAGCCTTAATGAACTTACTAAACATTTCAACTAGTTGATGTGCAATTTGCCACGTGTTTTGTATTTTAGTTATTTCTGTAGCTTCCCCAAAAACACTTGTTGAGCAATGCATATTATTTAAAACTTTAGCTGTGGTTTTGCAATATTTAAGAGATGCATTTAATCATGTCTGTATATTAGCTGAAAAAAGGAAGATAAAGTTCTGAAACTTCGGTTCAAACTTTTTGCTAATTTGTGCAAACATCATGCATGCACAGGGTTGAAGCACAATTAGCTTTATCTGCTCTACTAATTTAGCCAAAGAACACTCCATTGCTGATGAAATTTTCATTATTTAGCTGGATGAAATTCAGTATGTCTTGTTTCTGGACGTGTATTGCAATCTGCAACATATTTTGATTTCTAAAGATATTTTATGTTGTTAACAAAATGCCGATCAAGGGACAAAACGCAAATAAAACAAATTTCAAAGGGGAACAGAGGTTAGAATGTCCTTACGTCTGCAGTACACTATTAGCTTGAGTAACTGACCTTTTGTTGACAGCCATTAGAATTTCTGTCTGATCCTAACATCTGCTTTTTTTGGTTTTCCTGAACCAAGCAAATTTCTTCCGAAGTACTTTTGGGAATTGAGACTCTGATCTGTCTTGGTGTAGCTTAGCTTTTCTCTAGGGAGAAACGTCTAGCCAGGCACCTTTTATCTTTCCTTCGTCTTCTCATTGCTATCAGCTCTGCAGTCAGCATGGCAGTTAATTGTTGTTCTTAACGGTTGCTGTTCCTTTCTGCTCTGAGACTGAACCCACACCTATCAGGTGTGCATTGATGGTGTTTTGGAAATTTCCTAAGTGCTATTTCTTCCTCTGCTAGCCTTGCTCTTACAAGTTCTAGTTACAGCTTGTTCTTTTCTGTCTGCTTTCCCCTGGAAGTTATCTTAGGCCAAGGCTGACAATTTACCTTTTCATCTTGCTTTCCCACATTACCTCCTTTCAAGAAAATTCAAGCTCCCCCACTAAAATCTCCACTTCATAACCAAAAAAAAAAAAAAAAAAAAAAAAAAACCCGGGGGGGGGGGAATGGAAACAGCCCACGTTTCCTATTTATACTTTACAGTCTTGTTGGCTGGTCTTCATTCTGTGTGAAGATCAGGACAATAGCTTCCTAACCTCTACAAATCATAGTCAGCATCATTTTCCTGTTTTGAGTGACTCCATACGCTTAAAAGAACATTTCTTCTAGCTGTTCATTTTTACTAACTATTTTTACTTTTACCCCATTTCCGAGGTGTTATCTATTCTGATTACAGTCTTCCACTTTTTTCCAAAAAAAATCTCTCTTGAACTACATTTTTGGACTCACTAAAAATACTGTCACTTTTTTCAGTCTGCTTTTTGCCAAACACTGATTTCTCACTCCTTCCAAATGCTGTTGCTTGCTGGTTTTCAACACTGTTCAGTCTTTATCTATCTCTGCTCTGCCCCGAACTACATTTACCCTCTCCCATCTAACATGCTCTTGCTCTTCTGTTGCCTTATCCTCTTTTCCTTGTTATTTTCTTCACCAACTCCAGTTTTGCTGTTTGGATTCCTTCTCCCCAGTCCCTTACTTTGCTCCAGTCTTGGTTGTCATCTTGACTTTGCTACTTTGATCTTCTCACAATGCTCAGCGCCTTTGGAGAGAGCCCTAGAACTTCACTGCCAAGTATGTGGGGAGAATGCTCCAGTTACTTGAAAGAATACTTTAGGTTTGAAGATTTTTTTTTTTTTACTGGATTTATTTTAACATTGACTGCAAGAGAACTTGGAGTGTCATGGCCTCGATGCTGACAGAGTAGAGCAGTCCTGCTGGTATGACGGGCTTCCTGAGCTCAAGGCTTTTGTCAGAGGACACCTTCCACACAAAGCATGCCAGGCGCTACCAGACCCTGGCTGCACAAGCTATAATCACGATTAGGAAGAAAAGGATGTTACGCAAGTTTGACAGTGTTGTTTGACAAGCCATGCAACAATACATAATCAGACAACTGTTGACTTTTCAAGGAAAAACGTGTGTGAGACCACACAAAAAAGACTGGCGGCTGGTGAAAACGTGATTCATATGCAGATGCCTTGTGTGAGGAAACTGATAAGGCCTTACAGTTTGTTAATTTAAGAGGTACAGATCAAAAAATTCTGATAATGGAAAACAAATCCATAAAATGATCATCTTTAGTGAGTACTCTTCTGTTAAGAGTACGTGTACCTCCATAATTTTAACAAAGTGCTGACCTTCTTGCTATTTTTCTTTGTTCTTAACCGAGCCTCCCTCAGTACAATAGCACAAGCACTGTTGATATTTGAACCCTTAGCATCAGTGACTGTTCCCTTTCTCCTGCTTTGCCGCACATTGTGCTCTATTTCTGGCTGGCCTCATCCTATAACTTCTCCCCCTTGTCCTCCCTCCCTGCGCAGCAGCCCACCCGTCCCTGGGGAGGACACTCATTTCGCCCTTCAACGTGGGCGAAGAGCGCTCCGAAGGCCAGAGGCGATGACTCAGTGGGTCCACGCTTGTGTCATGGGGCGAGCCGACAGGACTTAAAAATAGCTAACCAGCCAGAGGGTCAACGCAAAAACAACGTTGAAAGGGCTCGATTTTGTGTGGGGGCTGGCACGTTTGGAGGGGATTTGGCGTGTGGAGAGCTTATGCTAACCCCACAGAGGAAGCTGCTTGACATGGCTGCGCTTTGCCTCGAACAGCCCCACCTGCAGCAGCCCAGAGACCCCACCGCCAGCCTTGGGGGGTGCGGTGGAGCCGCCGCCGCCATTACGTGAGGCGGGCGCTTGCGCGGGCGGGCGGCCCAACCTCCCCCTCGCCATTAGCCGCTCCTGCGCCGCGGCTCCGCCCGGGGCGGGGAGCGGAGCGGGGCGAGGAGGTGGCGGGGCTTCCTCCTCCTCCTCCTCCTCCTCCTCCTCCTCCTCCTCCTCCTCCTCGGCTTCTCCCGTGCTCGCTGCGCCCCGGCGAGTCGCCTCGCCTCGGGGTGGCGGCGGCGGCGGCCGGGCCATGGTGCGTCGCGCCCGGCTGGCGCTGGTGGCGGCGGCGCTGGTGGCGCTGGGGGCGCCGTGCGGGGAAGGGGCTCGGGCGCTGGAGTGGTACACGGCGTGGGTGAGCACGGCCTACGTGGAGCCGCTCAGCAACCGCACGGTGCGGGGCAACACGGAGAGCGGCCGCTACGGGGACAGCTCGCCCAAGGAGAGCGCCCAGGGCCTGGTGGGCATCCCCCGCGGCGCCTCGCCCCGCCACATGGAGGGCTGCGCCGCCGACACCGACTACGACGTGCCCCTGCCGCCCGGCGGACGGCCGGCCCCCGACGGGGAGCCGCCGGCCTGGATCGCGCTGGTGGCCCGCGGCGGCTGCACCTTCAAGGACAAGATCACCAACGCGGCGCGGAAGCGGGCGGCGGCCGTGGTCATCTACAACGAGGCCCGCTTCGGGAACAGCACCGTCTCCATGTCCCACCTGGGTGAGCGGAGCCGGGGAGAGCAGGACGAGGAGGAGGAGGAGGCTTTGTCTAGCGCGGGGCCTCCATAGCGGGGGGGGGGGGGGGGGGGATGCTGAGAGCCGCTCCTTCCCTCGCCTGCCCCTCTTCGTAATCTCTCTGCACCCCCAGCTCTGCCCTCCGGGGCCGTGGTAGGGAATCTGCGGCCCCAGGGGCTGGGGGAAGCCATTTCTCCCGGAGCTCTGCTTTCCCCCCAGCAGCAGGAGGCAGGCAGGCTGCCTCTCGCACAGGTCGCCTCAAGATGCCTTCAGAGGCAGGGCTGGAGCTGTTTGGGAACAGCTTTCGGTACGGTCTCTGTTCTAACAATCATCTCTACTGCAGGTCTGTGAGGGGAGGGAGGGAGACGGAAACGTCAGGTAGTTCTGAGGTGCTGGTGGATGAGGCAGGGAAACTGGTGCCTAGAGAAAAAATGTTGAGAGGGCTTGTCTGAGCATGCTTATCTGTAGCCTGCAGAAAGGATCCGTGATTCCTGCAGATACAAGGGCTCCGATGCTCCGTCGCTGCAGCCTCTGGTCAGGCTGCGTGGCTAAAGCAGGATTTAACGAATGTGCCCACATCAAACGCTTAACCTAAAGGGGGAGGGAAACCCTCAAAACCGTGCTGTAAAAATCTGTTAGCATTTGCAGACTTCCGAGGAGCTGGAAGGTCTTCAGAGAAGGACATAAAGGCAAAGCAGACCATCAGAAACGTTGATAATGCGTGGTACTGGTGCAGTGAGTTTGCTAATGCCCAGGCCATCTCTTGGTGGTGAGGCGGGGGCAGACCAGCAATTTGGTGGAAGTAGAGCTATAAGGCACTTTAAAAGAAAATAAACTTGATTTCTTTAATATAGCGAGCTTTAAATCTCTTATAGCTGGTGCTTCCGTAGCATGTATAACATACTGGATGTATTGGCTTGGCCCATTTCTTGCTTTCTTAATCCACTGTGAAAGTGGAGGTGGGATGCTAGGTAAGATGTACCTTCGGTTTTGGTTCTGTGTGGCAATTAAGATTCTTCATTTTGTAACTTTTTTTACTTTTTCTTTCCTTGTTGCCGCTCTATGTTGATCAATCAGTACAAGTTTTTGTTCCTCCCGGGTGGAATTTTCCCACATTCTACTCCATGCACTGTCATAGCCTCTCATAGCTATTATTTGCTTTTCTGTGAATTCTCTTCTTCCTTATCTTATTATTATTATTTTTTTGTCATCTCTGTTCTGCAGATGACCTTCTTGTGTTGATGCTTCAGTTCAGACGTGCTGCTATAGTTACATTTATCAGTGGTATGAAGAGAAGTCCTCCCCGACTGCTTCTGCTCATTTAACATTTTTCTTTATAAATGGTCAGAATTTTGATGATAAAAGCTCTACCTATGTAAAAAAAGTGTGTTTTAGTCTAGCGTATGTACAGGTATACATTTATACTTATTTATGCTGACTCCACAAATGCAGGTTGGACCTCAAGATGGTTTGGGAATATACCGTATAAAAATATCAGCACTATCTCTGAGTAACAGATTTTTGCTTTATGGTGGGAAGTTTCAAACATGTAAGTGTTTAGCTACTAAAATTTTCAATGCACTTTGCTGGAAATAGAGGGAAGAATTACTCCTAGTGTTTTAAATCTTGGGTTGTTCGAACAAAAAGTCTGTGCAAGGCAAGGGAGCATATGGAATATAAAGCAGTGTTTTTACAGGACTCAGGCTTGTCATTCCTCTGAAAGGATTTGTGAACTGACATAGAAGGAAACCCTGCTTGGGAGAGGAGTGCTCGGAATGAATACTGTAGGAGAACTGCAGTGCTGTCACTGAGGAGTGGAGCTGCAGGCATGAAGAACATACGCGGAGTGGATTTGCAGTTGGTGGCACTGGAAATGGGGTGAGATGAAGCAATCGTTCACGCTGACAGAGGTGCAGCCTGAGTTACATGCGGGTGATAAGTGGGTAACTTTCCTGATTCGGTGTTTTTAGGCTTATTCCAGCCTGAGTGTAAAGATTCTTGAACAGGCAGATATTAGAGCTGATTTGCTCTGGCTGTTGTCAGAGCATTTGATGAAGGACAAATATTCTGCAGTTTAGTTTTTCATTTTGTTGGTACCTTGTGTTCTTCATGAGTGCAGCGAGTAGGGATTTTAATTACAGTTCTGGAGCAGTAGAGCCAAGAGTTTGAATAGATAACCTTGCAATCTTGTTCCTTTTTCTGTAAGAAAGTCCTTCAAATATGATGTCTTACTGATGTCTCGTGTATTTCAGGCCTTTGCTCTCTGTCTGAATCGAGTTCTTCGAGTTCCTTGAGGGAAGTACTGGAACAACTTCACGTGTGCCTGAGGAGGTTTTTTCCAGTGGAAAGTATTTATTTTACCTGAATGACTCAAGCAGTTGCACTTGTTACTGAATCTGAGCAGTATAAACTTAAGTTTCAGTTTCGAAGGAATATGGACGTTTTTAACTGTTTATTTTTGGTGCTGCTGATGTGGGAGCTTAATGTGATACAGAGGCTTCAGATTTCTCTCCAACCCACTGCCAGCTAATATTTGTATATGATATTTATTCTCTTTTTGGAAAGGAATTTGAAGTGGCAAGGTGTGGAGTTTGTGGAGAGCAGAATAATGAGTTAGAGGTGCTGTGCTGGTTGAGAAATCAGGGGAGGCAGAGGTGTATTGCAGTGGAAAGAAGAAGGGGTCTTTTGGTTCTGTGTTCTCTGTTGTACTGACAATTCAAAAAGCTCTTGCCAGCTCCCAAGAGGTGGGACTAGGGTTACATTGGCGTCTGCTTCAACTCTTTGCCACGTTTCTTTCAGAGACCTGAGTGCTGCTTGGGATTCTCCAAGTGGTGCATGACTTCTGTGTCACTGACGCTTTCTACTGAAGGCTTCTGGTGCTGTTCTGCTAACAGGGCAGAACTGAAATCAGTGGCTTGCTTAACTTGGACAGCGACTCACGATGAGCTGCTATCCCGTTCTGAAGAAACAGAAGCGGCTTCAAAATGCTGATGTGTTATTCTAAATGTAAAAGGACAGGTGTGTTAGAAACCTGTGTGGAAAGAAGGATGTGTACCTGTACGGGTTGCTTAACCACTTGACTCTTCTGGTTGCACGTCCTGCTCCTTCAGGCAGGTGGGAACACAGCACAGACCTGGGATGTGGGGAGATGACACTGGGCTGGGGTTGAGGACCAACTCGTCATCTGATGGCTATTGTGCTGTTAAGCCTCGGCAGAGATCAGAGGCTTTGTTTTGCAACCAGGAGCCCAAGAGCATGTTCGACGTTAAGTGTGGCGGTTTAAGTAGGATGCCTAAATAAATCTAAGGGCTGACCTCCAGCATTTTACCAGGGTGCTCAAACCATGAGAGCTTTCTGATGGTTTTGAGGACAAAAAAAGAGTATGGCTGCAGTTGCTTTCTAGATGATTGGAAATGATCTTTAAGGTATATGTAGGACTCAACAGAAATGAATGTGGCAGTTTAAGATGCCTGAAATCGAGATTTTAATCTATATGGCACTCTCCACGTCAGGAGAGTGATGACTTCATCTGGAGGAGAAGGCTGTAACAATACGAGCAGTAAAACAAACTGACCTTGGCGTGCTAGCAGGAAGCACACCTTCATCTCCAGAGCTTCGGACTTGTCCTTATTTCCAGGTATCCAGAGGATTTGCCAGCTCTCACTGCTCTATTTGGATGATAATGGTTAAAAAAAGCACACACCAGGTTTCATATCTACCTGATTCCACTGAAGCATAGAGTATATCTTAAATAAATAAATAAGGGGGTATTTAGAGTATGAATGTGGCTGCTTCCTGCGGGGTTAGGAACAAGTACGTAACAGTAAAGCCACGAAAGCATGCTCTCAAGGCATGTGTATGGCACAGCGATTTTTATAGGTGTGATTTATGGTCTCGGAGTTGTGTTGCAGTTGAAGCTGATGGGATGACTCAACAGCATTTGTCTTTGAATAATGCGTTTTCAGAACAGAAGTCTAAAATTAGAGCGAGGAATGAGTTAAAGTCCTTAGTCTTACAGGCTGCTCAGGGCAACTGCTTCTCTGAGGCTGCTTTTGTAATACTGGATATCAGTTTTTTTCTTCCTCTCCTTGTGTCTCATGACCTTCAGGGCCATCGTGTTTAACTGAGTGTGTCTCTGATGGATTGATCACAAGTCTTTAAAACTATTAAGATGCTTTTAATGGAAATTTGCTTAAAAATGTATACGTTACTTGGGTTAGATTCTTCAAACTGGAAGGTGTCACAGTATCTGGCAGCTGTTGCACAAAAATACCCTGCCTGCCTATTCAAGTAAATAACAGGCTGATAGTTGGACCTGCTAGTGACAAAACAGAGGTAGGCATTACTGATTGTTGTGGGTTTTAAAGTAGTTTTGGTGTTAGGAATTGTGGAGAGATCTATGTAGCAGGTTTAAACCAGCTCTAGATGTTGGGACTGGGGAGGAAGTCTGTACTGATTGAAAAATCCAGGCTGCTTCCAGTCTTTTCTTCAAGTCAGAGGGAAACGGCCAAAGCCTTTCTCTGAGGCTCCTGGCACTGTGCATGAATTGTCCTCAAGCCCCCATCCTCATAGCTCTTTGAATTGGTTAAACATACACATAAATCAGGAGATCTGGTCTTGGGGAGAGAGCTCTTAGTGCTGTGGGATGTGCTTCTACCTTAATGTTTTTTTCTTGGTAATTCTTAGAGGTGCAGCGCAAGGACAGAAAACAAGGAAAGCTTCACCCACCTTTCTGCAGGATTCCTTAGCCTCTCTGGTAATGCTTTTGAGCTGGTTTAGGGAGGAGAACAATGTTCACTAACCAACTCTTAGTGTGCTCGGACTTGTGGGATCATGTGAATAAGCACATTGCTGGTGAGTAGGACTAATTAGGAAGCGAGCTGCTTGTGGATTTGTCCTGTTTGCCTTCAACTTCACTGCTTTGTGTCTCGTACGAAACCCGCTGGACAAGACAACACATGCAGAGAGCTAGGTAAGAGCTGCCGACGAGCAAATGCGGGATGGCAGAGTGGAGACCTAAGCTGGGCCTTTCTCCACCAGCACCATTTTCCTCCTGATCCTCCAAACTTTGAGAAACCCAGCCCTGTTTGGAAATCCTGCGCTTGTGCCAGGTCTGAACGTGGCCGGCGGCTGTAACAGCTCTTACAGTAGGTGAGCGCAAGTGGGCTGGTTGCGTAAGGTGGAGCTGAAAAAGGCTGCCTGGCGTTCAGATAGGAGGATTATTCAGCTCGGAATTGGGACTTCTGGCGTTTCATCCACAGCCAGCCATCTGTACCTTCTGCAGCTCCTGCGAGCTGCCCTTTGTGTGGCAGCAGGGTGGTGTGGCCGGCGGAGCAGTCCCAGCTGGAGGGGTTGTTTGAAATGCTTAAGGCAAATAGCTTCGTGCTGTTGAAGGAAGTAGGTGAGTCCTGAATGTTTTTTTAGTTGTTTTTTTCTAAACCCCGCTTGACATAATGCTATAAATTAGGCAACCATGTGTTTTGACAGCTTCTCAACAGAGAACATAGCTGGGAAGGGAAGAGGCTTCCTCTTCAGTGGGAGGCTTTGCTTCAAGCAGGTAGTCCTGTGAATCTGCAAAGGTAGCCCTGACGTTACAGCCTTAGCTTCTCTGTTGGGAACCCCCCTCTTTCTTCTTTGACTTTCTCCCCGAATCAAGCTCAGTTTCACTTTTTCTCAGAGGTAGGAGAGCAAAGTAAACTAGAAAGCCATAATTTACTAAGGGCGTATAGCAGTGTCGGTACACACGAAAGTGAGAACTATTTGAATACAAATGGCACAGACCGGTGAAAAGGTGACATTTTAATAAGTGTGTTTGCTTGCCATTTGTTTTGTAATACTTCTCAGGTGTTCCTGAGACAGCACTGGAGATGCTGCTAGACAAAACTGAATAAAACTCTAGTCACAAGAGATCTTTGCTTCTGCTTGTTGGTCTTGACAGTATCTTAACTTGTTTGGCTGTGGAATGGTGCTTAAAGTCTTTTCTTGGAGTTAGGTGCTGTTCTCCCCATTGAGTGCTTTTGAGTTTCAATATAATAAAAAAAAAAAAAAAAAGTTATTTGCTTGTATGCTCTCAGAAGAATCCCAAAATACTTCTTTGCAAGTCCTTGTCTTGGTCTCATTAAAATCTGACTATTTAGTATTGAAGAATTAAGTATTTAAATGTTTAACGAAATTGCATTTTATCTGATTTTTTTTGTTGTTGTTCACATATCCAGCCTAATTGTGCTGTGGATTCCAATTCAAACTTAATAGAACGCGTCTCTTTTTGTAGTAGTTCATATACTGTCTCCAGCTGCAGCTAAAATTCTTACACCAACAAAGACCAGCTGCTCTTGGGTTGCACGTTAGGGCTTTAGCAAATTCCAGATGAGTGGTGTATAACTTGCCTGCCTTTTGCGTGGCATCTCTGTCCCATCTTGCTGTATGGAATGAGGAGCATAGGACTTTGATAATAGTAAAAGTGCGTCCGCTGAAATTTCTCATCCACTTGAGAATTTCATGATGTAAAGGGTTCTTTGTTAAACTTAATACTAAGCTCTGCTATGCCTGAAAAAAAATAGGATTTTTTTTGCAGTTTTAATCCCTGTTTTTAACTGAAGAGACCCAAATTACCGTCAAGCCAGAATGCCAAAATTCTTACTCTTTCTTTTTTTCCCCTCTCCAACAGGAACAGGAAACACAGTGGTGATAATGGTTGGCTATCCAAAAGGAATAGAGATACTGGAGCCAGTACGAAGAGGCATTCCAGTGAAAATGACTATTGTGGTTGGCACACGTCACGTGCAGGAATACATTAGCGGTCAGTCGGTTGTGTTCGTAGCCATCGCCTTCATCACCATGATGATTATATCGCTTGCTTGGCTCATATTTTACTACATACAGCGTTTCCTATATACAGGATCGCAATTTGGAAACCAGGTAATTGCAGATGAGGCTTTGAAGCGTTTGCAGTCCTTGTGTCAAATCAATTGCCTAACTTTTTTTTTAGTTGAAGCATTCTTGAAGACCTGTACCTTCTTGCTATTGTATGATCTATGAACACTACTCAATAGTAGTTGGTGAGACTAATAAATAATGAGCTAATTGGCATTGCAAGCTTGACTAATTGTAATTATTAGATACCATTATGAAGTAATGGGAAATATATTTAGCCAGTCATCATCAAAAACTTAGTAAAGGCAGCTTCTTTTGTGGTTTGTCACCTAAGTTAATTTTTCTTGTCAAAAGGACAGAAGTTATTTTCGTTCTTTTGTAATCTTCATTCTGAAAGTACAAATTTCACTAAGCAGCATATTTTTTAATGGAGAGAGACCATGGTAATTTTTCTTCATAAGATACAGGTAATTGGGGCTAATTTTTTTATTTCTAAAGCTTTATGAGAACTGCTAAAGCTTTATGAGAACTGCTTGTGATACCTGTAACTTGAACTGCAGCAGACTGGAAGGAGCACGTGTGGTGAGATTCAGCTCTTTTGGACTGTCAGTAGTTCTGACTGGTGGGAGTACTGGAAAGATCAGGAGGAAATATATCTGATCCTACTTTCTTTCCCACTTCCAAATCTGTGTTTTTCTCTGAGATAGGTTTTTTTTTGGTGGGGGGGGAACAACATCAAAAAGCACAAAAACAAGGATTTTGACTTCAGGAGTCTGAGCTCTGATTATAACTTACAGGACTCTCTTAGGAAAATAATTTGTAGTCCACTTGAGGTGTTGATTGCCTTTAGTGCTTTTTTTATTAATATTTAAGTCTTAGCATTTGTATTCTGGGAATATTTTCAAGAAAATAAAATGTCGAGAGGTTTTTATAGGAAAAAGGGGAGCATTAGAACACAGAAATTCTTTGAAGAAAGGTGTTTCTTCCTGGTACATTGGCTTTGATACAGTTCACACTAGGGGGATGTCAAATACTTTATAGTTTGTGTTTTTTAGATTGAATGCGATGTTTCCCAACGTAAGTGCCACAAACTCTTAATAGTTTGTCATCTAAATGCCTCTTAATTAAGTAGTCTGGCATTAGAAGGCCATAACATTTTCTTTAGTCCTTCTTCTTTTAAAACTACTGTTGAAAGAAAAAAAAAAAAACTTTATGAATATCTTGGTCTAGATATATTGTTAGAAGTCTTAAGTGGATTTGGGAAACAAATTACTTTCCTAACACAAATTTTGTTTGGCTTATTGACTTCAGAATAATTAAAACTTGGAAGTCAATTATGGTATGCTTTAAAACAAGCTGCTATGTAGCTGCTAAGTGAAGGTGAAGAAGGCTATCTGATTTATTCTAATATTAGTCTAGAAGTAAATCTTTGGAAGAACTTGCTACTGAAGATGAAACGGGACCATACAAGAAATCCTGAGCTGGTAGAGAAAGTTGACTAGGCTGCTGCTGGTCAAGTTCACTTAGGGGGAATTGTCAGACTGCTTTCTAGTATCACTTGCTAACTTACAATATATATTTTCTTATTTTTTGTTTTATAAGGAATGTAAGTCACTGTAAGTATCATTAAAGGGGGAAGCTGCCATTAAGGTTTTTTTGATTCCCCTATGGTGTTTCATCAGTGAGGGCTCCTGCTAGACAGATCAAACTCTAATTGGGAGCGTTTAGTTTCTAGCAGTAGCTGTCTCTTTGTCTGGGAATACAGTACTGCTTTATTTTCTTGCTTCCCCTCCAAGCATAATTAGGGCTGTTACTGTATAGAAGTCCAATATGGTGCCTCACGTCTGTTAAGCCTTTCTTGTCGTCTCCTTTGCATAATGTGTCCTTTCAGTGTAAAGCTTTGTATAATGTGTTAGACAGTGTTTAACCGAGGGGAGGTATTAATAGCTACAAGCAGCCTTTTGACCTGGTAGCCAGCTGTAGGCTACTCGGCAGGATTCCACCTTCTCTTGAGCTCGTGTTAAACCTACGTACAGCCTGCTTGCTCATTGCTTTGCTGAACAAGAAGGTCTGGTTATACTGCTGTTGTCTCAGCTCTGAGCGCTTCTAAAGTATAAATTAGCTTCAGTTTTCCAGTGTGGGAAG
The DNA here is from genome assembly GCA_011076525.1 of Nettapus auritus. Classification (NCBI taxonomy): domain Eukaryota; kingdom Metazoa; phylum Chordata; class Aves; order Anseriformes; family Anatidae; genus Nettapus; species Nettapus auritus. The sequence goes on from CM021765.1 coordinate 140,112,644, forward strand.
GCCCTTGGTGCAGGCACTTACTGTACAAGACTACGTGCGTCAGTTTGGCCCGCATAGCTGTGTGCCAGTTGAGCCTATTGTTAGAGCACTGTGCCTATAGATAATGTTTTTTATTGTGCCTCAAGAATGCAAAACTTGCAGTCCTTCAGCATCTGCTGGCTGGAAGTATTTTGTAAACAGATTATCTAGCATTCAGAAGATTTAGTAATCCACACGAAAAACACTTAAGCTTTGAAGTGTAACTCTTAAAACTAGATTCTGTACTAATACTTCAAATTTTATTCAAGGGACATAGGAAAGAAACCAAGAAAGCAATCAGCCAGCTTCAGCTGCATACTGTGAAACGTGGAGACAAGGTAACGTGGTGGCTTTCATTACTGTTGAATGATTTGAAATGTGTTGTAATGCCTTTATAGAGTTGAAACTGAATTTATTGCAAGATATAACCTCAGTGTGACTCTTACAATTTTAGGTTCATTTTAGTGGCTTTGCCTAGAGGGCTGATTTTGAAATTGAAGAGTCAAAATTTAACCATTTATGAAATGTAAAGCTGTTTTGCAGAATGTAGCAGGAAACTTGAAAGGGCTGATACTGTAAAGATGAGGAAACACTGATCTTATCAGCACTCGAAAACATCAACAGGTGGATTGTGAAATACTTCCTAGGACCTATTGACTGCACAGTTTGTACAGCTGATGTAATGTTTTCTTTTCATTTAAGAGAACATCCATCTTTCTGTTGATAAGAAAGCCTTGGTAATCTGAAGCTTTGAAAATGAAATACTTAGTTTAATCTTTTTTTAACTTAAAATACATTAAGGAGCAGTATAGGCTTGAAGCATAAATGTTTAAAAATATATATATGTTTTTATATTAGGATAAAACTAGTCTAAAGTTTTAGAACAATTTTCAAAAAGTTAACTTTTTGAGTATAAGGCCTAAACTCAGAACTATTTGAACAACTGTATGAATTGGAAAAAAAATCCAAGGTTTTGAAAGAAAATACTGTTTTATTCAGTTTCAGGCATCTGTGAACCTAGATGCTGCATTAGCTTCTGACTAGACTTCTGGTACTATATAGTTGTTTTTTTTTTTTTCCCCACCCTTATTTGTCTTACCTGATTAGCTTTTACTTAAGGACTGACTTGCTTCTTAGGGATGGAAAAACAAGGATTTTCTTTTAAATCAATTAAGGTGAGAGAGGACATTTAAAAACTTCAAAAATGTGTTTCAACAGAAGCTATTTGGTTCAAGTGACATGCTACAGAGTATATGTACTTCATGTAGTAAACTAGTTTGATATTAAAACAAGCTGTCTGAGAGCTTGCCTTTTTTCCTTTTATGCATTCAGCACACTTAGCATTTTAAAAGTATTTGTTTAATTAAATTGTAAATTCCATCAAAAAATAACTTCTTTCAAGCTCTAAACAGAAGGATGTACGTACTTCTGTTTATACAATGGTGAAACTGGAGAGAAAGGAGGACGGAGCTGAACCAAAACTTGCGTAAAGTAGTGTCACAGCATAACATCAGCATAAGAAGAAATGGATATAAAAGAGTCGTGATGAGCTCTGTGGTGAGGACCACAGTGAACCTGTTAATTGCTTTTAAAAGTTGACGTTCAGTTAGCCTCGAAAAAGGATTGTTTTAGGAGACTTTGCATCAGGAATTTCCTCCCCATCAATATACCCGTGAGGGGAAAAAAAAAGCTTACAAAAATAAATGAAATTTTAACTAGATTATTGTACTGGAGTGCCATGTTGGTTAAGCAAAGTACAAAAAAATAGATGAAAACATCTAAAATAAAGGTTTTGTGCTTGGTAAATCATGGTTTACCATTTGATTTGAATCACCAAACTGTCAGCAAATTTCAGTAACTTACTGACACAAATGTACTTTCATGAACTTATTAGAAAAGACAGTCTTGTCTCTGTATAAAGGAAAAACATACACTAGTATTTCAGTCATTATGTTTGAAAGACTGTAACTGTCGTGATGCAGTACAGTCTTTCATTATCACTTCATTCGGAGTTGAGGTGTTTAACTAAAAATAGGTCAACTTTTAAAAATTGTATTTGCTATCATGTAGATCTTTCTGAGAAGCTTATGGGATTATTGCGAGATGCGCACATTTGGTTATGTGCTGCATGCTTGGATTTTGTCTCCTGCAGAATAAAAAAAAATACAGAATATCTTATTTTAACTTTGCTTATTATTTTAACAAAAAGATTTACTTGAGAATTCAAAGCATTAAGTATGTAAAATGATAGCACGTAAAGGAGAGAAAAACTTGAACTTGAAAGTTTGTTTCCAGTACTTAATTCATTTGAATGTTTGTGATGATTTCTAACTGCTTCAGTCAGCAGTAAACATGGAATATACTTGTAGGAGATGAAAGGGAAGTTGGTCTGCTGTGTGTTCTTCTAATGCTTGTTTTATACAACTCAGTTAACAATGAATTACTTTTCTTATCAGGAGGTACCTATCATACTTGCACTGTAAGTATGGCTTCAAGATGGCAGGAAGACCTGTTGGGGAAGATATATAGCCCTTAAAAAGAAATAAGCTGGGGGGGCAAAAATCATGATTTGACTTCTCTGGTGTGGCTTGGAGAGATGTTCTAAAAATCATCCTAAACTGTAACTTCAGTTCTGCTCCTGTACCTTGCAAAGAATATTTACTAGGATGTGGTAGAAGGAAAAAAAAAAACATGGGAAGAGGAGGCTTGTAGTACTTAACCCTAAGAATCTCCTCCTACTTAGTCTCTTGCAAGTCTTTGGGACCATCAATAAAAATAAAATGAAAGCACAGCACACTTTTATTTTATCTGTAACCTCTGGTAAAATTTATTGATTTTAATTGTCCGTTGTTCACTGGGAGCAGAGTAAAACCTTAAAGACAAAGTTTGAGGTAGAACAAATGGCTTAAGATACCATGTGTAGCTATTTAAATTAGGAAATCTGAATTGGGCTAGTTTTTAATATTTGGTATCACTTGATCAAATTGCCTCTTGATTGAATCTTGATTTAAACAAGGGAGACATTTTTATTTGCTAAACCAACTTATACTGTGTTTTGTGAAATTATTTATTACTCAAAGCTTGTTCTGTAATTACATGTGAATGTTATTTACACATTTAAATGTGTTATCTTCAGGGTTTAGATGTTGATGTGGAAAACTGTGCTGTGTGCATCGAGAACTATAAACTGAAAGATACTGTTCGAATTCTGCCATGCAAGTAAGTCACCATAATCATTCTCTTCTCTTTGTACTATGCCTTCCCAAGGAAAAATTCAATGAGCCTTCTGGAAACTCTTCTGAAAGTAATGGCAGAGCTGAAGCCGTGCCGTTTGTATGGCCTATTACATGTCAAAGGGCACTAGGAGACAAGACAGTACTTCATATTTATGGGGGAAAAGGAGCAATTGGGAGAAGTGTAAAAATGAAGTAGAGCTTTCTTAATATTGTTTGAATTGTACACTGCTGAAGTGATAGGTCAGTAGCGTCATTGTAGTTAGTGGCATCTTTTATTTTGGGTTAGCATGACAGATTAAGACATTTCCAGAACTTATGGTTATGTCTGTCCTATTAATTTAAGCAGTGCTTAAATGTCGAAGTTACAGAGGAGTTGGGTTACCCGTTAAAGTAGTAACTTGCACATCTGTTAAAAGAGTAACGTTTGATATTTCATTAGAAGTTCTAAAGGGTATTTGTTTTCTTTAGGCACATCTTCCATAGAACGTGCATTGACCCTTGGCTTTTGGACCACCGAACCTGTCCAATGTGTAAACTAGATGTTATCAAAGCTTTGGGATACTGGGTATGTTGCACGCTTACCTTACATCTTCAAGAAAAAAAGCACAGTGCAGGAAGCAAGGCTTCGTGTAACTGTTCAGAATGACGACAGTTGTTACTTGAATAGACTGAAGAAGCCGGGCAAAGAAATGAGTTTTTGATGAGAACTGGAAAAAGTGAGGTTTTTGGGTAGGAGCTTAGTGTGGAAGAGCTTATGAATCCTCTGTGTACTCTTCTGTGATTATCATTCTATCAACAGGTGACAATAGTAATGGAGTTAAAGCAAAGGTGAGGCAATTTGCCCTTGTATATACTTGATCTTGCTGAGAACTGTGATTCAAAGGAAATAGTGATTTTTTTTTTTCTGTAGTTTAAGTGTATTTATGTATGCTTCCAGATATGCTAGGTGTTTTTTCCCTGTAAGTGGGCCAGTACTGAGAACCTTCCTAAAGACATTCATCAGAAATTGGTTAAATAGAGAAAATGATGTGCTCTCATTTCTTCCTGACAGCACCAGAAAAGAGAGATGAAGACACATGCGGTAGGTTACCTGGTCACTGTTGGTAAATAGTCTTGAGTTCCACTAAAGTGCCAAAGGCATGAATGTGCCTCTTCTCTCCTACCGATCTATAGAGGTCTTCAGAAAACAGAGGTTTCAGGGACCTTCCTTTCATTGGCTAGGTTTGCATTTTGACTAGCTTTTCTCTTATTTCGTTAGAGACTTAGCAGGTCTGTGGATGACTGACTTCTCATTTTGTGAGAAGTGACGATACTCTTGCTATGTAGTGTGAGTGTGTATGTAGGCATATATTGTCTGTATATATGCATGTAAACATGCACCAAATTATGGTGGTTCTGTGTAGTACGGCCTTATCCAAGAATTGTAGTCTCACCTGAAGTAACTTATTACATTAACACTGGTATGTTAATGGCTTACTACTAGCTCACTTTCAGTTCTTGGTGTTAATATAACTTCTGTTATATGCGATGAAAGGATATATCCTTCTGTACAGTCTCAAAGTTGAGGCACTTTAAAACACTTCTGTTCCCTGAATTTGTACTGCTGTAGAGTGCTGATACCAGCCCTAACCAAGAGGAGTAATGCCTCCTCTGCTTGTTAGGCAAAAAGAATGTAGGAAGCAAGTTGAGCGGGGTTATGTTAAGTACAGAAGCTTGGTTCTCTCTTCTGATGGAATGGGGGAAACATCTTGTTTATGTGTCAACTGTTCAAGTCATGCTGAAATTAGCAATGTGAGAAGTCATTCAGGTTTTCTAGCTCAGTTTTCAGCCTGAGCCAGGTTGCCCAACCTGATTTGTAAAGTGTTTGTGCGAACATCTTGTTGATGTGAGGACAAGTGTGAAGAGCAAGGCAGTTCTTTCAGGAGTGTGCTGGCTGAGTGATGAAATGGCAGACACGAGTGTGCAGCCTTGTTACAGAAGTCTGCTGAACTCTGCAAAGAGTCTGAAGGCTGACCTCGATTTTGTGGTAAACAATTCAGCTGCTTCAACTTTTTCAAAGGGCTCAAGACAGAGGGAAGGTAGGAAGTCCAGTTACCTGTCTTGTATTCTGCAAACAGTGAGCTTCTAGTCGCAGACGTCAGTGATCTAGTTACTATTTCTTAAGGGAGAAAGAGAACTGCATTTCACCATGTCTGACTTAGTAGAGCATTGTTGAATCTTGTATCTTTGCTTATTTAGCTGCTGAAATTTTGGAAACAAAATCATTAATCCTTTCCCCAGTATACACGCACACCTGGAGGTTAGTATCGCGTGTCTTAACTTGTATTCAAATGTAGTTCTGTAACTTACTTAAAATTAATGTTTTGATGCTAAAGAAAGGATCACCATGGAATTTCTTAAGATGGGCCTTTGATAAATGAGGAGAGGGAAAAAGGTTCATCGTGAAGCCCACAGAAGAGCTATTTCTACTGTAGTGTACTTGCTTATGTTTAAACTATGTTAGTATATTAATGGCAATGGCTTAAGGTTCAATTTTAGGAACAGAATTGTGCATGTAGGAGTTATGACCCATTCTAAAAATTGGTTTATTACAAATAGCTCGTGCTGTACAATGGGTGAAATGAGTTCCTTTGCTCATACTGCGTATGTTTAGTTCCTACAAAGTGAGAAGCTGTCACGTTTGTATTTTGAGGACAGTTTTATGAAGTTAGACTGGAGAAGGAAGAGGAGGGGAACTTCTTCTCATGTCGAATGTTTGTTCACCCCAGTAAACAAATCTAAACTTGCCAAACTACTGTCATGGAAAAACAGCGGTTTCTACAGACACGTAAAGGATCAATAGATTTGCTCAGTGAAGACTTCGTATGTGCTGAGCATGCTCCCAGTCAGTCTGTAGCAATGCTGTTCTGAAGTGTTGACATTCTCCATCCAAAAGGCTGGCTGGGTTGACTCCTGCCACTCAGCTTACTGAGTTTCTTTGGTTTCTGACATTAACATTGGAAGTAGATGATATTAAATACTGTACCCATGAAGTCACCTATAATAGGCAATACAAGGTTTAAAAAAAAAAAAAAGGCAATTTTCTAGTAACATGAGGTTATAAAGTGGTAATATGGAGGCATGTGGGTGGGCAGAAGTGTCAGTTAATATGTTTAATTTTGAAGGGGGACCCTGAAGATGCACTTGAAGTTCCAATACCTGAATCAATAAGTGGCAGTGTTTCAGTTGGCAGCCTGAGTATCGCTTTACAAGAAGACGACAGAAATGAAGTGAGTGAATTGTCAGCTTCTTCCACCAGTGAATCGGTATTGCAGTGTACCAGTCTAAAAGAGGATGCAGGCGAAACCACAGCATTACTTGGTAAGTAATACTTCAGTTCATCACTTGACGGTCCTTGATGCCATTAATTGCATTAGAAGGAGACTTTCTCCAAGGGATTTTAGTGGTCTTAGTATTGCAGTGCAGACCAGATTGAGTGGTGTTACTGCTGATGTTCAAAAACAGAAGGTAGATGTTGAGAGAATTCCTTAAGATGAAGAAAATTGGTCTTAAAAGGAAAAAAGATATAAATAGTGTTCTGGGAGGATTACTTACCTAGAGATAGAACCTTATATATACATGAATTCTTGATTTGTTTCCAGACTTTACATCATTGTGCTTTATATGTTAAGTTAAAGAGATGAATGTAGAAACAAGTTTTCTTCTAATTCCTGGCTTCTAGATGTGGATGTCAGTAATAACCGACACGGAGAGCATCTATCTAATGGAAATTCCCACTGAACTGCTTCATGGAAGATACCTTGAACAGACTGTTGAAGAACTATTATTTTTTATTTAAGTAGTACGAACTTTTGTCTGGTTAATGGAAAAATAACAATGTAAATTATTTTACCTTTCAAACTTTTCTAGCTGGTGTTCCAAAAGGGCTAATAACTAAGAATTTTGTACACAAGAGGATTTTATAAAACTTCCTCTGGATGTCTCATCCTATAAGAAGATGCAATAACCCTTTTTCTGTAAGCATTATTACAATGTCGTTGTGTTCCAGAGGGCTGTAACAAAGCTGAAGACTAGGCAGTGAAACAATGTAGAACGTCTAATGGATAAATACTTTGGAAGCACTATTGGTGATCCGTATGTATATATATGGAGAACACTTACAAGGCTACAACTATTAAAATGTTCTGAAAGTTCTGTTGTAATTGGAGATGGATATACGTAAAAGACACAATCTAACCATAGAAGGAATCAAATATCTTCATGGATATGTTACATATCCTCTCTGGTGATGGAAAGATTACCAGTTGCAACTTTCCTTACATGTAACAAAGACTAATTAGATCTTGTAACGTGTTCCACTCAGAGTGGATGCTGAGAGAAAAGGAGGCTTTCTCCACCTCGCTAGCTTTTGATACTGAATTTGGCAGTAATAGGTTATGCAAGGTGGTCTTCACGTGCTGAGCATGTAGACTTGTTTCGGTATATGCACACTGGTTACCTCTTTCAGTCTTAAACTCAGTAGAACAGAGGTGAAGGGCTAACTATGGCTAAAATATTTATTAGTCTATTTATAAAATTTTACTTAATTCCTTCTTACTCCTGCTCCCATCCTGTCCCACTTTATGTAAAAAATTGGAACTGTTTCTTAGCATACACAAAGTTTGAATCTTTTTTTCTTTGCGTAGAGATGCTAGAATTTTTCTCTTGGAGCCTCCATGGTAGGAGTGTCCACTGGGTTCATCACTAGCTTTTACTCCTTTCTTTTAGATTAGCAGTATTGTGCCTTATAGTAAAACACCTATGAAACCTGAAGCATCTGAGAGTGAACATAAACCCTGGCATCTCCCATTATGACCTCTTATTCAAATATTTATATACTGTAAGTGGTATAAGGAATTGCTAAACTGTTTTGTAAAGAAATGTGTATATTTAAAACACTACTTAACTAAGGGTGTTAAACGAATTGTTTAGGATTTTAGCATTGTCATGTTATAAATGTGCTATGTTCCTCAGTTTTTGGTAAAGCTGTTACTACAGGTTGCTTAAAACAAGGTCTTTTACTAGACATTTGTTTTAGAGTGTATTTTGTTTTTTTAAATGTATATTTGGAATGTTTTTAAGAAAATATGCAATTCTTTTTCGAACTTATATTGAGCTTCAGTAGAAGCAATAACTCTTTTTTTAATTTTAGAATGAATGTTCCAGAAATGAGAGGTTTCAGCTGGGGAAATATAATCTGAACTTCTACTTTGCAGAGCAGACGTTTCATCCTAAATTTCCTTTGAAATATTCTTCCTCATGCCTACTTAAAAAATAAATCTGCCTCTTCCCTGTAGGAGTGTAACTTTTAGGTTTACTGGAAAATTGTCAGGTTGTAGTTCTGATGTCACCAGCAGGTGCAAGTTTTTGTGATGCCTTTATCTTACAAGAAGCACATGAGAATGGAATATGACTGACCAAGCATCTCCAAAACTGAACAAATAAAAAACAACCCACAACTAAAACAATGTATAGGGACGCTTGTCTCCAAAAGAAGCCTACCAACATTTCCAGAACTGCCTTTTTAACTATCTCTTCAATATTAAAATCTAAGTCTTCTCCCTCTTCCTTAACACAAAACTGAACATTGATTTTGAGTAAACGTTGAGAGGGTTTAAACTCTAGCTCAAGGAGGAACCAAAACGAGTTATCAAGAGAAGTCTTGTCAATCTGTGGATTGTGTCTTGCTGATACCTGCAGTGCAATATTCATGCTGGAGGGGAGAACTGTGGTAAGTACATCAACTTTTAAGTCATACTTCTAAAACAAAATGCCTTTCTTCAGAGCTGAAGCTGAGAGCTGGAAGAAAAGCTAGAGAACCTGTAAACTGACGAGTGCCTATAAAATCTGAAGTGTTAACAATTTAGAAAAATGACCAAGTATGAAGATTGCTAGAACATGTCTTCTGCTGCCTCTGTACCTGTTTCATTTCAGCTTTCGCAAGAATAGTTTGCACGTAATTGGTGATATATTTAGGTCTTGTAAGGCCAGCTGCGCTGCTGAGGAATGATGACAATAAAAGGCCGAATTGCAGTGCCTCCAATAAGCAGTTTGCTCTCCTTGGAAGCACGATGACAAAATCTTCCGAAGCGAACATTAGTCTGACCTCAGTCAGAAAGCTTATTATGTGCATTAGCAAAAAGAGTGGCAGGGTAAAAATACAGAACAGGAAAGAGGCCATCTGTGGAGCTTAAAGCAATAGCAAGAGGCTTAGAAACATGAAGTGTATCACCTACTGTTAGAACTCACAGAAGTAACTTTTAGAGTACGTGGGTGTAGGCAGTTCTAGGTGGGTACAGGTTTTTGCCGATCTGGACTGACTTTGTTGGATCAAATCTGTATTTCTAGTTCCTAGCACTGTAACTCACAAAGAGCAGAAATGAGTCTTCCCCACCATTTGGAGGATCTGTCATCTGCCTTTCTGCTTGGGTTATTTCCTGCCTCATGTGGGAGCTGATGTTGTATGTGCTGCGGGTTCTCTTCCTAGCTGCATGTCTTTCATAAAACCTGCAGGAGCCTTTCTGAGATATGTCCCTTTGTCACATTTTGCTGAAGTTACCCTGAGAGCTTCTTACAGCAGGCATATATATAAAATAAAAAAATAAAAGCCCGGTGCCAGCATAAAGTAGAGAGCCCCCCTGTGGCAGTGTTGCATAAAGAAATGGGAGCAAATCCCCAGCTGAATTGAGGGGTGTTACTGCACAGTGATGAGTTTCATCAGTAGGCATCATTAATTGTGATGTTACTGTTGGGGAGAAAATTTGTGAAGTGCAAAAGATGCAAAAAGGAGCTATAACATCTCAAAATGGACTGGTGTTTAAAGTGAGGCTAAAGCCTCCTCTTTGATCAAAAATCTTAGCTTGTTAATAGTCAAGTTGAAGAATACATTTATTATTAAATAACTTTTAAAACTAGCTTCAGCTTTCAGACCTGTTAGCAAGCAAAAATGAACGTTTCAGATCTAAATGCATGTTAACAATGACTCTCATTAGCAGTGGTACCAGTTTAACTAGACAATTGGGATTTTTTCACTAATTACCCCTAATAAAGACCAGATTCTTCTTTTCTTTGACCCTAAGCAGAAGTGGGCTTGAAGCAATGCTTGGATGAGATTCTCTACAGTAGTAGGAAAGATTGATAAGATAGCAGTAACTCCTTCCCCAGACTCCTCACCCACCAATGTGTGAATGTGATCCTGTTGCCAGTAATCAGTGCTAGATTCTTAAGAGGAGGTATGTCAGAGGAGTTGTAGGATGGTTTAATTACAGCGAGAATGTTTTTAACTCTTACTAAGCTAATGAACTGGGCACTGGTGTAATAAAAGCCCAGCTTTGGTAGGAATATACTTGGGTAATTCCTGTCCTGTGCCAGGATGTAATTGGGCTCAGAGGAACACTGTTGCGCCTATTTTTTTTTAAGCATGCCAACTATTATTTTTTTTTTTTTTTTAGCACTTCTTGGTTTAAGAGTGGTCATCCTGTTTTTCCTTCCAGCATGCTAAGCTTTCTCTAAGACAAGCCCATAGTAGTTGTGCAGAGAGGAGCCCAGCAAGCAGACAGTGGTGATCATTGTCCTGCTTCTTATGCCCTGTGGTACAGAGAATGCTAGAGACGGGCACGATCTGTTCTCACGGGTTTTGATGAGCTCCATTAGAAGTGAGTGCTGGTTTTACATTATGGTGGTAACAGGCCAGTGGGTTGGGCTGGTTATTTAGCTCCCCCCCCAAAGCAAAATTCTCATGTCTAGGCAAGTACAGATGTGCAACTACTGTTGGCAATACCAGTTGTCTCCTGGAAGTACACACCGGTAGGCTAAGAAGGGCAGTGTGAATTGGCAGAATATTTTATTCAGTTGTTGCCAAGGCTGCAAATACATAATAAATGCATGGGTTTGGCACTTTCCAGCATCCACTAAAACATGGAACTCTTGCTCAGAAGAGCCTTAAGGGCTCTGTATCATTGCAGTAGTGATACTGTTGTGGAAATGGTGTGGATATTTGGTCTTGATCTAGGAAGCTGTGTATCCTTACTGTGTGACTGGATGAGCATTAGAGCTGGGCTCAGGGAATGAGGAGTTGGGGTGGAGGAAGAGGGAAGAGCAAGACGTGGAGATGCAGTTTTATAATAGAGCTCTGCTGAACTCAAATTGCTGACATGAAAGATGGCAGCAGCAACTTTCTCTTTTTATAACCAGAACTGGTGAAAAATAGTAATATTTTCTGTCCTTGAGGCTGATCCTTACTCGGTGTTCTTTTTCTCTCACAGGTGGTACGTGAAGATTAAACATGCACAAATCAAGCTGGAGGCTTTTGTTTTTGTTCAGTATGGGTCCTGATCTCTCTCCTCAGATATCCTGCTGTATTGCAAAACTTGGTTTGAGAAAGTTTTAAAGTAGAATGTCTCTATAATTGCATGTGTTTGTGTGAAGAATGCATTGCCTGGAAACTGTCCATTATGCTTCCATTGGACCCAAAGCTAGTTTTCACCACCTGAAACATGGTAATGATACTGTATTTTTAAACGAGCATATCCTTCTGAATTGAGAGCAGCGAAATAATGAGTTTCCATCATTTCATTAGTCTGAGGCTTAAGTCCAAACTTTGTATTCACTTCCGCTTAAACATAACTGCAAATAACCTCTTGAACTTGCTGGTCTCTGTCAACAACTATTCACCATCAACTCTTAGGGTGACCTTGTACTAACTCGGTTGCATTGATTGCATCAAGCACTGAACTACTCTTTCCATTGTGTATGTACAAGTGTAAGAACGTCGAGTTATGCATTGTTGATGTAACTTAATGGCTAAAAGCTCAATTTCCATAATAAATTATACAGACCTTTTAAAAAGCAATGCTTTGTAGAAAACACTTTGTAGCATCTTGAGGGTTTTATTACACTTGTGTAAACAGATCTGGGATGCTCAAAACAAGCACAAGACAAGCTTAACTTCGTGCTTTGTAGCTGGGGGGGCATTGTCTGCAGTAGCTCACATCCTTTCTGGAGGTTGTGGTGCTCTGTGTAACCCGCATGGAGCTGCGGTGGGTAGAGCTGTGCTGAGCAGCTAAGGGCTGTGGGACCAATGATCAGTTTGTAAGGCTTTTATTTCTAATCACTCATTTAAAGCTCAAGAAGGAAGTTCTAAACAAAAGCTTAAAAGCTATACACTTTTTTTTCCAAACTACGTTTTGAGGAGGGATACTAACAGAGATGAAGTACTGGAACAGTTACGTTGTATGTCTACTTTAGTAGACATGAATCTGGCAAGGTACAAATTCTAAGTTGTGTTAACTGTTACTGCTACCACTGACATAGCATGCAGAAAGGCTTTAGAAGGAATCTCTAGAGGAGGAGTTTTAAGACTTGGAGCAGACCTAAAATAAATGCTACTTTAGTTGACCTAACACATCACATCTTTGGGAAGTTGTACAAGCCTAATCCTCTAATACCTGGAGAGCCCTTCTTACAGGGCTCTTACAAAAAGATCATGCTGCAGAAGATGAGATTGAGGGGATTTTATCCAAGTAATTTATCAATTATGTTACTTACAAAGATGAAGCCAAAAGAAAATCTTGACCTTGCATTATCGATCTTCTGCCTCATAAAAATTTAAGCAGAAGCTGTAGACTTAAAGCAGCCTTTGTTCATCAACCAGCGCTACATTAGAATTGCTAACTTTTCAAATTATTTTTTTAAAGTTGAGAGTTTAAATAACAGCAATTATTTAACTCTCAGCTTCAATGATATTTTAGCCTACCCTTTCCCCCAGCCTTAGTCTAACATTAATGTGGTACCAACTCCCTGCTTATGACTGAAGAGGCTATTTTAATCATTGGTAGCCACAAAGCAAGTGCAAGTGCTTGTGCAACTTCTGAAGTGAGAAGAGGCTTATGACTGAGTTTTATGAAGATTGTAGGGACCATTTTTCCACAGTAGATCTTCACAAAATCATGAAATAATTGTGGTACTTCAACTACATTGATGGTATGAAGCCAGCATTGTGAAACAAGTCAGTGATGTGGAGGAGGAGTTTTAAACATTACGCAGTCAACACTTCATCACCATAAACATTAAAGATAATCCTTAAGCTTATTCTAAGCATCAATACAGACTTTCCCTTTCCCAGTGAGAAGAGGGAACATCACTAACAGAAGTTGCATCCAGCTTTTAGAAGGCCTTACAGAGTAAAGAAAGAGCCAATATGAATTTAAATTATTTTGGTACTAGTTAATTTCAGTTACTCATGAACAGCTTGGACAGACAGCGAGTGCCAAATAAATACTTTAATTTAATGTGAAAGGGAAAGTAGCATTTACATCCCTCTCTGGAAATAGAGCCTGTAGTGCACAATTTAACCTGTAGTCAAAGGTACCTTAAAGGTAAGGCCTAGCATTTCAAACTCAAGCACGCATATCAGAAAAACATTATTTATTGTTTAAATGCATAAAATGCTATTTATAGTGAATTACATCATTAATCCAGTGATTTTGGTTTAAAATATACAATTAATTAGTACAGAATGCTGATATTCCTCCCCCCCGCCCAGTGACCAAGTGGTTTTATTTGGAAGTTTTTGTCTCTGATGGATTTTCCCCAGTATCTAGTGTCTTCAGCAATCTGAAGAGGCCAGCTGCTTCTCTTATCCGACTGAACTCGATGCAGAATGCTTGCACTTCTATAAACAAGTCCTGTACATTAATAATTTTGTTTCTGATTAAAGACTGAAGGAAGACACAAACAAGACGTACCAGGCGGTTCTGAAACAGAAGAGAGAGTTTCATTAACCACATAAAAGTTGACAACCAAGTTTGTTGGCCCTGAGCAGCGCAACCATCTTAACTGAGACATTTCAGCAGTACTTCAGCTACAGCAGTAATCTTTCCCCCAAGTTCTGTACGTGCTGCCCATGCTATTCTACCTCCCGTATTACCATTGTATTTAAAAATGGACTCCCCAGCTTTATAGAACTGTACTGATGGATGCAGAAACTTTTCAAGATAAATCCTATGCCCAAGTGAAGTACCAGATTACATAACATATGTAAAAAAACAGTACAGGGCACATGTACATATGAATAAAAACCCCAAGAGACTTGTCATCACTAAGGACACCGTTCTTGCTTAGTCTCATTTTCTACAAGTAATACCTTAAAGAAAAATGACCAAGCTTCAATCTCAAAACTTCTCAGTGGGCATGCAATTAAGGCACTCCAACTGGGAAACAACAGCTGCAGAACTGATCCTAAACTTGTTTAGCAGGAAGCACTCTGTCACTGAATTGACACCTGGCAGTTTTGCTCTATCTTAGAAGGAAAGGCAGTGCCAGGGATGCTTAATCCAAGAACACGCCTCAGAGCTCATGGCTGAGCTGCAATTCCCTGCCTGGTCCAGTGAAAAGATGGGATCTTGGCTGCATTCCTCCTTCCTAGGGGCTGCTGAGGTAGCACCTTGTAGAGCACGTGGAGAATTGTGATCTGCAGACCTAGGAAGTGGCACCTCAGGTCTGTCAGACACAGACCCAGTCACTAACCAACTGCTCCCAAGACTAGGATGAAGGCAAATGAGCAGTCAGCTATTTAGAGATCTTAGTTCCTCTAAAAAATTTCCTACCTACGCCAAGGAAATTCTGAAACTGAACAAGTTGTTTCCCTTGCTACAGTCAAAAGGCAGCATGTGTTCTCTGCAGCACAAGGACTAGTGACAGGAGTACCTTCAATAATGGGTGAACGTGACACTCAGAACACGAGTACAACTGCAAGGTGTTGGCTGGTTCCCAAACTCTGAGGACTGTGCTTTGTTTACTTCTAATTAGAGTGTTTTTGAATGGTGCTTCTCAAACAAAACATCTTGTGTTTCAGTTGCTGCGAGACCTCATAAGTAGTATTAACAAATACCAGATCTCACAAGCCTTACATGCTACTTGGCCATCAGCATGTGTTCCTTGACCCTGTTCTTTTTTTTTGGTCCCCTGTGTGCCAGAAGCACAGCTGCTCTACCATCTCAGCGGTGTCCACCCACTCTGTGAGCATGTTCTCAGCTCTGCTGTTTTTCAGATCAATGCATCCATGCATTTCTGGCAAAGTCCCAAAGCAGAGAACCATCAACAGCCACCAAAAACTAAAAAAAATCATTAGTCAGCATCTGGAAGTGTATTTAGAACCAGACAGAGGGGATTTTCCTGCTGTCTAAAACCACGTTGAACCTACATCCTATTCGCTACGTGCAGTTTTCGTCTCTGCAGCTTAAGGATAAAGTAGAGCTAGAGAAGGAAGCCAAAAAGCTTAAGGGAAAGTAATGACTGCCTTGCACAAATGTAAATAGGCTGCAATCCAGTATGGAGAGGGGAAAGCTGAGGGAGGAACTGGTCAGGACTCATAAAGCCTTGTGTAAACGGAACATGAAACTCTCCTTCACCAAAAATATATCCAAGAAAACAAGACCTACTTGGTGAAACATAAATAATTTTAGGATAGAAGGGAAGTACTTCATACAACATGTAGATAACAGCTACAAGGAGGGTTACAGATCCTTGAAGTGGCTATAACTTGCATGCTGGTACTGAGGACTTAAGAGAGGTTTGGGAAGCAGAGATTATGGCATTAGGAAAGCAGAAAAGAAAGGGGTTTTTAGGTCTTAAAGGAGATCTGAAAGCTGCTATGGGTCAGCATTTGAGGAAATTGAAGGGCAAAACTTATACATGAGTTTTGTAACATCACCTCAAAGCGTGGAACTGGTGAGACACTTGTGGAGGGAAAAAAGGGGAAAGCTCAGAACTAAGCAGAAGACAAACATCTCATGCTAGGGGTAAAGAAAAGGCACAGTGAATGCCAGATAAGCTTTTTGCACTTAAGCACTTGAGTCATAAAACTCGTTTTGCCAGGGAGAAGTGTACAGTACCTACAGCAAAACAGAATAGTGGTTACCTGTGGAGTCTAGCAGAAAGGTGAAAAAACAATTGTTAAACACCATAAAGAATTGTGCATAAAAAAAAAAAAAACAAAAAAAACTACCTTTGAAATAAATTATTCTTACTGCTTCTTTAATGCTCTCACCCTTATAAAGTCTCAGCACTTATTACGCAGAGCAAGATACTGGACCCTTTTTCCTGACCAGCTGAGCAGAGTACTCACCTGCATGTATTTGTCTTTAATCTGTTCACAGGTAGAGATACAGTTGGAGATATAAAGATGAATAAATTCAGGAGGAAGATCAACTGCAGTAGTAAGCCTGTTCAAATTAAAAATATCCAATGTTTTATGCAGCCAGAAATATTATGATTCTGTTGCAGAACAGTTGAGTTAGACCAGTGATACTAGTTTATTCCTGATCACATCATACAAAGATGATTTCTGAGAGCCTTCACAGACATAATTCTAAACATTTAGGTTTCTTAGGAATCAAAAACTTTCTTTTAAACCCAACACAGTACAAAAGCTGAATTAGATTTGGTTCTTAGGATGTTTGATATACCTACAAAGACTTGCTACATGTTACACAAATGAGTCAGTGATACAATTTCAAAGTTAAGAGGAAGGCCTCAAGCTGTCTGAACACCAAGATTCTTCTGCAATAAGCACCACAATGATTTGGCTTATCTGTATTTGAATTTCAGGTAGCCAGTCTAGATGCTCAGTTCCTTCCTGGAGGACACAACCCACGTAACTCTTTTGTGTGTCAAAAGATCAGTTTAATTCGTTCTTTCAGATCCAGGTTTTAGTCCTAGAAACTGAAACTGCTTGAATACCTGGAGCTCAAATACAAGAGACCCTGACTGGATGAATGAGATTCATGATGCACAATAATCTCAGAAGCTTCTTACTGCAGAACAATTGGAGAACTATTGTATCAAAGTATGGTATTCATCTATTTTAAGGGTTAACAGAAAGGGTTAAGGGTTAACCTACTTGCTGTTTAACAGTGCTGACTACTGAAGTATCTGGGGTACCGCTGTTTCTTGAAGAAGTGCTACAGCTCCTAAGTTATAGATAATGTTATATATCAAGTGTAAAACTGCCATAAAATTACAACAGAATTACTAAGAAACTTACTAAAGAAACTAACCAGTCCCATCTTAAGCAGTAAAAGGCCTGGCAACAGGGAAATTTTAGACATTTCAGTTCCAAGTTTTTGTCTACTTGCACTTAAAAATCAGTACGTCTAGTGGTCATTTTGCAGTTTGAGAGGTTTTTCCTACGGTGGTTCTGCTGTGGGAAAACCAGCATGCCTGGTTGTTCAGCTATCCCAAGCAGGAACAAGAGCTCTTTCTAACTACTCTTTCTCCCTGTTGCAACCATTATCTCAACCTTAAGGGCAGTAACCACTAAGTCTGCACCACTGGGGAGGCACATGTGTTCCTGTTGTCAAGGGATATTTGAGGTACGATTCAACTCTGCTGCAAAGGGACTGCGGAACGAGGCTGATTTGGCAGTCCACACTCAGCAATTGCCAAGAAATGGGAGAAAGTAGGAACGATGTTCTCTGGTAGTTTGGGGGGATTAAATGGGAGAACAACTCAGACAGCTGAAGTGCCAGCATTCTGTTAGGAAAATGGGGTGTATCTGTGTGCAGAAGTGATTTCCAAAGAAGACAGGGCATGAACATAACACAGGATGGCTATTTAACAATACCACCTCTTGTTCACTGAATCTGCATCAAGAACACAACTTCTTTTTAAGCAGATGCCTCCTTTAAATACTGTTTGGAATTGAACCTATCAAAGAAGTGTAGTAAAATGACTTTCTATTAATTACCACCTCCAGCTGAAGCTACCTACACTACAATATGTATTTCCCCATTCTTCCCCCATGTAGAAACATTTTGCTAATATCAAAAGAAACACTTTTTTCTTTTGAGTAAGCCTCTCCCTTCTTGGAGCAGGGGCTGAAAAATTAAACTAGAATTGCATCTGTGCAAGAAATGTGCTATAAAATACAGCATGTTACATATTACATTTTATATCAGTTATATATATCTCCAACATCTAATTTATTCTTTCTGCTGGGAAGTAGCTTTTTTTTTTCCCCTGTTAAAGTGCAGTTTTGATGATGCTAACAGGAAATGGTATTACAGTAATATTCTAAAACAGCACCACAGTAAAAAAGGAACTTGGAAATTGGCAGCTTTCTCTGCACTGGGGATGTTCAAGAGGTTCATTTTTTTATTACCAACCCAAAGCTAACTTTACAAATTGAATCTGGACCAAAATAAGCTTGTTTTTTTTTCTTTAACTGAAAGCAAAAAGCAAGTGCGGTCTTTATGAAAGAAACAGACTAAGAAAAGCCAGAAGCTGCAGAAAGCTACCATTCCACAGCACTGTCTTCCTCTGCAGGATTAGTTAGAGCACACTAAGTCTTACTGTTAAGAGTATTAAAAAGTGAGACAGAACAGAAATTGAAAAGGAAGTGATAATCTGATGCTCTTTTCTTTCACTTCACAGACATTGGACTGATTCCTGTTTATTTCTGTTATTTCTGTTTCTTTTGGTAGTCCTTGGAATGCATCCAACTACAGCCCTGCAGCCAGCCTCGCAATCACTTAATAACTGTCAGTAGATTGTCTTTATTTTATAGGTTTCCTGAAGTATGTTAGATTTGAGAGAGTACTTACCGATTTACAACTTCCATTGAATGTAAGGACATGTCCATGTTGACCAAGACAGAAAAATACTCTGTTATCTGGCTAGACTGCATCAGTTTGAGCAGCATTTCTATAGCTACCAAAGGATTGTTTTCGACGAGGTCTGGCAATTTGGCAGGAGTAAGACCAATATGGTAAACGAGCTTGGGGTCTTTTTCCAGTTCTCCAAGGAGCTGTAAAGAAAAAAAAAAAAGTCTGAATTGTTTTTTTTTTTTGCTCCTTAACTATTCACACTGCTGCTTGAAATAACAGCTATAATACATGTAAACTACAGGAGAATTATAAGCTTTAGACATCTCTAAAGAAGTACACTGGAGGTGTAAAAGGGGGAAAAATGAAAGAAAAAAAGTCTTCCTTCTTTAGTTTTCTGTCCAGCAGAAGAAACCTCCACTTCAAGTTCATTGTTGTCAGTATGTCAGAAAGAGTTCTGTAAATAAAGCATTATTTTATAGTGCTAGCAAAACGAATAATAAGAAAAGCCCACTGAAATAAAGGGGGTGATATTACTAAACTGAGTAAAGATTCAGTGTTGCCATTTCTGAATTGATTTCTTGTTGAAAGCTTCCACAGAAGCAGAAGGGACTTTGTTATCAAAAGACTTCCAATGCAGAAAAATATTGGTACCACTTACTGATTTGCTTAGCTACATCCAGCCAATGCTATGCAGTTTAAAGATTCCTCTCATTCATACAAACCTAAGTCAAAACCCCTGGGTTTTGACAATTAAAAGTACTGAATCTGAAAACAGATCTAAATTAGAAAACGTGGATCACTTTACGCGAGAATACATAAATTTAACAAACAACTTGTTAGAAAATCAATTCAAGCAGCCAGTTGTGTGACACTTACCTGTGTTTGCTGTGGGGAAGTCAAGGGACTTTTGAAAGCTTTTGCCATGATTCTTTTTATCTCAACTCCAGTGCTGTTTTTAACACACATTGATTTATCCCACTGAATTGTGTGATCTGGTTCTATTGGATTTAACCATGCCAATTCGTCCTCACATATATGGAGTGGAGGCGGCGGTCGAATAAACTCTGGTCGGAAGTGACCTAAAAAGGCAACAACGTGAAACATTTTTTAAACTTCAGGTATTCAGTTTTATTTCAGTACAAGAAAGCCCCCAAAGCACCCATTTCTTTAATCTGTAACACTGGGAAGAGCATTATGATCTTCTTTCCCTCCCAGACAAACATTTATTCCTCATTTTTGGTGATGCTGTTACATCAGCCTGTTTTTCCTCTTGGATCAGATCACTAAGTTATTACTTCTGCCATCGAGGCATGGTCTTTTTCCCTTGCCCACTAACTGCCTCCTGGAGCAGGAAGGCAGATCTTAGTGTAGGGGACTAAGAGCTGAGGGGCAGACCTAGTTTTTTAGCCAACAGGTAACACAGGAAACAGCTTGAAAGCACACTCCAGATTTTGAAAAGCCTGGAGATATGAATGCCGTGGAGTGATCTGAAGATAGTTTAATGCAGTTCTGCGCTGTTTCAGTCATATTCATCCCCATTTTATACTTGGAAAATACTTGTGAATCATACTACGTTTCAGCTGGAGAAGTGTAAGGACACAGCACGTCACGAGTTACAACCACAAAGATGTGAAAATGCGCATACTTTCTATAGGAGGCTTTGGTCCACTCACTAAGGCTTCAGTGATCTGGGAGGCAACAGAGCTGTCAAAACCGGAGTTGGAAGAATCTGGGTCAGGATCGCTGAGGATGCTGGGGAAGCTGGCCTTGCTCTGCGTTGGCAACTCGGACTGCCGTTCTGAAAGAAGGTCAGGCCACAATATTAAAGCATAAAATTGAAACGGAGATGCCTGGAATACTAAAAGTAGTCTGAAACAATCAGCTTTAGAGCAGAGCTAGCTTAAAAGTAAGAGGGAACAACATGAAATCGAATGCTGTCAGCTAGTACTCAGAATGCCAATGTGACAGGAGAGGGACAGAAGCATGCAGCAGTGATAAAGATGAAATAAAAATGAATCTGAAATGTAGTCTTGACTTTGGAAAGGTAAGTTACTGATGTAATCTGCTTCTAAAAGCAAATTAGTGGATTCACATGATACTCCTGAAAGAGTTCAGATAATATATCTAGTTTTGCCATCACTTCTCAGAGCTGGGAAGTGAAAATCTGCAGAGCTACATTTACACTCTGCTATGATAAGGGTCACACTAGAACTGAAGTCAGCTATTCAGATTTAGCCAATACATCTCAGTGGCATCACACAGGCTACTTTTGCATTTGCTGTCAAGTTACAGCAAGTGCTGGAAAAAGATGGAGCTTAATTGCTGCAGGATTCTACATACATAGCATTAAAGCAATCCCGAGAAAGTGTCCGTTTAAAGCCCAAATTACAGAACTTAAGCACATTACAGAAAAATTTACCAAAGACATGAAAAAACTTGCCTAAGAGAAAGTTTTGTCAGATTTTAGGCATTCTTCTGGCACAGCTTATCACTCTTCTGCGTCTAAAGGCTTAAGAGCTGACCTATATTCTCTGTATTTCTGAGAAACGACGTTTTCTTTCACTTTAGCAAAAACAATACACCCAAAAAACCCAACAACCCACTACACGATGCCACCTTGTGTTTCTTCCCTCTCACCCCCCATAGAGGATACTAAACAGCAGATTAACCCTCAAGTAATCTGAGGTCCAAAATGGCTGGTCCTGCGTGAAATTAAACACCGCTTCTTATCCTAACTGAGTGCAGTGCTGACAGATTCAGTATGGGGTCCCCTATCTCTTTCAAGCAAAGTGTGCTTGCTTCTTCTCGTGCAGCCACGAGACCCTTCACAGCTTCCCATCCACATGAGCTCTACTTCATAAGACTGTGACCAAGTCCTTGAGAAACGTCTGAAGTGAAACTCATGTGAGTGTCAGAAGGATCATCAGAACAAAGACCTATTACTAGTTTCTTTCAGGGCTTTCTGTCCTATTTTACCAAATTATTTCAGACTGTGCAAACATTTAAATATATGCTCAGTGAAGTAACGCAGCATGGTACGTTGTTCTGTTAAATGCAGCTAGCATGCTTTTCACCTGTTTTGAAACTAATATTTTTGAAGTAAAAATGATCTGGTCTATAAAATACATCTTCTACTTTATAAGCTGTTTCAAATTCCAGCTTTCGTTCAGCCAAACAGATTAGTTGATTCAACAAATCAAATTCTCTGAAAAAATAAATAAATAAATAAAATATTGGGTGTCTTTTTCAGTCTTGTCTTTTATCATCTAGAACTTAAACATATCAGTCAATAAGAATCACTGATTTGTTTGTATCCCCATAGTCTCAAATGACTAATGATGCTTAATTAGAAAAACAAAAGTTTAAGACACACTCCTTTAATTCACAGGTTTTAGAAGCCTCTATGAGCCCTTTACATACATTTAAAAGTCTAACCCTCACTGCTTCAAAAATTAGTTTCAGGTAAGCAAAAGCAAAACCTGAGACCAGTAAATTAGAACATGCTTATTTGACTGGAATACAGCAACTTGAACTAATACATCGAATTAAAAACCAAACAAGACCAACCACAACCTAATCTGAATACAATCACTTAGGTTCCCATATGGAGGTGTCATGTCTTGTCTACCCCCCCATCTTTTTTTTTCCCCTATTTAAACAAGTAACAACAAACCGTCTGATTCTTAACTGAAAGCCCTACAAGTGTATTACAAACTCAGCTTTCAATACAGGATAATTACCCTTCATCAAATAAGGGTTAGCAAACAAACGCTCATGAGCACTTGGCCAAAGCCACTCTCTGCTAGCTGCAGGGACTGTCACTTTTGATACAGCAACACACGAGATCAACAAGATCAAGTTACAGGCACAGCCTGAGTGAACACCCTGCAAACCAGAGGGAGAATAGAACAAGGCAAGTTTTAAAACTGATTCCACAGCTCCTCTATGCCAACTTTCTACATTCAACAGAAAAAAATCGTAATACATCTCCAAGCAAAGTTGTCACAATTAAGTTCAGAAGACAAGCCAAGTACTTTTTTCCTCTGCTTTACAAAAAAAAAAAAAAAAATAGATACACTCTTTGAGAAATGTTTATGCTTTCTAAATAATTTGATTTGGCAAATATTCTAAGGAAGCTCAAATTCATCCTGTTCTAAACAGCCCTGAATTCATCTCAGGGCCACTATTTTGAGGTGCTACCACAACTTCCAGCTGTTAAGTTGGGTGAAAGGCATGGGAAAGTGATGCAAATACCAACACTCCAAACACTGCATCTAGGTATCTATCATAATACAACATATTTATGCACTGTGAACAGCACCACTTCATCCTGCAGCAATAGGATGCTGAATACACTGAAGACTTCTGAAAATTTTACAGACTTTCTGAAGCATTAGAGACGGACAGGAAGCGTCACAATATTAAAAGAAAAGGAAAGAAAAAACTGTCCTCTGAGAAAGAGGCTAGAAAGCAGGCATTTCTTCCAGGGAGCTACAGCTAGAAGTCTGAGAAATACAGCATTATTTTTTTTCACATGTAGTTTGTTTTGTTACACAACTCCTGCAACGGCTCGTAAACAGTTAATTATGCATGTTGTTTGTTGAGTTATGTAAATAATGATACAAGCACATCTCACAGGGCTCAGTTTGGCAAAGCATTATTAATGGCTCTGTACTGTACTTAAAGCCATCAGTGTACTGTATTTAAAAAAAGGACTGAATAAATGCATGCCCTGAAGCAACCATCCCTACAAATACAGTTTCGAGGTCCTGTGCATGTTTTAGCTTTAACATGAAACAATGCAACGAGAGAATCAAGGGCAAAACAAAAATAGATGGAAAAAATCCAGGTTTTGTTAAGGCATCATGTATGCCTTATGCTAAAGTCACAAGTTATCTGAAATTTCAAGACTCTGAATTGACAGAAGTGTTCTTGAAAACACAGCCAGGAGGAACAGAAGAACCAGAAGGGTTTGTTTTCCCTCTTGACGGTATGCTAGGGTATTCCATTTCCATTTTCAAGAGATCCTGCAGTCTAGAAATAGCAGCTGAGGAGGACGCTCCAGATTTGTACACCATGAACATGGGACAGTGCATCTGAGTATAAAAATACTAGTGACAAATTCTACACGAAAATGACAAGACCAAGATATGAGAGCCTGGCAGAAAAAGCCTGGTTAGTGCCTGACCTCAGAGAGGTAAGCCACAGCATTCAGGAACAGAAGTGGGATGGCCAGTTTTGAAGTAGTTCCATTTGCACATACCTAGAACTATCCCCTTCTAAACTGGCAACTTGTTCCTGACAATATTTTCTGTTTCAGGGTAGCTCCAGATGTGACTCCCCAGTCAACACGATCAGAACAGTCATGTTCCTGGTCCTTTGCTTCCTTCTTCTTTCAAAGGATAAGCATCATATTGCGCTACCTTTATAACATAGGAAAGGGTCTCTTTGTCAGAGAGTGTAGGGATAGGACAAGAGATAATGGCTTCAAACTAAAACAAGGCAGATTTAGATTAGATGTTAGGAGGAAATTCTTCACCCGGAGGGTGGTGAGGCCCTGGCACAGGCTGCCCAGAGAAGCTGTGGATGCCCCATCCCTGGAGGTGCTCAAGGCCAGGCTGGATGGGGCCTTGGGCAACCTGGTCCGGTGGGAGGTGTCCCTGCTCATGGCCTAGGGGGTGGAATTAGATCATCTTTAAAGTCCCTTCCAACCCAAACTATTCTGTGGTTCTATGATAAAAGCAGACTACTTACCACGCCTGAACTAACACTGTAAAATCTAACTTCATTTTAGAAAACCAAAGATGCAGGTGTAATAGCCAACCTCATACCAAAAATACCGCAAAGGAGTAAAGGGACGAAAATACACCAAAACCTCACCAAATTTTAGATGAAAGTCTTTCAAAACTTGCAAAATTTTCTCATTTTAAGGCAGTAACAAATGTGCTTAAAAAGCTGCTTGCTAAGCGATAAAATAGCTAAGACATAATCGGTGCTTGAAAACTCTAGAGCTTAGTCCAACTTGTCACATATTTAGGATAGACAAGTGTTTCCTCAAGTGACTCAAAGCCAAATGACAGTTCACTTCTCCATTCACAGCTGAACCACAGCCACAGCTCCTCCTTACCTGCCAATGCCAGCTGAAGGCCGCTTATGTCCACCGACTGGGCCATGTTTCCTACATCCATGGACGCGATCTGTCGAGGCGTCTTCTTGAACAGCTCTCTAGGGGGGGCCAACATCAGCTGAGAGAGAAAGAATTTCTCTGGAGGAGTTATGGGAGGTAAGAAGCCTGTGGAGACAGAATGAAGAAACAATCCATGTTTTTCATGACAGTAACATTAGTACTTTACATATTTGTCATGTACAAAGGAAAACAAAAGGCAACAAAATAAAATGCAAACTGACAAGTGAATTTTCATGAGTATCATAGAATCGTCAGGGTTGGAAGAGGCCTCCGAGATCACCTGGTCCAACCACCCCCGCCACCACCAATGTCACCCACTAAACCACGTCCCCAAGCACCACGTCCAACCTCTCCTTGAACACCCCCAGGGACGGTGACTCCACCACCTCCCTGGGCAACCCGTCCCAGTGCCTGACTGCTCTTTCTGAGAAGAAATGTCCCCTGATTGCCCACTTCAGGGCCCTGACCCCCTCCGGGCCGGGTCTCACCGGAGAGCGGCGTCCGCTCCGCCTCGTCCCCGCCGCGCTCGGGCGCGGGGTTGAGCAGGTGGGCGAAGACGGCGGCGAAGGGGTTGGCGGCGAGCGGCTCGGTGCGGTACATCTCCCACAGCAGGTAGAGGGCGGTGAGGCGCTGCGCGGGGCTGGGCAGCAGGTCGGGCTGCTGCAGCAGCAGGACGAGGACGGAGCCCAGGCGGAAGTGCTCGGCCTTGCCGAAGTAGTGGTGGAAGGCGCTCGACAGGCCCTCGAACGTGCTGCCGCCCGCCTCCTCCGACACGATGCTCAGCAGGCTCGACAGCTCCTTGGGCGACAGGCTCATCCTGCCGGCCACCGGCGGCACCGGCGCCCCCCCGCCGCCGCCGCTAC
>CM021765.1:140148070-140256811 GCA_011076525.1 Nettapus auritus
AGAAAAGAAAAGAAAAGAAAAGAAAAGAAAAGAAAAGAAAAGAAAAGGTCCAGAAATATGTGTTAGACTTCTGCTTTTATAAGATCTTCAGCTTGCTTGCTTTCCCAATACGTAGCTGTTCGTCTGTAACCACATCAACAAACAGAGTCATCTGACAAGTCACGACTCAGATTTTATTGCAGTGAAGGGTAAGCATGCAGGGTTTCTGCTGTTGAGCTAAAAAAATCAGCTGCTTTGATTAACATTTCTTCAGATTCTTTTCCAGTCTTTGTGCTTTTCATTCAAGATCATGATGCATGGGAGCTCAGGAACAAAATTCCTGAGAATGGGTGAGTGATTCGGAAGTTTAAGAAGATTTTTGAATTAGTAGCAGTTGCCAGTGTGCAAGTTAGGCTGAAATTAAGAAGCCATACCCAATTCTAAGAAGTGCCCTAAGAAATCCTAAATCCTTGATCAGATAAGGTACCTGAGACAGACATAGGCAAATGTGTTAAGTCATATATTAAAATGTAGTTCAAGTTGTATTTCTGCCCGTACCAGAGACACTGACCTCTAACTAGCGACGGAAATGATAAAGACTATCTTCATTTGGTTCAGAAATAAGGAAATAGGAAAAATAGCCTGTCTTTAGTAGATGGTGGTATTAATGAATGACTGCTGAGAGCGGTATAGAATGGCTTTTAAACCAGTCTGAGAAGAAATTTCAAATGCATGTAATTGAAGACGAGAAATGGCTGTTATCTTTTATTTAAAATAGGTCAAGCAAACAGTCTCCTGCAAGTACCTAATTCTCTTGGTTGACTGCAGAGAGTCTGTAGAAGAATGAGCTCAGATGTCTCATTTTTGACCTCTACATGGACAGATCAGTCCCATCCCCAAAGTCAAGCTCAATCTCCTGGAGAAGCAAGAACAAGTTGGAAGCTGAGTTGAAGGTAGTTCCTGACAAGAGCCTCTGTTATACCTGCAGGCAAAATATATGTTCCTTTTCTTGTTTTCTAGCAGTGTGTTGCATCCTTTTATTTCCCACACTGTGCTGGTCTTTCATATTTTGAACGTAAGTTTTCAGGACACGGACCACCTCTAATGACATGTTTACATGGTCCTTAGTACAGTGTTTGTTAAGTATTCCAGTAATGGAAATATTTGCATGTCTCAGGAAGAAGGGGCTTCCGTGCATAGGCCGTTGAAGCAAAAATGAAAAGGTAGTGCACAGGCAAAGGAGATGGACAATACAAATGCTTCTACACTGCCAGTTTATGCTGCACGATGGAAGTCCCCCTCAGCTCCTTCTGTACAAGCTCTTTTCTCTTCTTCAATGTTGTGTCAGTACTCGTGTCTCACAGCAATCAGAGGTTTCTGGAGGATGTGGAACTTTTCTCCCTGTCTTTTAAGTACGGCTATAAAAGCACATCTCCAAAGTGCTGCCAGTTAAATGAAACTGAAAAGTATTACTTTCAGATTTTGTAAACAATAAGCATTTTCTATACAGCTTACATAAAAAGGACTTACTGCCTCCGTCTATCACTGAGGCTGAGGCTGGGAGAAAAAAATAAGATGTTTTCAAACATAAAAATACCTAGTTAATGAAGAAAGGAGAATTTTAGAACGTATGTAAGTGCTTCTTCAGCTTACACAAGCCACTAATGATGGATGAGACTTCTGGGGGAGTATTTCCTCTGAAGCAGCTAGTCTTGGTCACTGTCAGACAAGAATCTTTAGACCGTAAATCTGATCAAACACAGAAACTTCTGTGTTGCTCACTTACACCTGTGAGAGTTCGCTGACTTCAAGGTGCATGAAGGATTTGGTCTAAGGCACATCATCCATCTTCACTGCAAGAGAAGTGCACTCATTTTGTGGTGGGGTCAAAAACTGCCCAACAGGCAGTTGGTTTGCAGGCCAACAATTTACACATGGGTAATGCAGAGTTATTGTACAAGACCCCACATTCGTTGCTGTGCTGTTGTGTCTAAAAAGGTCTCAGGTTTTAAAATTCACACACCTCTTGCTCTTCCTTGTAATTCTCTGCTCAAAACCCAGTGCAAACTTCCTCTCCCATCCTGACTATTTATAAGTATACATAGAAACAAATGTTCTGTAAAGATGTGAGAGACATTCTACTTTATTCCCAGGGGCAAATAAAGCCTTTTATTTTTAGCCCAGTTTCCTAAGGAAATGAGACTGATGCAATCACATTGTCTATATGTCAGTCTATCAAATCTCTTCCCTCCCCCCATCAACTTCTGACCATTAGTCTTTTTTTCAGCCAGATCTGACCAAAGGCAGAATTCTTTCAAAAATATGAAATGCGTGTAAATTTTATGAAAATCAGTGTCTGGGCCAGAGAAGAGACCTCATCCGTTCCCTCCCTGGAGAAGCCAGTCCTGGCTGAATTCAGCTGGTAGGCAGCAATGGTAGGTTGGGCATGTTGGAGTGTTGGTCAGGGAATGCTTCTAGTTTTCCTTTATATCCCAAAGTTACTGAGTTTTCAGGTGAAGTTCTAGGGAGCTTCTAAATGGTGGCTCAAGGAACAGAGTGGAAAAGAAATGCAAAACCAGTGCTGAAGAAATGTTCGCCACCTTTTTGTCATTAGTTGGTGTTTCCCAAGTAGTTCCTGCTATGGAGAGTAACGTGCACTGAAGAAACAGAGATAGGTTCACACCTATCATTTTGGAAGAAAGGCATACAGGAAAAAGGAAAAACAGATTTGCTTTTTATGTAAATAAGAAAATTATCATATTTTTTTTTTTTTTTCCCCAAACTAAGAAGAAAAGAAGCTTTTTTACTCAAGGGAGTAGAATACCATTTTCTTCTTAGATAAGATTACCTGGCAGGAACCTCCTGGGGAAGAATAAAGGTTCCCTGCTCTGCAGATGCTTAGTGATTTTGGACACAGATCCAATTATTTCTTTTAAAAAATGTGGTTGGCCTTGGAGTGCACGGGAAAGAAAGAATGGTCAAGAGGTACCTACAGCATAAAACTTACACATCGAAATCCTGATGCTCACAAGCATGTCACTTGCAGTGCAGTGACAGGAGGCCACATGGCATCCCTGATTTCTCTTGCTCTTCCCACCTATCGCAGAAGACCAGTGTCCTTAACTGACACTCTTGAGGAAGCTGTGAAGGTGCAGAGTGCAGGGAGCACACTGGCACCCAAACAAGTCAGAAGGCTGGGCCATTTTGCCTTCAGCAGCAAGTATTTCATATATACTCTGCAAGTATTTCATATATAATTAAACCCTTTTTTTTTTCCCATCAGGTGTTCTGACCTCCGCACATAACTTTGCGTGCTAGGACAGAAGATTGTAAGGTGGGTCAAATAATGCAATAATGGGCAGAAACCTCCTATTTGTAAGTATGATATTGGAATTAAACCGAGTGTCTTGTCCAAAGGGGAAATATTAGCTCTTCTCAGGATCCTTGTTTCATGCACTGCGCATCCCGTGGTTGTGTCCATAGATGTTTCCCTGTGATCAGCCACCATCTGCAGATCCATCCAGCCGTGCCCCTGCCTGCCAGTCATTCCTGTGCTTCTTGCAGAGATCACACCAAGGACGCCCGCACTCTCTCGGAAAAGTGCAGTCTCCCTCAGCCAGCTATTATTTCATGTGTATTAGCCACTGGAGCCTGTGGTTTGGCATCGGCAACCGCAGCTCAGACATCTTACTATCACAGCATTAAAACTTCTCTAATCAACATGGAAATGGTTACCTAGGTCTGGCACAGCCATCCTGGGCAGTAGTGAAGGCTCGTTTTGCACGCTGCCCCCTCTCCCTGGTTTATTATAGCTCCTCTCGTGTCAAAGCGAGCTCTTCGCAGGGCTCCATGAGGGTGGCTCTCCCTGTGCAGTAACTCCATGGCTGCTGCTCATCACTCCTACTCTAGGTATTGATGCAATTTCACAACCCCGTGGCACCAGAGACCTCAGCTGGCGAGGGCGGATGCAAACAACAGCTGTCTCCTCTCTGCTGTGTCAACCTGATTTCATTGCCAATTTCTTTGGGCTATCACCGTCAAGTAAGGGTTAAAAAAAATAACACTGCTGAAATGCCCTTCATGGGCAGAGCCTTCTGTGTGCATCCCATTGAGATAACATCAGAGTCCAAAACAGGAACAGTGCAGTCACTGGTGCAGGATCTATGCCTGGGCAGCAGCTAGAGGGGACACACAGGGGAAAATGCTGAACCAGAAACATTTTATTTTTGGTAATTTAATATGGGCTAGGAACATTTGTGAACAGAAGCTGAGGAAAGACAAACATGTCTTTCCGCAACAGACAATGAGACGGTTCCCTTGGTGGTTCGTGCTAGCGAGGCTTTGAAGTCCTCACCACCCTCCCAAAGCTTCTCTCATGGACTTCCACATGCAGCTGTGAACCAAATGTGTGCTTTCAGGCACGCTTGGTGTGCCCTGGTATCCACACTCTCCTCAGGTAAGCAAGTCCTACAGCGAAGAGTGGGCAGTGGTGTAACCTGACAGAGCTGTAGACACGGTGCAGGGCTGAAAGCACCAGGTCTCCTGAGTCGTGGGGCTGCTTCTTGGCCAGAAACGGGCACAGCATGAACACGGCCGGCCTCACTGCACCTCCCCAGGTGGCTCACTGCTTTGTCCATGTGGGTGTACAAAATACCTGCACAGATCCATGTGTACCCACAGTTTTGTAGGTACGTTCTTTGTCCTCAGAAGATGGCATGCCCCAGCAAGCTCTTTACTCTACGACATCCTTCCCCTTGTGCAAATGTGACATGCGGTTTACTCAGCTTTCTCAGGCCATTCCTGCAGAGTAGACTTCATGCCCCCTTTGCACAAAGGGAAATGGGCTGAGGGTTACTAGAGAACAGACTGATGGCATAAAGATGCTTCTCAAAAGGTTTGAGATCTGCATAATGCCTTTATGTTCATGTCACGACTCGTGTTGCTGGAGAATATAGACACTGCTGCGATAAGCCACGGTGTCCTTTGTAAGGCCAAATCTGCAGCATGGGTGTATCAGCTCACATGCATGTATCACTGTCACTGCTGCCTTGCAAAAAGGAGCACCTGGAAATGCCAGTCCTGTATTAAGATAAACAGTTTCAACTGTAAAAAGTGAACTTGCTCTGCGCAGTTTATTCCGGACCTGAAAATTCGGAGTTTTTCAAATGCCTGTTGACAAGGGAAGAAACCAGCTCTGTTTTCACACAGCCTTATAGCAACCTTCCCCAGCCCATTCCCTCTAAATCCTCCACCTGGGGCTAATTTCACCAAAAGGGGAGAGAGGGACAGAGTCCTGCAGGACACCCAGCTTCAAGAGATCCAAGCCCACTGCTTCAGCGGGTGGCTGGGCAGAGAAGGGCCATGCTGGGGGGCCTGCCATCACTTCTGCTGGGTGGCCTCCTGATTCGGCCACTTATCCTGCTCCCACTACCCCCACACGGGGCCTGGCAGGGAGCCCTGGACCACAGGGGAAGGAGAGGAGATGGGAGGCACTGCAGCACTGGGGGGCTGCTGATGCAAAACCCATGTGGGGGTTTGGGGATGAGGGTATGGGGAGACAGCTATGGGGAGGGAAGCACGGAGGAGAGTGGAGGTTGTTACAGGTTTTGCTGGTTCTGCTGCTTGCAAAATCCCTTTTGACATGCGAAAGGAATGCAAAGGTGCAAGACAACAGGAATTAATAAATAATCAGAAATACTCGGTGCTTTTCAGTTCCAAGCGTTTTATAAACATTAATGAATCTTCACGAGCTGCTGGAGAGGTATTTAAGCCGCATTCCGTTTTTATAGATAAGGAGATGAAAGCTCTGGCTGAAGGCCAAAGTTTTCAAAAGCAGAAACTACTTTTAAGAGCTCCACTTGCTGCTCAGCACCAGAACTCCAGAGGGATTGATTGCATGCTTGCCATCATTGTCAAAGGGACGCCAATTGGTTCTGCAAAGTTAGGTCTGAACCTGCAGGCTCAAACCAACATTAGCTGCTGAAGATTCAGGCTTTGTTGGCTTGTTGGGTTTCCCCATCGTGTTTAGGGATACACTGGTTTGCAAGAGAAATAAATATATAAAAACATTTTAATTTGTCATCATTACACTGTGGCAAGAATGGAAATAGAGGTTGCGTGGGCATAAGGTGCTTACAAAAAGGGCAAAGGAAAACCAAGGTTAAAAGAAAAGACTTCTCAAGTGAACCCATTCATCTGTGCAAATGGGAAGGGAAGCAGAGCATGTTTTCAAATCTTTCTACATCTCCCATAAAGGCTAGGCAGGTGGTTTGGATGCATTTCTCTAAGTGTGTGATGAATATTTTATTCCTGCGAAGAATATAAGCCATACACGTGTATATAGTTAGTAGCTTTGCTGAAGTGAGAAGGAAATAACACAGGGCTTCGTTAGAAGTTATGGGAACTGGAAATCCAGTGAAAAAAAGAAATAGCAGTAAAAGATAAAAATTATAGCAGTAAAATAAAAAAGGAAGACAGAATTAGTTATGTTCATTGGGATTAGGCATTCTCGGTTTTAATTGCTTTGTGGACGTGTTTTCTTCAAAGACAAATGTCTTGTTTGCCTACCCTTGAGTTCCGTGGATATGGAGAGAGTAGCATTTAAAATTAGTCAGCAGCCAAATAGGAGTAAATCACAGACTTTTCATGCAAAAAAAAAAAAAGCCTCAGTATGTAGTAATGTCAGATAGGAGCATGAATTTTGTGCTGATCAAAGACAGCAGGTTCAAACCCAGTCCTAGGCCTCTGCAACATGCTTCCTTCCCTGCAATACTAACGACAGGCTGTGAGAAGTCTCAGCACAGCCTCAGATGTCATAGCAGATCAGTGGAGGATGTAAGAATCAAAACAGAAATGCTCCTCTGGGGATCCCCTCATGTGCAAAAGTGAGGAAAAAAATGCCTGAAAAATTACCTTAAAGCATATCTGAAAGGCACTCACATACACATTTTAAAACCTGTCGCAGAGCGCTGACACTTGTGTGATCTGGGGTTTGCGTTGCAGCACAGTTTTGCTGTTCTTGCAGCTGCCTTTCCCCACAGGTGGGTTGAAACGCTCAGGGGTGAGCAAAAGTGGTGGCTTCTACCACCACAGTCACCCTGGGATTACTCGGGTTGTAGCAAGGTGTTGAGCTCTGCGCTGGAGATACTGTCTCCTCCACGGCTGCCAAATGGGATCAGAGAAAATGGAAAGCAGTAGAGTTTTAGCCAGTCTTCAAGCTGTTTGTCAGCTCCCACAAGGTGATGAGAAATCCCATGGAGTAATGCAGCATTGGGCCCTGCTGGTACAGGTGGGATGGAGACCGCGGTGACTGTAAGAGAAACTGTAAGCTCTCATGTCCTCCAGTTCTGTCACCATCATGTGCCTGGAGTCATTGCTGACTGAGAAAAAGGCATGGCTATTTCAAGCCTTGAAAAAGGCTTTACTGTCCACACGGATGATGTTCCAGTGTGTGCATGTTCAAAGGAAAAACACGGTAAGCACCTAAAGGAAATCTTGAAAACAAGAAGAGCCTGTGGCTCCAAGTGCAGCAAATCAAAATGTAAATTTGCCAGCTGCCTAGGCCAGAATTTTGGTGCAGACAGCTCGTGCACAGGTCCAGCAAAAGAGCTATGGCAGAAATACCACTGTCCATCTTCATACGAAAACAAGATTTGGCATTATGAACAATTCTGGAGTACTTTTGGAGGTTTTTTATTTTTTTTTTTCCCAAACCTCCTATCTGCTGCTGAACCCCCGAAGACTTTTTGATCTTGAACGCTGAAACAGTACAGGGATTTTGGATCAGGAAACAGCCTTGGAGGAAGTTGCTATTAAGCCTGGCCTCTCCACTTCAGGCTTCCTTTGAGACTGTACTGCATGAGTGAATGCCAGCAGCCACGCTTTAAGTGGCGTGTTAGCTCAGCAATACCTTTTCATATCAAGGTCATTTGCTTTTCCAGCTAAACCACCACTGCTACACTGAAAATTGCAATTAGAAAAATGGCAACCAGAAACACAGTTTATGGAGTTTTGCTCTGGGCTTTTCACCTTGTCACAGCTTACAGAGCCTTTACACCTCCACCTCTAATTCTGCCACCCTCGTGCTTAGCACCGCTTATTTATCAAAAATATTTTCTGCTTGTTTCTTTTTCCTTAAGGAGTGCCGACATATTCTGGGAGGTGAGCTCTCCCCTTCCCACTACAATACAGTGACTATCATGTGCCAAAATCAAATGGTATTCTTGGAATGCATTTTCTTTTCTGGGGCTGGGCATTCCTGTCCTTTTGTTCCAGCATAATTTCAGCATCTTATTTCAGTGTCAAAGTGGGTAATATAGAAAAGTCCCGTGAAGATGGGTCTATCCATAGCTATGTCTTTGAGAATGAAAATAACTCTGAGACAAGGGGTCGGGCCCCTGCAGGACAGACGAGGAGGGTATCCTGGGTGGGAATATGAGAAGTACCCTCTTCTTTACATCATACCACCGACTGCCTCTTCTCTTGGCTGCCTGGGGTCATTTACCAATGGTGTTTGGCAAGCTGTGGTGAAGAGACATCCTCTCCTTTGCAGAAGGGGTGTTGTGAAACCACTGCTTGGGTTTCCCCTCAATCACCTTCTTCCCAGAAGAGGCTTGGCAGTCCTAAACTGCAGAAGTGGGATCTGCAACTGGAAGTCAGGGAGTGAAGCTGGAAGTAAAACAAGATGTGGAATCAGCACCAAAACCACATTGGGTGGTTTTGACCTAAGTTGTTCATCAAAAGATTTTGGAATGAGTTTGGCCAGCTGAAATATAAAAATGCTCGTTATGATGTTGTTGACTGGGAAAAATGCATTAAATATTATTGCATAAAACTCTGAGGCAAGACCTCTAATCTGTTTTTGCAGTGTAGCCTGTAGCTTAATTACACTTGCTCCTGAGAGCACATACATCTTCTCATATCTTCATTATTGCACAGGCATTAATTTAATCAGAGATAATAAATTAAACCTCTAATTAAAGGCCATAACAGTTTGTTACTTTACCAGAAGAGGTGGGAAGACAAAAACATTTGGACTCGTAACCATTAACAGGCTCTTGCAATCCCGTTGTTACAGGACGTTGAAAAAGTAGCTGAGAATGCTCCAGTTTTTCCACGACAGCCCTTGGTGCAGAAAAGCTTGAGTGCCCTTGCCATCTCCTGGATCCTTTCAAACTCAAGCATGTCTTGTGTTTGAATCTTTTTAATGGATCTAAGCTCAATAAATATTTTTTTTTGCAGATTCCCAGGATGTGATATGTCTAGAAGGAAGGGTCTTTGCAGTAGGGTTTCGATGGAGGCCCGTTGCCAGGAGTTGGGACCTCCTTGTGAATGACCGTGATTTCCCTTTAGGCCCTCTTGTTTCTGCCAATTTTGAAGTGGACTTTCTGCAAGTGAGAAGCAAACATGGCCCTTTTCCAACAGGATGATGTCTGGGAGGTTGTCTGATGAGAAAAACCTTGCAGGGGCCTTTCAAAGCATCTTTAAAAGTCCCCTCCTGTAGGGGATTTCTTGTAATGAAGGAAGTCATTAGCTGGGCATGGGAGGCATTTACTCAGTTGCCTAATCTATCTGATCCCTCAGTTACATTAGAGAGACTGATCTACATTTTACTATTTCTAAAATTACTCTGGTCCCTTGGTACATTATTCAGAGCAGTAAAAAAAAATAATAATAATAAAAAAAATCACGATCAGCAGGATTTTTGTAGTATTTAACCTTTCCTTTTCAAAAAACCTCTCTCTTGCTGCTTTAGTGAATTGCTTTTTAAACACAGTAAATACATCATCTTCTTTCTTTGTGTTTAACACACTGATACTTGTGGGCAGCTACTTTGTGCAACACTTCAGTTGTCACTTTCAGCCAAGGTACACATACGTCAAACACACCCAGTCTGAGCTCACAAGTCAGCTTTGAACCTTTAATCATTTCTGTTGTTCTTTTCTTAATCTGTCTCCACTAGATCTACATCCACTGAAGTACTTTAGAAAGAAATTAAGAAGTTAGTATGATATATCATGCACGGTCCCTTCAGACTTGGGTAGAAGAGGATTACTATTTGCCCAGTCTGTGAAGGCGATTTGGCTCTACAACGCAGGAAATACAATCTCAGTTTATGTGGAAAGCCTGGCAGTGTTCGCACTGGGGATGGATTTTGAGGGTCCTTTCGAAGGTGACCCTGAGAGCTTAAAGGTGCTGAGTGCTTAAAACTGCTGCTGGGTGCTGACCAAGTGTGTATGCCTTTTCCTCATTTCACTGTAGGTGGGAGATAGGGTCTTTTCCAAACCCAGCCAAGTACTAATACAGAGAATCTGAGGAGAAGTGGTTCTGTTCTTCAGAAAAATCTCTTGCTGTCAGGGAGTCTAATGGTTTCAGCCACAGGGCTCTGGACCTCCAAATTGGCGTGTGGCTTCAAGGGGACATGTGACTATGAAAACTAAGTGCACTGATGCCTGCTGACAACTGATCTACCAGAGTCAGCACCCACCAATGCCATATCAGAGGCTTCGGGACTCTCCACAGTGGCCAGACAAACGGGAGAGCCAGACTGTGGTGGCTGCTTGTTTCCTGCCCATAGATGCACAGATCATTTTATACATGCGAGGAATTCACCTCCTCTGAGCACCTTGGTGATATTCAGAGACGAAGTTACACATGTGCTTATGGATGAAAAAGATGAACCAAGAGGGATTAGGGAGGAATTCAGTGAAAAAAAAGCAAGAGGAGAAGGCAATGTTTTCCCCGTGACTTCCCTCTGCTCCCTTTGTACGCTGTCTCCGACCTTTGGGAGCTATGCAGTTTACGATGCTCCCTCTGAAGCTGCAGTTTAT
The DNA here is from genome assembly GCA_011076525.1 of Nettapus auritus. NCBI lineage: Eukaryota > Metazoa > Chordata > Aves > Anseriformes > Anatidae > Nettapus > Nettapus auritus. The sequence goes on from CM021765.1 coordinate 140,158,879, forward strand.
TTCAGGTGCAATTGATTATTTGCTCCAGTGCAGTCTGAAAGGCAGACTCCCTGTCTTCTGCTATTTGTGGCTTAAATCTAGCAGCGATACGCAGCATTATAAATAAACCAAATGCAGGCCAGAAACCTCATTTTATTTCAGTTCTTTCCTTTCAGTTACATCTTAATTTATTTCTGAAGTCATTTTTTCAGCCTGCTAAGCTTAAGTACCTTCGGGCAATTGAGTAATGCAGTTTGAGATAGCTCTGTTCTTTCCTAGACTGTGTAAGAAAATACACAGCAAGGTGTATATCTTCACAGCATGCAGTTTTGTGTCTAATAATCTACCAGATTGCCATTCTCTCTGGTTTTGTTTACCTCTCCAGACGCCAGTGTTGAAAAACTATTGCTCCATGTGAGATTTCAGAGGATCCTCAGGTCCAAATCCAGTCCACACAGAATGGAAACAGCCAGTGCATGGCTGCAGGGCTTTCTCCACAGACACACACCTTCCATCAGCTGTTGCCAAAGGCTCTTCAGTTAGTAGGTAAAGGCCGTGTCATTTGGTGACAAGGGACATATATGTGTGGGGACTTTTTCCTTGCAGGTTCTTGGTTAAATAACACAATAAACATGCTCAGCTCCTTCCCGCAACTCCTGCTGACCTCGAGGTTGCTGGCGCCGGTTCATTGCCAAGGCGGCTGTGCTTCTGCTTCCCCATGTCTGCAGCTGCCCTTCTGCCAGAGGTTACGAGAGGCAGGAAAGAGCTCAAGGAACAGCATGTGTGAACAAACCTGGGCCATGCCACAACAAGGGCCGGGGACTGCTCAAAACACCTGAGCTGGCAGTTCATGGCAGGTGGTGAGCGCTGTATGACTTCAGGCTGGAGCAGCTCCCTAGCATCAGCATGCTCTGCTGGCTTCCCTGAGAAAGGGAACTCTGCATGCGATGTTGTGTTGAGAAAGATGTACATTCCTATTTCCAATGTATGTGAAGTATTTATTACATTATATAATTAAGAGTGCTTTGATTTACTTTGTCTTCCAGGATAAGTTTTCCCTCTTCTCATCCACCCTCTTTTTTCCCTCTCCTAAGCCATCTCTAAGAGGTTCTTTGTCCACCTCCTTCCACAGATGCCATGTGTTGGAGAAACTGCTCAGATAGAAAGCACGAGGTTAACACTGACTGAATGATTGTCAGGTGATTTTGATGTGGCTACAGAGCCCGTGGCTTTGAAGAAGTGCTGTTGGTTGGGCTCAATATATTTCACGATGGCGTTAACGAAAGCAATGTGCGCGACATGGGATGCTGAAACACGCTGTGTAACTCTCGAGGTCTAAAGCTCCTCCAAGGTCAGCAGTCCTCTTGGTCCTCTTCCCACTCAGGACTCAAACCCGTGTGCTCAAAAAACAGAGATGAATGTAAAAACAAAAACAAAAACAAACAAACAAACAAAAAAACACTAAAAAACAAGAATGAAAGTTAATAATCAACTATCTGAAAAGGGTAGAAATACCTCACTGGACTTTTAAAACGCCAAGACTTACATGGTTTCCGGATTGTTTTGGGGGAAGGGGCAACTCTTGAGCTATTCTTATCCTGAAAGAGCGTTTGAAATAACCCCTTCTTACACTCTCATTAATTTTTAAAGACTTTGTAATGTGGACGTCCATCACCTCCTCCTTTTAATAGCCTTTATTTTTACATCAGATGAGTAGGACGCTGACAATGCTTGCTTGCTATGAAAACATCGCTTCATGCTGAAATTGTAAAAAGACACAGACTCCTCAGTGTTTACTAGATTGCGGCCAGAGACACTTTTTCCTGCTAAACATTTCCACTGGCAGCAGGACGCGAATCCACGCGCCCACCTCCCACGTCCCAGCCTCTTGCAGGGAACTCAGAACACCAGAGCTCCCACAGCAGCCCCCCGAGCTCTCTCAGCTTCGGCTTTTTTGGTCCAATTCCCTTTCCCGTGGCGGATCCCAGCTGCCCAAACGATGAATATGGAACCGGGGGTCCCCGCCCCCGGCCCCGGGGCTCCTCCTCCGGCCCCTCCCCGGCGGCCGGGCCCGCTCGGAGGGAGCCGGCGCGGCGCAGCCCGCGGGGGGCGATGTGAGAGCGGCTCTGGGGGGGGTGGTCTCGGAGCCGGGGGGGTCCCGGACCGGGGACGGGGACGTCGCCATGTGGCTGAAGCCCGAGGAGGTGCTGCTGAAGAACGCCCTCAAGCTCTGGGTCACGCAGAAGAGCAGCGGCTACTTCGTGCTGCAGCGCCGTCGGGGGCACGGCGACGCCGGAGGGCGCTTCACGGGTACCTCGGGGCACGGCCGGGGGGCTCCGGGGGGTGCCCGGTGCCGGCGGGGCCGGGGCGGGCTGCGGGGAGGCGGGAGCGGCCTCTTTGTTCGGGCTCGGCTCGGCGCGGGGGGGTCCTGAGGCTGTGGCGGTGCAGCCCGTGCCCGAGGCTGCTTCGGGCTTTCGGGGAGGAATCGGGACTTTTAGGGCGGTGTGGGTGCCGGGGGGGCTGCTCTGGTGTGTGCACGGGGGGTGTTTTGCACGCCGAGTGAAGGAGCCTGCCTTATCAGGTCTGGTTCTGGTGTTGGTGAAGCCTCTCGCTGCCCCTTGTGCCGCTTCCCGCACTATTACTTTGTGTCAGTTTATCCCCTTCCTAAAAACTTCATTTTGGCTCCGTACGTCCCACGTTACAAGTACATTGCTAACAAAACGCCAGCCCTGGTGAAGTGCATGGGACCCTTAGGCAAACCCCTGCCCTCCGATTTTCCCCGGAGGAACTCGCAGGCCACCCCTTTGTGATCGTAAGGGCGACGTGGATTAATTTCCAGAGTTAAAAATAACCTTTTACAGCTGCTTGGTTTGGGTCCAGGACGATCATGGGTTTCGGATCCACATCTATTAACTCCTCGTGCCCGAGCTTTCTGTGGCAGAGGCTCGCAAGCTGAAACCAAAACACACCGCTTCGCTCTCCGGTTCGCTTTCAGGTGAATCATTTTGCCGAATCTCCAGCGCAAAAGCTCGCACAAATCTCTTCTGGCTGGCAGAGCCGAGCCACTCCTGCCTTAGAAAACATTTTCTAAGGGAACTCGAAGTTCTGACAGTCTCTGAAACAGTTTGGAAATATCAGTATTTAAGAAGGGATTAGAAGTTAGAGTCCCGTAACAAAAGAGCAAGTGTGTAGGCGCATTAAGCATAGCTGGAGGTAGGCAGCTTATTTTATTTTTTATTTTATTTTATTTATTTATTTTTTCCCTTTTTTTTTTTTTTACCTGGGACAATCAAAATGGAGACCTTTAATGAGAAACAGTTCGGCTTGGCTGCTAAGTCTGTTTCCTTTTGGTGCCGAGCTTGGGTCTCAATTCTTGCTTTACGTGAATGTAGAGGCAGCTTGCTGGTGGTACCTGCCTCCTGCCTTTCCCAGAATGACAAAGGTCAGTGAAATGTTACTGTATTTCAGAATATGGTCTGCCAAGCTGGAGAGCCATAACTTAGATTTTGTTTGCTTTGCTGGTGAAAATGCTTAAGTGAGAATGTTATCTGTTTTCTTTTCCCTTCAGTAACTTGAGCCTTAGCCAATTCCAGCTAGATTTGACAGAAGGGTAGGTATTTGAAAGAGGCAAAGACCCTGTATGTTTCATGAAGACAGGTGACTCCATCAGAGAGGGTCTCTCAGCTCCTGCATTGAGGCTGCATGTGCTCAAGTTGTGTTTCACTCAGAGTCCATCCGGGATCAACAGAGAAAAAAAACACAATGAGGAGATTTAGACTTCATAAACAGAGTGTGCAGAGGGTGCTGTGGACCACCCGACGTAATTTGCTTTAAGCAGAGTGAAGTGGCAGTGGCAGGATTGTGCCACGCCTGAGCTACCCGAAGTTTTCCCTCAACCTATGAGACATCTGTTCTATTGCCCTGTTCTCATGGTTGCATTTTTTTTTTCTCTAGGACACTTCTCTCTCCTTACCCATGGCATTTTATCCATTACATAGGAGTAAGTTAGCACAGCTGGAGGGTATATTTTATGTGGATTTAATTCCTGAAGGATGAACTAGAGGAGATCTATCACAGGAAAGTGCTTTCCTTCCATATCCACCTCTTTGAGTAGTGTGTTTCACTCGGACTCTGAGCAGATGTTGGTAAGAGAGAGACTATATTTGCTACTGTTATTTGATTTGTCTTCTAGGGCAGTTACTGAAGGTACAGCAGGTTAGCAAACAGTAGGTACAAAAAATGATGGAGGCGGTGTTTAACTGTTCATTACCTGACCGGAGTAATTCTTTTCCTGTCTTCCCAAGGGATATGCTTTTTGAGTAAATGTTTAACTTGCCAGTTAGCCTGGATCTCTACTTGAGACCTTTGTTGGATTAGAGACTCAAGAAGGAAATTGCTAATGTTTTAGAAATACTGTAGAGAAACTGAATTATATTTTTTAATTAGCAAGTAATTTTAGTTTAATTTTAAATCAGAGTTTTTTTCTAAAATAATTAGCTCATTAATTTAAGTTGGGGTTTTTTTTGGCCATTACTGGAGACCTCCCTAGATAATGACAAAAAGACTTGTCATTTAGCCACGATTAATAGGTCTAAGTTAGCTGAATCTGGTACTTGCCAATGTTGTTGGCTCCAAGGTTACGTGTTAATGGTAAGTCAGTCCTTTATGGTAGAATAGTGCACGATGGCTTAGCATGTAAGTGAATCACTACTTCTGTTTTTACTGGGGGGTGTTGAAAGCTTCGTTCACCTTCCTGTTTGATCAGATTCATTTTGTGCATTTTGACAGCAAAGCTGCATGTTCTGAGACTTGTTGGGAATGTTTTCATTGTGGGCACTGGATTAAGTGTAGCTTTTCACTCCTTCCTTTGCAGTTTGTTTACACAGTATTTCACATTGCGCACTCTTAGTATATAAAAAGCACTCAAGATCCTTCTAAGGAATTGTGATTTTTTCCTTCTGTAAGTAATGCTAAATAAAATTTTAAAATAAATGCTGAAGTCTGTAAACTGTTTCAAGCAGCTTTTTGTCTTTATTTTTTTGAGATACAGCACTTCTTCAACTTCTTGCTTGAAACAGATCAATAAAAGATTATATTTTCCTTTTTTACCTGTGGTTTTTTTTTTTTTTTTTTTTTTTTTTTTTTTTTAATTTAGTTATGATGTTTCCCCCAGATATTCTTCCAACCTCCAACTGTTTTCATCTCAGGACATTTTCCAAGATGGATGTGGTCCTAAATGTGTTTTATTTCTCAGAAGATGAACGTTTTACAGAGAAATCTGTTTCTCCTTGAGATCTTATAAGCCCTTACAGTTCACAACCTTAAATATCAAATCATACCCTGGCAAAAAGAAACATCTTCTGTATATGAATCTGAACCTTATTATTCCTTTAATAAAAATAAATGTGGTAGGCATGGTAAATACACTCAAGCTATTGCCAGTAGTTGAAGTAAACCCTCCATCTTAGTATTTCATTTTCTCTTTTAAATAGCGTTCTTGCAGGGTGCTGTTTTTCAAGCTGATCTATAGAGCACATCCTGCTTGTGAGTAGAGATGTTGACTAATTACATGGTAAGAGCTCTGTTCGTTTTCCCCTTGACTGGATTTTGAAATCTTACTGCACATAACAAGATGACTATTGGTAAGCTCTGTGCCCTTTTTTGAGGGGGGAATTAAAAAGCAAAAGGTGTTTTGCTGCTCTTTCATACTTGTCAGTCCAAATAATACTGTAATTGTCTTGCATACATCAGCTTTTATTAGTCCTGTTCATCTCCCAAGGTCAGGCTAAAAAATAAATCGTACATTCAGAGAAAGGCAGCAGGGAGACCACAGAAGCTGAAGGTTCCCATGGCTAAGGCAGGAATCCCATCTTGATTGTTCCCATCTATTGCAGTCTTAACAGGAGAGGGTCAAAAATACAGTCAAGGCTTGGGTTTTTAATAGAAAAAGCAAATGCATTATATAGATCTGTTAACCTTCTGGAGGGGTGAAAGGCAAAGTGGGTAGTGTATTAAAAGATCTGTCCTGATACAGCCCTCAAAACCGTCCATCTACCAACATCAGGGAAAGTTTCCTTCTCCTATTAAAATGCGTAAGACACCAAAGCATGTTGGTATCTACTGATAAACAAAACTTGAATTTGAGTTCTAATTACAAAAAACCCTTGCATTTTGGATACAGTAGATTGAGGAAAGGAAGATGACACATCAACAGTGTTAATAAAGGATAGTTATTAGTGCCCTACATCTGTATTTATGACTTTGTTTTTTAAGGGCGAGCTATCTGGAACCTTGCACAAGGACAGGGGGAAATGCAAATAGTTTACTGAAAGCTTGAACTCTCATCAAAACGTTATCTAGCCTTGCCCACAGCTGGAATTCAGATCGGCAGGTTTTTTTCCCTCTAGCTTTTCCTTTTTTTTTCCCCCCTCATGTTTCCAGTAACATGCTACAAGCTCTTTTCCTGTGCGGGTGGCTTCTCCCTGGCAGAGTGCTTGGCCTGGGGGCTGCCTCCTGCAGCAGGGGTTGCAATGGGGAGGCCAGGCTTCATCCTGCAAAGCTCAACACTCGTATTTCTGACCCCCAGCTTTGCACCTGACTGTGCGTGCTGCTCTGGTTCCTTCTGCCCGCCTATTTTATCTGTATTTCAGCCTGCTTGTATTAAAGGCGAGGACGCACCTGTGTATGGAGTGGGGGAATCTGGGCCCTGTCTGCTTAGACCACCAGCCTGTGCAACGCTGTAAGCCAGTCAACAGCTACACTAGCTCTTTATTTTCCTCTTGTGGAGTCCAAATGGACCACAAAAAGACAGGAAAATCATTGAGCGTGCCTGGTGGCAGAGTTTAAGTAACGCTGGCCTGTTCCCTTTAGTGTTGTTAACACCACCCGCCAACAGTGTGAGGCATGGTTTTTTATCACAGTGCCTGGAGCAGAGTCCCGTGTCGGGTAATTTATGGAGCTGTGAGCTTGCGTGTCCCAATTCCTGTAGGTTTTCAGTCAGAAAGCCCTTTCCATGCACACTTGTGAGGAGAGAAGCGAGGCATTTGGCCCGGCTTGCTGCGAGCGCGGCCTTTGTCGCCATGGCGCAGGAGTCAGGCCAGGCCTCGCTCTTGCCCAGCACGCAGGCTGGGGACGACGATTAAACCATGTACTTCCATTCATTTCTGTGTTTAAGATTTAAGAATAAATAAAGTAATATAAAATAAAGGAAGATAAAGAATTATGTAGTGGCAGTGTTTGATCTGACAAAGCACAGGCTGAAAGTAATTGAAGGGCTCAAGTGCTCATGTTTCCCTGGGTTAATAACTGCTCGGAGCATTAGGCCATTATGCTGAAATTTCTTAGGTACTTACACAAATAAATTCTGTAGCTTTTATTTTGGAGGGTGGAAGAAAGCCTCTTGAGAGATGCTCTGTGTGGAAGCTGCATTGTATCAAAACCTGTTTATATAATTTAGCAGAATCCAACAAGACAATGTCCGGTGTCAAGCCAAGGCATTAAGCCAGTTGGTGGCCTTCACAACTCGTGGTGCTCTTATCTAACATAAACATAGCTTTTAGGGAGGCCTGAGTGAAAGTAACAACCTGCTAAACACCTGTGGTTTGAACTTTAAAATCGTATCAAGATGTAGAGAAGGCCCCAGATGTTTCTGCTTGGAGCAGCCACCTCTGGCAAGCAGCAGCTCCCTACCCAATGTCCTGGGCTGTGTCCAGCCTCTATAAAATGAGTGGCTGCCCTGCCAAGGTACAGGAGATCAGGGTAAAGATGTGCCAAGGTGGTCCTCAGAGCATCTCAGCTCCTAGTCCTGCCCTGGGCAAGAAAACCACCCTTCTGATACAGGTTTTTTTTTTTTTTTTTGTTTTGTTTTTTTCCAAATTCTCATGCCTGGGCAGCCAAGAGTGCCTCTTGTAGCTATTAACTCTCACTGCCAAGCTGGGTCTGCTGGGAAGCAACCTGCACCATTAGCTCCTTCCACTGCTTTGTAAGAACTTTGTCCTGTTGAGTGGAGTATGCGTTTTGCCAAGCTGCTGCTTTTGTTTTCCAGACTTCTTTTTCTTGCAGCCTCCATATTTCTGCTGGGGGAACGAAGGCAGTGAGCAGCAGTAAAAGGCAGTGCTGAGCTCCCGAGGATGCATCCAGAGGCATGCATCATTCTTTATAGCTTTGTGCTGGAGTGAGAGCCTGTCACTGTCATCGTAAATCCTTGAATCCAGCATCGGTGGTTGTGTCTAACAAAAATAACTCAGCCTGATTCAATAAAGAGAGCAAGTACTTAACGCAGGTCTTTGACTTAATATAGGTAAGTGTAGTTGCAGACTGATCTTCTGAGTGGTCCTTCAGAGCAGCCACCAGTCATCACAGTCCCCAGAGACATCCTGATGTTATCATCTTTCTGATAGAGCTCCAGCTGCCTGCAGTTTCTGTGCCAGCCAAGAAGAACACCCGCTGGGGAGGAGCTGGGCATCTCTGCAGGAGGATTTGGGTCCGGGTGCTATGATGATCCTCTGCCCATTTTCTCTGGAGGGCTTGATTGGCAGATGCACTAAGGCACGCCTGTCCAGCTGTGCTGGTTTCCAGTGCTGGTTTCCAGTACAACGGAAACCTCAAGAAGTCTTTTTTTTTTTTTTTTTTTTTTTTTTTTTTTTTTTCCAAGCAGACCAAGGAGAGCTGGAAGGGCAGTTTTCTCTCTGCTTCGAATTTTGGCAGTGGCCTGTTTGCTTGTAGGGTGGCCAAAGTCATTACTGAAAATGCTGAAAGTGCAGGTTGGACCCTGACTGTCTGGTTTTAGGAAAATGGATGTAAGTACCTGCTTTTGGAGAGGTTCAGCACTGTGGCACATGGGTGGAAGAGGTGCCTCCTTGCCATGTGCATGCTGCACCCTAGATTTTAAAAGTGCTCTCAGAGTTTCTTACCAGCTAACTGGAGATCCTGCATGTTCATTTGCCTTTGAACTACACTGTACGTCACCCCCTGCTTTGTGATAGATGTCCAAGTTTGTATTAAGCAAATGGCTTTGGGGACCAGGACCTCAAGGGTAACATTGCGCAGTATGGTGATATTGCAGTCTTCCTTGTGACTTAGCCATTTTTTTCTTTTTCTCTCTTTTTTTTTTTTTTTTTTTTTTTTTTTTTTTTTTTCAAATAAACAGTAGTGGTTTTGCTCTTTTGCCTGATTTTTTTTTGAGGACTTTATTAATATATGGGTCCTAGACTCTTAAATGACCAGTCCAAGTCCCTCTGTCTTACTGCTGAAGTGACCACCCCATGTATGGGAAGGCATTTGAGTAGTTCTGAAAAATTTTCCTTTAAGGTTTTTAAGTATGATGGAGGCATGCAGGAACGGTCTCCTTGTTCTGTATGGTGGGGTACCTTTACTTGTGTGCTGTTCAGCTAAGTGTAACTGTTAATGTCTTGGGTTGTCTCTTGAGCATTGTCCTAAAAGGTGGAAGTAATAGATATTTTATATCTACAGGGACTTACATTTTGTATCTATGTATCTTATATTTTATATCTATTGGGCCTTTATATCTAGGGAGCTTTATAGCAGTCTTCCATTCCCAAAGGGGGCCTGTAAGAGAGATGGGGAGGGACTCTGTCAGTGAGTGTTGTGATAGTACAAGGGGTGATGGTTTTAAACTAAAAAAATGGTAGATTTAGATTAGATAATAAGGAGGAATTTCTTCACTCAGAGGATGGTGAGGCCCTGGCACAGGTTGCCCAGAGCAGCTGTGGATGCCCCATCCCTGGAGCTGTTCAAGGCCAGGCTGGATGGGGCTTTGGGCAACCTGGTCTGGTGGGAGGTGTCCCTGCCCATGGCAGGGCAGTGGAACTGGGTGGGCTTTAAGGTCCCTTCCAACCCAAACCAATCTGTGATTCTATGATTTTTTTCGTAAACCAGTTCCAGTTAGATTAATTTACTCTATGCATGCTCCTTTGTCTAGATTAACTATGGGCATGACATGGAATAGCTTGTAATGGGATCTCTTATCTTTCTGTGGGGGTATAAGGAAATGTGTCTTCAGAGATGAATAGAAGTGTGAAGCACTCTTATAAAGAACCAGTTCTTTATAAAACAACCTTGACTTTTTTTTCAGAGAAAAAATGCTCAACAAGTTTGCTCTACATCACTCAGTTGGTATTTACTTGGATAGCAAAATCTGATTATATGGTGCACAAAATCCTGCTGGCATTCCATTTGGTTACAGATTGACCTCTGTACAAGTGAGACAGTACCTACCTGTTACAGAATGGGGAAGGAATCCCCTGGTTCCTTGCTAATTTTTAAACTTGAATTTATTTAAGTTTTTCAGTTTTGTTTGAGAGGCTCGCTTCTGAAAAAAATACAGGCAGTTGTTCCCTCTGTCTGAAATCCAGCTTTTAGCCGAAGTGATCGATATATTGAGGCAAAACATATTATTTCAATAAAGCTATTTCCTTTTCCACTTCTGTCCCCTCCTCCATATTTGTCAGCAGCATACATTAGGCCTGAGATTTATGTAGGAATTTTGTCCTGGGAGTTTTCTTTATGTGTGAAGAACCTTTCCCCTTTTGAGGAACCTGCATTGTTCTCTTGGTACTCTTTAGCAGACGTCCTTTCAAACCTGTGTCTGCAGCTTCCCGAAATGCAGTCCCTACACAGTTAACTACTTCCCCCAAAATAGTTCTGCATCTTGGGAGGTCAAAAGGCTGATGAGAAGTTGGTAGAGTGGCATGTAAAGGGAAAGAGGTACTTGGAAGTTTAAGTTCCTGCCACAAGCCTTATCCCACAAAACAAAGACCAATGGGAGCTTTGGGAAAGAAACCCATGTAGCAGTCTTTCTCCCTTTTTGCCCTCTGCTTCTGAATCCTTTTAGGTTTTGGCTGTCCTATAGATGTAACAGGTTGCACTGTTGCTTGCGATAGAGGTCTGCTTCATCCTAGCTGAAGGCATACTAAGGCATCAGCAAGTGCACCAGAAAAAAACCTTTGTATAATTTATATGTATCTGCAAGCAAGAGACCCTTTATATATTTTATAAGAGACCCTTCCATGGAAGAAGCTGTTAGGATATTGTGTTAAAAAGGTGCTTGCTCACACGCTAGGTATTTTTCAAAGCATGCTTCAAAATCAGTGTATTGTGTCAAGTTTCTTGCGTGTTTGTCCAGGGATTTTTAGGCTTTTTATTTTTTTAATGCTTCAGTGTTACTCCAAGTGATTAGGACACGACTCACACTTAAAAAATGTTGCCTCTAGTGTTAATCATTTTCATTCTACTTCAGTTTCCACTAAATTATGGTCAGCCTGGATGTATTAATTAGTGTTGAATCCTTTTCATACCCTTGCAAATGCTCTCTTGGAGGGTCTTGTTCCCCCACTCTGCTTCTCACAGTCTCTCCTTTATCTTTTGGCACTCATACACCAATTCCACATGGGGCTGACCCCCTGCAGAAGTGTGGATACTAAATTGTAGTCATGAGGCTGTACTGAACAATCTTGCTACTTGGGCTCTATTCTGGATGCAGAAACAGCAGACTAGCACAGACCTTGGTTCATGTTTTAGCTATGGGTAATTTACGCAAGGGACACGATTTTTTATTTGCATGGTTCTTGGTTGAATGGGGAAGCTTTTTCTTTTTTTTTTTGGTAATAGTTGATAAGCAAGATGGAAATTGTAAGCAGAAGTAAACAATGAGAAGAGGAATTGGTTTTTCTTGTCAGTTATTCAGGAACAGAAAAGGGAATTAATTTTGCACAGGCTAAGAAGTAAAAACAATTTTTGCAGCTCCTTCTGTACCTTGATGCATTGTTTTGTAATTTCTGAAAACAAGTTCTTCACGAATCAGATGTTCATTAAGTGTTCTTATAGGATTTTCATAGCACTTAGTATTAGTTGACTTTTTTTCAGTGACTTTAGTGAAATTAAAGAGAAATCTTTCTCCCAGATCTGTCATCAGGGAAATCATGAACAGCGCTTCCTAAGTTTCTTTTTCTTTCTTGTAATGTGTCGAGTCCTTTGAAATTTGAAAGGTAAACCATAGTTTTGTGCTCTGCATCCTTTGATCCTATCCTACAGGCTTTCATCCAGCTACTTTGAAGACTGATGCTGTGTTTTCTGTGAGCACAGATCATTTGCTACCTTTTATACTTGGATGATTTCTTTTGTCTTGCAGTTACAGAAGGGCATGTAGCATTTTCTGGTATCATATAAAGTATTGGTCTCCAAATTCAGGTCTCCATTTTGAACGGATGGCTGTTATATCTTGATGTGCATTTAGCTGAGAAGCAAGTTGTTGCTGAGTATCTCACAGTATACTTTTAAAACGTTTTCGTGTCCAAGGTCTGCCTGGCTTTGAAGAACAGGGTGTGTGAATGCAAAAAGGAAGTAGGTGATGTAATTAGCTTTGCTCTTGGAAGGTTTTTGATGCCATTCCATATGCAATTCTTATACCTCCTAGACCAAAAAGTGGTTACACTGCTGCTTTGTTGTGCTGTGCTCAAATTAACTACAAGTGGCTTGTTGTCCAAGCGAGGAGGCATTTCAGATGAGGACGTTGTAGGTCCCGTTTTATTGTTTCCATTAGTCACATAGATAATGGGCTGGTTGAATGCAATTATAAAAACTGAAAGTGATGCCAAAGGCTGGCAAAACTTTTGGCCAGTTCACTTTGTGTTGGGTAAGCACTCTACAGGTACCTGAAAGGAGGCTGTAGCGAGGCGGCAGTTGGTCTGTTCTCCCACGTGCCTGGTGACAGGACGAGGGGGAATGGGCTAAAGTTGCGCCAGGGGAGGTTTAGGTTGGATATTAGGAAGAACTTCTTTACTGAAAGGGTTGTTAGGCACTGGAATAGGCTGCCCAGGGAAGTGGTTGAGTCACCATCCCTGGAGGTCTTTAAAAGACATTTAGATGTAGAGCTTAGGGATATAGTTTAGTGGAGGACTTGTTAGCGTTAGGTCAGAGGTTGGACTCAGTGATCTTGTAGGTCTCTTCCAACCTAGACTATTCTGTGATTCTGTGACGTAGCGAAGGAACAAAAATATGGTTGTAAATACAGCATTTAGGTTGGAAAAAATAAAACGTACAAAGAAAAAGTTTAGTATTGCCGAAAAGTTGCAGATACTATTTGTAAGTGATGTAAACCAATAACTAGTGCTGAGTTACTTTAATATGCCAGCTTGCAAATAGTGGCATTTGAATGACTTTTCCGTGTGTACTTTGGTTCTGCCTGCTGGAGGAGGTAAGGGGAAAGGCCAGCAACTCCAGCTGGGTTGTTGCAGTTACTCCAACCCTCAGAAATGAGTTTACCACTATTTAAGTCAAGTGCCAGTTTGCAGTGGGATACGGCTGCAAGCTTTCTTGGATACAGTTCTGGGTATGCAAGATACAGGAGATGGTTTGTACTCTTTGCACAGCATCACGTCCAGTTCTGAGCGTCACGCTTAGAGATAAGCTCAGGAACAATGAGCTGGTTCACAAACGTGACCTGTAAGGAAGACGTGAGGCAACTGGGGTTTCTTTGGAACAAGAGAAAACATCAAACAGTGGGGAACGATGTTGATACTTTTTCAGCATGTCAAGTATTAACATCAAAAACATCCGTGGCCGATTGCTCCCCATGTTCCGGGGAGCAGGGTTCATTTCCAGCGAGACAGTTTAGGATTGTGGTGGTTGGTTTGTTTGTTTGTTTTTGCTGTAAGAATGCCTAATGACAATAGTGGAAGAGGCTTCCTGGGAGGTGGTTGCATCTTGGCTGTGGCAGGTTTTGAAGAACAGGTTGGACAAACACAATTTATGGCACAGGTGCATTTATCCAGCTCCAGAGCAGGGGCTGGCACGGTAACCTCTCAGGTTCCCCCAGGTACTCGCTGCAGTTCTGTGACTGTATGTACATACACATGAGGCAAAACCGGAAACACAAAATTACTTCTTCTGCTTTTGATCTTCTTATCTGGTTTGCCTCTTGCCTTTTGAGCCTGTGTGAATTGCCACACAAACCAGGGACAGAACTGCTATTGTTAAGTTCTCTATTTTAATTTTCTGGTTTTAATGCGAAAAGACTTGAGGGCTGCAGTACTGACGGCAGTGAAAGTTGACTCTAATTCTCTTCCCCCCCCCCCCCCCCTTTTCTTTGTGTGTGGCTGCAGGTCGCCTGGTGGGTGCCCTGGATGCCGTGCTGGATTCTAACGCGCGCGTCGCGCCCTTCCGAATTTTACTGCAAGTCCCAGGCTCACAGGTTTACTCTGCCATTGCTTGTGGTGAGTTATTGAATGGATCAGAAGTTTACTGGGCCATAGCTATTGGTGAGTCACATAAAAAAATAAAAACCGAACTGATTCTGAGCATGCTCAGCACCTGCATGTCCAAGAAGCTCAAGGTAACCCCAGCTGGTCGTGTGCGGGTGTGAAGCTCTCGGCTATAGCTCGTTTAACAACCAAATTAACCTTTGGTTAGAGTCCCAGGTATTCATCATGAGAAAATGTTAACTGGGCAAATGAAGTTTCGATAGAAAGCCTGTTTAAGTGAGGGTGTTTGCGTTAATCTTCTGTCTGTTGCAAAGTGGTGTGGTTCTGCTCGTATGCATATCTTTTTGTATGGCAGTGAAAGTTCCTTACAGCAAGAAGCTATTTAGTCTTGGCTTTCATCAGCCTTGTCTTTTGCTTGCTAACTGTGGAATGCCTTGCAACATTTGATTATAATCAAGTGTAACTGGAACACTTAGAAGATCTTACATAGGGTAGGTGATAAATGGAGTTGGCAAGGGAGAATGACTAACTGCTGGGTCTATTGCGCACTAATTCCTTTTCTGCAACTTTTGGAAGTCAAACCCATCTTCAGGAAATTGATATGGATGGGAATTGCAGCAACCTTACTAGGGCATGTTAAAAACCACCTGAGTGAACTTTTTAAAGTCCTTGTTTGACCAGTTTGCAGTTCTCATCCCTTCTTCTCCAGTCTATAAAATCCTAGCATTGAAGTTCACACCAGGTTTTCCTTTCCTTTACTTTCTTACTTGGACCAAGCCATTAAATTGTTAGCTGATATACATGCTGACTCGTTGTTGACACTGTTTGGCACAGTAGTCCTTCAAATAATAGGGGCAACCTGTGTCTTTGTGCCCTGCCCCTGTACAAGCTCATTCAACGTTTGTTCCTTGGTCCCAGCAGAGATCCCTCCACATTTCCCCATTGATATAGGGATTTTTTCCTGTGCCAGACTTCTGTAAAGAAGCTTGTGTAAAATTTTCTTACTCTATTTTTGTTGTGGCTAGGTTTTCTTGGTTGTGCAATTGCTCTGTGCTTTATATCCCCACCCCTCGCCCACTTATTTTTTTATTTTTTAAAATAAGACTACCTCTTGGAGAAATTTAAGAGCTTCACGCTGTTCTAGTCTTCTGATGAAGCTGGTTGGCTTTCATTATAAAAGTAAGTGTTGCTGTCAAGGGGTTCTTAATCATTTGAATGTATATAATACTCCTTTCAGGGACTGATCCTAGCCCTATCCACGTTCTTCTTGCCCAAAAGTTTTTTTATATTGAAGGAACTACAAATCAAAAGCCTGCCTGGCTGCAACGGTTAAGGATTTTGCTGAGATGAACTTACTTGATTAATGTTTTCTAAAATTCTCTTTTGCCCTCTTAAATGAACACTCACCACCGAGAAAACAAGATTTACGGTAATGGAGTGGAAGGCAGAGGGATCTGTTTTGTATGCCGTAAGGGCATGACACGTACGCCGCTGCCAGAGCTGCACAGAAATTAAGAACCATGATAGCTGGAGCTGTTTCTGAATAATATCTCTGTTGTGAAACCCTGACGTGAGCATCCAGGGGAGAACAGCTTTGGCAACAGCAGTTAGAGGAACAGCGTGACCTGACCCTTTTCTTAGAAAGCTGGAGCTCTGCATGGGACTTTTCCTCTCCCTGAGGCCCTGCAGGAGCCCCAGCACAGAAGTGGCCATCGCTGCTTGCCCAGCTCTTTGCTTTGCGTAAACACAGTGTTAGAGTCTTGTTACTGGATTTGGAAGGAACAGCGAGTCAAATTAAGTTCCCACTATGTAGCAAAGACAAGGAGCAGCTCTCGCAACTCCTTCCCGTCTCCCGGTGTAACTGCATTAGGGATAGCCATCATGTCATTAGGCAGTTAATTAAAACGACATTTTCCAATTGGATGTTGGAGCTCCTGTGTTCCAGGAGCTGCAGACTGAAACGATAATTAATGCGTAAGGGTCATATCTGTGTTACAGACTCTTGCAAATCTCTGAGGGCTGCTAGGAAGTCTGATCCGTGCCCAGCACGCTTGTTCTGGCAGAGATGTTTCAGCACAGACAGTTAATCATCCTACACCAGCAAGGGGAAACAAAAACCTTAACCTCAGCCCTAGTAGAGATACGCTTTGGTCTTTCCCTTCAGAAGGCTTGTGGGCAAAAGAGAATCACAAGAAACAGCCAGGTGAAATAGTGTTTAGGAGAGGGAGAGCAAGGGATTGCTGACAGAGGGGTTTAAAGATGGGAATTTGAGGAATAGAGGCAGTGGTTAGACTACATTATTAGACTACTAATAATTATTAGACTACTATTATTAGACTACTAATACACATTTGGCACAGACACATAAAGAAGGTGCGTAGAAGGTGGAACAAAATGCCATGCAGAGCATTGGCATGGGCAGAGGAATAAGGAGGAGGTTGTCAAGGCTTGGGTGAAATCACAGGATAACTTTAAGTGTAAGCCAAGAAGTGTAAATTAGAAATAAAGAAAGGACCCCAAAAGTCGAGGAGCTAGCCTGACCAAATAAAAGGGACGAAGAGATCTTTCAGCATTTGAGCAGAACCTCTGGAATTACCTGAGGGCAGGCAGGAAAGAGAGCAATAGCTTCAGTGGGGGACAACCACTGCCATGTCTTGCTTCATATTTCCCAAGAGATAGCCCACCAGCCCTCCCACACAGTTGGTATCTTTCAGGTAGGCCAGACATAGAGAATCAGCTCAGTATTTTCTTTGTGCAGCCATTTCAATACAAAACAAATGTTTCTGGTGTCCTTAACAATTGATATAATCTAATTTCCTTACCAAGAGGCCATTTAAGTGTCTCTTCTTTCTTGATTTTTGTTTTTTTTTAAATCTAACCTTGATTAATGATATTTATGAAGTTCCATCACAAGACCTTCCTGTCAAGGAAGTTAAAGCTGGGAAAGTTTCCCTGCCTGTTGGCATTCTTTATGGAAAATGGAGCAGAGGAGGGTGGAAAATTCTTAGCTAAATTTATCATTTTGTGTTGTGAAGCAATGTGATGCATCTCCGATGTACACAAATCAAATTTTGAGATAATGGGTCTTCTATCTCAGTTTAATTTTATAATTATATTCCTCTGCGTTTTGTATGTCTCTTACGTCAAACTAATTTTCTCCTTTCTTCCACTAATCAGGCATAAGAGAAAACAACTTTGGCTGCCTTTCCTTTTTTTTTTTCCATATAATGTTTAACCACTAACTGATAAGAGCTAGAGTGCTCACATTTTCCCTTAATTGTCCTCGGTGTTGCCTCTCTTGCACTAACTTTTCTGTCATAATGAGATGCAGCGGCAGTTCAGGTTCAAGCAGAAGCAACCAAAGTAAATAGGTAATGACTGAAATAGTATTTCTGCACTTAGGGTGAACACATGGAATTAGAAAATCTTTATTTTTCTGAGATTTCCTGTTGACTGTTTTTCTCCCCCAAACTGTAAAATTGTGCTCTTGCAGACCTTCTAGGTGTTCTTGAACCAAACTCCTTTATTTTTAGATACTTTAAATGTCTTAAAATACTTTTAGATACTTTAATTATTATAGAAAAACTTACAGATAGGATGCAAATTATGACTGTCATGCGTGCATGCGTGTGTGGCAGTTGTGTGTGTGCATGTCCAACCAAGGGAGGGAGAAAGGAAGATCAGGGACACTGGGGAACAATACATAAAAGAGCAGTTTACGGTGGCTGCTTGAGGAATGCCATGTCAAAATAAGCTGCATTCTAACAGATCAGTAAGAGGTTTTGCTGGTTTTTCTGCTTTGACTTTTAATGCAGTGTTTGCTGGCTGAGAACGTTTGAGAAGATAAAACTAAAAAGCACTAGAACTAATTTCCTAAAACAATGAGGTTTCTGTTTTTCTCTGGCTATACTGTTACAAATTAGACCTTTTTGACCTGTTTGCTACTAAGAGTTTTGAGGTTGAAAGTTCAGTTTCTCATGTTCTCTTACAAAATAGTTCATTTATTTTCCTTCCTTTTTTCCTTCCTTTTGATTTTATTTTATAGGATGAATTTTAATGTGTTACTTTTTGCCATTCTAGGTGCCACTGCAGAGGAGATAAATCAGCACTGGGAATGGCTGGAACAAAACTTGCTCCATACTTTGTCAGTTTTTGACAATAAAGAAGATATTGTTAGTTTTGTCAAAGGGAAAGTAAAGGTAAGGAAACTCTCACTTTTGCCCAGCTACTTGTGATGTTTTAGAAATAATGTCAGGAAGTTATTGTCATTTTTCTTTGGTTTTGTCCATCTAAATATTTTTTTGTGTGTGTGCTGACCTAGCTCCTGTGTTCATCCTGAATGCAATTAATCATCAAAAGCACCTACTTTTCTCCTTCACCTTTGATTTTTATCAGTGGTCTCACTGATTTGTTTCCAGGCAGACTCGTATAAAACAGGGAAGTGTTTATACCACTGCATTTTCATACAGTGGCTGTAGAGGTAGCAGCTTCTTGTAGAGCAAGGGCTCTTAAATCTTCTTTTGGCCAAGTCTTTCAACTGGCATCACAGTGCCAGCTGTGCCTCCACAGGGAGCAGGAGGACCTCCCGTCTGAGCAGGCACCTCACCCATGATGTGACTTGTAAACCCCATTCATCTTGATCTGATGTGGGGTGAAAAATACCTTTTCTATCTTGTAGTCAAAAGGAAACCAGGCCTATGGCCGGCTTCTATGCAGTGGTTAGAGACAGGTTATGACTTGCTATTCTTCTTCATGACACTTGGACCTGATGTGGCTGGCATCCTTGCATCTCCACACACATTTCCTTGGAAGATGCATGATCTCAAAACTGAACTATCTAGTTTAGTCTTTATCGCTCCCTGCCCCTTTACAGCTTCACTGCTCTTCTCTTCCCTTTAAGAGGCTGTGGTGAGCCTTCTTCAGTTTCTACGTTCAGCTCCTTCACCTCTCCAAAACCCTGTTAGCCAAAGTGGCTGAAATTGTTATGGGCTTCACAGGGAGTCAGCATCATGGTTAGGGACTTCAGTGAAGCTGCTGGCTAGCTGCATGGTGCCTGAGTGAGCATCTTTTTACAAGAGTAAAGGTAGAATTTAAAATTTTTAGGGGAATTGGGTGATGAAGACAAGGCTTAAAATAATACTAGCACATGCAGTAAAACTTAGAAAGTGTGGCCTCCAGTGTTCTGCTTCTAAGAAAACACATGATCCAAGAGGAACTTGTCAGTCGCTGGCAATGATGCAAGTCTCATGGGCACTGCTCTAAGTCAGGTCCTGCTGCAGGCTTCTCCTTGGTAAGAGTTTCATTCAGTGAGATGCTCTCCACTCTTAAACCCACTGTTTTGGTCCAGAAAATATATGGGAACATAAATGTTTCTGGCAAATTTCGACCCTGCTGCTATGATCTCAGTGGGTTCTGAAGCTGGGGAGGAGAGTGAAAACATCGCTGTGCAAATCTTAGTTTTCATCCTGCTATCTTAAAAAACAATGTCGGCATGCTGCACCTTGCTGAAAGGTTAAACTTGCTGTGCCTGCTTCTGCTCATGGTGCAGAGGCTTGCTCTTGGCACAAAACTTGTGTCTAAGTGCACTGACAGGCTTGAATAAAATTAATCTCTCAGAAGTGCTGTGGCAGCTGATTACCTAGCACAGCGGATATTTAAAATTATTCAGGTTTCACTACTTAATATTAAGCCTAGGTTTTGGACTCTGTCCTCTGCCTAATTCTTTTGTTATAATACTGCTATTAAAATTCTCAGCACTTAGTTATAATATCCACGGAGATGTTCTTGAAGTCATTTTTAATGGTTCAGAGCATGTTACAAGTTACTGACGTCTTACTGCATTGCTTCTTCATAGCAAAATAGTGCTGGTCAGCATACAGAAATGTTTCTGTACCTTTTCTCTGTTTGCAGCAAAACCCAGCGATCACAAGTTGTAATGAAACTGTAAATATGTGGTTTTGCCAGATAGACTGAAAAAGTAAAACAACAAAACAACAAACTTCCCCAAAACAGAACAAAATAAAACAAAATCCTAAAACTCTTGATTTGGATGCATTCAAAATGTATGAGATGCAACCACTGCAGAAATGTAACCATTTGTGAAATTTGCAAATCGGCTGGAATTTATTTTTCAGAAGGAGCTGTGTTATTAAAATTTGAATGAGTAGCATGTAGTAACTTGCTTGAATGTGAATGCTGGAGATTTATCGTATGTTATCTTATTATTGAATCAGGCTCTGATTGCAGAGGAAACGAGCAGTAAGCTTGCTGAGCAGGAGGAAGACCCCGAAAAGTTCCGAGAAGCCCTGGTGAAATTTGAGTCCAGATTTAATTTTCCTGAAGCGGAGAAACTGATCACCTATTATTCCTGCTGCTGTTGGAAAGGAAAAGTTCCTCGGCAAGGCTGGCTTTATTTGAGTATCAATCATCTCTGTTTTTATTCCTTCTTCCTGGGCAAAGAATGTAAGTGTAAATATGTAGGAAATCTAACACTGTGGAGAGAGAGAAACATAACTGGTTTTGAATGCAAAAAGAGTTAGGATTTTTATGAGAAGTGTAATTCTGCTCTGAAGTTTCGTTTCTGAGATGTTCATTGTTCAGATGAAAGATCTTGTTTAATTTGGTTTTCACTTCATCCTTTGTTTACATTTTAGCAGTAAGCCAGTAATAAAAATGAGAATACAAGAACACGCAGACACAGCTGCTCTCCAGTTCTTTTTCTTTTCACGTGAAGGAGGCTTAAAATGTACCAGACCTCCTACATCTTCTCCAACAGCTAGTTTTAGTGCTGAAAATGGTCAGTCAGGAACCGTCCCTCCCACATTGATGGGAACACACCAGCAGCCGCTGTCAGCACCGCCGCTGCGAGCGCAGAGACGGACTGCAAGGCAGGAAAGGAAGCGCTAGCTGGGGAAGAAAGCGTGGTGCTAGAAATGTGTGAGGCTAGCTGTGGGACTGAAAATAGAACAGCACCAGTGTAACTGCTGTGCTTCCTGT
The DNA here is from genome assembly GCA_011076525.1 of Nettapus auritus. Lineage (NCBI taxonomy): Eukaryota > Metazoa > Chordata > Aves > Anseriformes > Anatidae > Nettapus > Nettapus auritus. Next base: position 140,180,073 of record CM021765.1, read on the forward strand.
TCTGAGTCCTCTTCATCCTGCTGCAGCTTCAGTGAGGACGGTAATATAAATCTATATTACTGTGAATGCAGCAAGAATTTAAAAAATCAGTGATAGCAGTTAGGAAAACATTACCATTTACTGGCCAGGTTTAAAATGGGGCTGGCTAGACAAAACTAGATTTAAAAATGAAGTGCACTAACATAAATGTAAGAAAGATAATAACTGGCAATTTCTAGGATTTAAAACAGATGAGGACATAGCTAGAGTTAGAGGCTTTTTCTTCCTATTTTATTTCAGGCCAGTTATTTTGTCATATCTGCAAAAGGTGGCAGAGTTAGATTTAAAATGCTGGTAAGTTTGTTATTCCTTATAAATATAGAAGTTGAGTTTTGCTTTATCTTTTGTTTTGCAAGACTGCAGTGGAATTTCTTGATACATACTATATATCTGAGTTCTCATTTAATCTACTTGTTTTCTGTTTAGTACCAAATAATATCCTTTGTGAATTGTTTCTCCTTGTTATCATTGCAGGCTTTTTCTCATTAAACTGGAGATAGCCAGTCTGCCAAGGCACACAAAGCAAAAATAATGCTTATTAATGATAGATAATGGGGGAAGGAGGAAGTAGGGAGAAAAATCCTTCATACTGTTCCAGAAGTTTTGTTTATGCAATATCACAGATCATTAAATGATACTGGAAGTAAAGCATCACACTCTGTTATTGAAGATTAAATTGCTTCTCGTCCCTTTCAGTAATAATCCATTATGAAAACACAAAAAAAGGGCCCAAACAACTACGTGTTTTCAACTTTTTACTTTGAACATGGAAAAAAAAGCTGCTCATTCCCTGTTACAGTCAGTGGCATTGCCTTTGTGTTCCATGTGTGTTTTCATGGAAATGTGAAATCCAAAAAAAATCCATAGCTTGCTGGGAAGCATTACATGTTGAGATGCTTCCCAGCTCCCTGCTTCTGATAAAGATGATCGCTTCTGTTTGAAACCCAGGATTTTGTTACATTTATGAAATGCTTGTATTACATAGAATACTCTAGATTTACTATAGTTCTGTTTACTGCTATTTGAGAAGCTGCTACTGATCATATGTAGAACAAATGATTTATTATCTTTCTTGTTTTCAGGTAGTAATCACAAATTAAATCTGGCTAAACCTGGTTTAGAGAATATTGCTAATAAATCACATGTATTGTGTTCTTTCCCTTTCTATTTGGAAAAAACAACAACAACAAAAAACAAAAAACACCACAATATGAGAGTTTCAATAAAAGTAGTTCTTTTATGTCATTTAACTCTATAAAAATGCCCCCAAATCATAGTCTGAAATCTCTTTATAGGCAAAGTGTTAAGTCTCCTGTTTCTGGCAAGTCTGTTGCCTTCTCCTTGTTTTTATTGTATGTTGAAATGACCTGGAATGCAATACTGGAACCTGTTTTCAGCTTGCCATAAAATTTATGTGAGCGTAGACTACGTGGAACATATTTTCAGGACAAGTCCCCTTTTATCTAAGCTTCTAAGTATTTGCAGAACTTGGGTGGATTAGAATGTCAGATTTCTTGCAAGGACGTGCCAGGGTTTCTTTACATTTTTTTCATTAAACTTCTGTGTTGGTTTTTTTTTTTTAAACTTGAAGACTTTGTACCTTTTGTCAGAAGTCGGTCCCGTTCCAGCGTGCTGTGCTGTTTCTGTGACAAACACGGCACAGGCTATACATTTTTGACCTGCTTGAACAATAGCGCTATTGCTACAGTGCTGGTTAATCTTTCTTCCCTTGGCTGTGCCGATACAGATGGCTCTGTGACCATTCACAAGAGTTTGTGTGTGTTGACGCAGCTGTGCTTTATTTAAGTAAGAAGAAATTTAACCTGCAAATAATCTTGACAGCTGCGGTTCTTGTAATACAGAAAAACTTGCTGGGGGTAGCTGCTTATAAAATTAATGATCACAGATAAGTGTCATATACAGATGACAATGTTTGTTATTACTGTCTTTTTATTACTTTATTGGCATCAGGAGACCAGCCAGGGATGTTAGGGAGTATAGTCCTGAAGTTTATTGGCACAGAAAATACTGGGAAGCATCCAACAGTCAAGTATAAATTTAATCTAAGTCTTTTTAAGTCTTTTCCAGCCTAATTTCTGTCCAGAGATTCATAGGAGAGTGGAAGGTCATGTCTTTTAGTGGATATGTAAAATAAGTTGTCTGTGTTTATCTGATTTGCTGGAGTGTTTCAGGATAGAGAACAGTGTCCTATACTTTTTCTTTTCCATAAACAACTCTGACTGCATTTAAAGTTTAGGGCAAAGTCTGCCCATGCACCTTATATGTAAAAAGTGAGCAGAATGGGAAGATCCCAATGGCTATGGGGCTTTCTTTGATGATCTGTTTATAGTAGTATTAAACCCTATAAAAAGTCCATGTGCAAAAGCTTTCTTTTGTATGGAAGTTACTTTTCTTTTAAAGTTAAAATACCGTTCATGTAATTGGAATAGGCTTGTCACCTGCCTAAAACATTACTTCTGGAAGATTACAGACCGTTTCCCTATTTTCTTCCTACTCTTGAAACCCACTGTTTCATCTGGTAGTAAAAAATAAAGCTGCAGAAATGACATGTTAAGAAGTTTAGAGCAAAAGCTTACAGCAGAGGTGTTCGTAGAGACAGAACTCCCCAGTCTAGCATTTCTTATAAATATAGGTGAAATTTTGAGGGGGGAATTTCTCAGCAAGTCAGTCTTTAGGAATGAAGCAAACAGATATAGAGTAATACCAGGTGTTTCATGTTTTCCTTGGTATTTAAAGATGAATCTCTCTTCTTCTGTTGTTTGCATTTTATTCTGAATCTGTGTATTTCCCAAATACGAACAATTCAAACAGAGTTTCTAACATACTTTTGGTCTTCCTGCAATGGCAGTGAAACTTATCATTCCTTGGGTTGAGGTCCAGAAGCTGGAAAGAACCTCCAACGTCTTCATGACCGACACCGTCCGCGTCACCACACCGAACAAAGAACGTGATTTCTCCACGTTCCTCAACATAGCTGAGGCATTCCGGATCATGGAGCAGCTGGCAGACGTAACACTCCGAAGGCTGCTAGATAATGAGATCTTTGAGCTGGATCCAGGCCTACAGGATCCTACTCAGATCACCAAGAGGTAAAAAGCGAAATTGTTCTTTGTTGTGTGAGCAGAGGTTCAGTAATGGGTTTAATGGATTGCATTGTTGGCTGGGTAAAGCTTTGAAGGCTTACCTGATTGGGAAAACAAAAAACAAAAAAAACCCACAGATTTTATAATGTACTGCAGTATATCACGAAATTTTGTGTGCAAAATACTTTTTTTCCCCATTTTTATTTTCTTCCTTTAAAAATCACTGTAGTTTTTGTTTGGTTTAAAAGTACTATTCCTTGTAGAAGGGATAGTAATTGTAAAATTATTGCTTTTGATGGTGCCTGATACATGGAATGTCCCACCAGCAGCATTGTCATAGCTGATTTAGCAAGCAGTTGTAGGACCCAGAAAGACCCAGGCTGTTGCAGCAGAGCAATGTGCTGATGCCAGCTCTACCCGCCGCATCCCTGAAATGCATCTCTGCATTCCCCTCCCACTGCAGAAATGCACTGAGTGCTCAGGGAGAAGATGAGTAACTGTTTCCCTGGCGGTAGCACAAGACAGAGTGCTGTATATTTTTGTGAAAGGAAACTTCAGGGAGGAATTTTAGGTGGGCAGAATGTGATATCCAAAGTTGGAATTTGCCTGGGGCACCGGTGTTAACAAGCCAGTCTTAAAAACATGTTTTCTGAATGGAGTGTGTCTGGAGTGCTTATCCACTCCTGACTCATACCATTTCCTGCTCTTCCGTCCTATACTGCCAGAGGTGTGTAGGGAATTAACCAGGTGTTCCTTCCAGGGTAAATGCACGGTGTCATTTCCAACAAAAGACACATGTCCAGTAACCATTGTGTTGTTTCTGAGGGGCATTTTTGCAGTGGGGTTGCACGTATGTCTCAGCTAAACAGCTCTGCAAAGGTTCATAAAGGCTTTTAAAGCAATCAGACTTATTTTCCCTGTAATTTCATACGTACACACTGTTAGGAAAATGAGTGACACCAGTGTTTCATCCATGCTACACCATCATTCGAGGTATTTTTTAGACTGATACAATCTTGAGCAGCCTTGAACTTCCTCACAAGCTTTTTTCATAGCTTGGACTCCTTTAAAACACAAGGGCTGTCATTGTTTTTCACCATGTCTGTGTAACTGGATATTGTTAACATCGCAGGCTTTTGGCCAAAGAAATGCAGTTTATGTACTTTGAATAATGTCAGATATGACTTTGAGTAATAGGTTCTATTGAAGCCCACTTCCATGCTTCACAGTTCCCACACCTTCCTGCTTTTGGGCTGAAAAGTTAGAACCATGAAACCAGGAAAGTAAATCCAAAAGAGATGTAACAATCTGGGCGAGATGTTTTCCGCATCTACTGATTTTAACTCATTGCAGTCCCTTCCCAAAGAAGTCTTTGAATCAAATATATTAAATGAATGGAAAACTACCCAAACCAAACCAAAACAACACAACGCCAACCTAAAGTTACAATTACAGTGAAAAGTGTAACCGCAATAATATGGGCGCTCTCAGGGAATCAACCCGTAAGTGCCTTGTTAGATTTTTGGAAAGTAGTATGTCTTTTAGCAAACAAGCAACAGAAACCATCCCACACATTTATTCAAATAGGTTTGTCTCTTTCCTTCCAACTTAAAAGGGGAAAAAAAAGAGGAGAGGCATGGGGAGGAGGAAATGAAAGGATGAAAATGTGATTGCTGGAGAATGCAAGGGCAAGTTTTCTTAACCACACTGATGTGCTGTAAATTAAGGTGGCAGAAAGGAGAACATGGAATATGTTGAAATCCCATTTCCTCTGTGGGAATCAGAGAGGTACTGGCTGGATAAGCTGTTGTTTCTGGTGCCCTTTGTCACACTTCAGCAACTACTTTGATGTGATGTGATTAAGCAAGACTGTAGTTTGAAGAGTAGATAAACTGGTTTTTAATACTAACTTTTTTGGGGGTGATTTTCTTTTTGGTGTGTGAGATTTTTGTTGCTGCTTTTTTCTGAAACCATTGTAGTACTACAAGAACAATTATTTTCCACTTGACATTTTCCCTAATAATTATCTTTGCTAATTCTTGTGCATGATTAGGAAGCACCTAGTAGTGTATTAAAATGAAAGCAGTAATCCACAAGTCATTAAAATTATTCCAGCTGTGTCACATTAATGAGGTTGCTTTAGATTTCTTTTGTTTGCTAGGGTGCTAGGGTTTCTTTTGCAAGAGGCTCATCTCAATATCTTCATTTTAAAAATACATTTTTATTGTCATTATGGACTGCGTATTATACATTCTGAAAAACAGAACTGCTGCTATCCCTGAGGTTCTTGGGGTCATCCTACTGAGCAGTGCAAGGACGAGACTCCAAGAGGCTGGCAGATCAGGCCAGCAGTCTGTGACACGAATTATATCATGGCCACAGTCAAAGAAGTTATTATACAAGTTTCCATGCTCCTTGATGAAAGAATAAGGCTTGGAACAATGGATTACATAGGGATTAATGGCAATTAAATTCATTGCCATAGGAAATGAAGTAAAGGTATTTGATAACTATATATGCCATTTCTTGCAGACATAGTCAAATGTGTCATACAGTTTTACTGGAATATGAAGTAACTATTTTTCCTTTCTAATAAGAAGGTCGCTAAAAACTCTGCTATACTTTGCTTGTACTTCTTATTTCCATCTCTTTCAGGACATAAGAATATTCATTGCATTCCTCAGATGTAAAGAGGAAATTGGCCAGAGCAGAACACAAGATTTAAAAGCTTAATGCTGGTGTCAGTAAGGTTTCAAAAGTAGAATACATTTTCCAGGCTCTAACCAGCTTGGTTTCTTTTCTTCACATCTGACACTGAATTGCCAGTAAGGATGGCTTTACTTTATACAAAGCAAAGAAGGATTTTAACACTGATCTAAGCTGAACAGAAACTGTTTGAAGTATCTTGAATCATGAATATCACTTCAGTCTGCATTAATTCCACGAACACCATAAACCTTGAGGAACACGGAAGATGTGTTGAGGAAGAACCTTATTTTATTCCATCTGCTTGGCAAAGGCATAGTTTGGATTATCTCTGCATGTCATTCCTGACAGATGTTTGCCTAACCTGTTTCTAAGGATTTCCAGAAACATAAATGCCAGAACCCAAAGCAGGATTTCACTGCTATACCATCGTAAAAGCTTTCCTGAAGTCTAACTTGGATCTTTCTTGTAGATTTTTGAGTCCATTGCTTCTTGTCCTATCCAGTACTGTGGAAGAGATTAGATTTTCTCCCTTTACTGCAACCATTTGTGCATTTGGAGATTGGTTATGCATCTCCTTTTTCTTTTCTTCTTGAAGCTGCACTGCTGTAGTTTATCCTGATGTTTGTCGCCCATTCTGTCTTTAGCCCTTCTGGTCCCTCTTCTCGGGACATTTGCCATTAATCCTGTAGGGCTTCAGGCATGCAATGGCAGCATACAGGAGTGCTCATGTCCCAGCTGTGGCCCCAGGACTGCCCTTCTGCCTCTTGGGAGCCGAAAACTTCCTTCTGCAGCCTGGTGCAGTGGTCCTCTTCCTCCCAGCAGCATGAGGCTACTGGCCCATGTTTGGTTAATGATTCCTTGTAACCCCTATGTCTATTTTTTTTCTGCACTATCCTTCCCATTTATGAGCACCATCCTGAATTCTGATCCTGTGCTTTTGCTCATTTGTCTCTGTCAGGCTCATGTCATGTGCAGGTGTAATAACAATGATCTTTGCTCCATCGTACGAGTTGCTAATGAGAATCCTGAACAGAAGCCAATCCAGGACAGACTCCCAAGGAGGTCCTCTCCATACAGCCTTCCACTTTAACAGTGAGCATTTGAGGGCTGCTTTTTGGGCACTCTTTTTCAATCGGCTTGGTACAACAGGTTTTCACTACGATCTAGTTTTATTAGTTCCTTTGTGAGGAAGTATCAAGAGTTTCATAAAGTATGGCTAAAACATCTCCATTTACAAGCCCAGTGTTCCTGCTCCATCAGGGCATTACGTTGGTTTAACATTTGTCCTGACAAGTCCACGCTGGCATTCATCAGATGACTTTTCCTACCTTGCTTGCAAGAAGCCTTTCTGGCCGCATGAATTTAGTGGGTTTCCCAATAAACAATATGTGTATTGCTGGATGTCTCTCTTTCAAATCACAAGAGTTTTCTGGAGTCTGAATAGCAAGAGCAGGGCAGCAATCACTCTCTAAAAGCAGGAGGTCAACTAGTTTGTTCAGATTTTTTTTTTCCTCCTTTCTGTTGCTCAACTTTATGCCATATAATTCTTCGTCTGGCAACCGGCAGTGAGTGACTCAGCAGGGCTAAAATCCTGCCAAGCTGACTTCTGTTGGATTGAAAGCAGAGGAAAAAAAAAACAAAACATACGACAGCAAGGACATCATTTCAAGTGTCCTGATACCTTTAGGCGTTTTGTGTGTTATTTCCTTTCATTTAAAACTCTTGGAAGGCAACGTATGGGTCACACACGAGGAGTTATTGCAGTTCAGACTTGCAGTCCCTTTGAAGTGCCGGAGGCGGAGGCCGTGCGAGAACCCCACAGTGTGCAAGTCAGGAACTGCATTCGGAGAGAACTGCTGATTTTTTCTGAAAAGCAGGGAACAAAGCAATTGCATCCTTTAGCCTTTTGTTCTTCTGATGCATGTATAAACATTTGATCAACATATTTTTACATGAGGATAGCTTTCTTTCTTTTCTTAGGTACGGTTGAGTATGCTGCATTTGCCTAAAAGCCAAACCACTTTGAAAATTGTGAAGCTGGAAACAAAATTTCAGATAGGTTGGGCAGCAGGTAGAAAGGTTGTGTTTCTGTTCGGTGCTACAGGTATTGTGAAACTCAAAGTGGAAGTTGTGGGACCTGGTGACATGGGCTGAATTTGCTGTATCATATTTATGCAATTGGCTGTCTTGTTTAGGAGCTAGATTTGTTAGTGATTTTTATTTAATCATTTATTTTAAACCAGCCCTAATGTTGTTTGTCCATTTCTGAAGGCAACTGATTATGATACCCCCTAGAATTTGTCAGCCTAGCAGGAAATACTGTCATGGTGTGCCACTTCCTAATAAAACCTTTAAATTGAGCCAGCAGCAGTAAGTGCTGACACTGTTTCATTCCTCTATTACTATTTTTTTTCTGGGGTCCCACCCTGCAGCAGGCTGGCCCCTCTTTCAGCACCTTTCTTGGGTATCCATGAGTAAAGTGAGGTCTCTGAGGTGACCCTGTTTTGTGAGTCCGGGGACAGGCAATGCTGGGGATGCTGGGCTTGGCAGTCTTCCCCCATTAGGGGATTTGGGGCAGGTGGAGTTGGATGCTGTGCCCTGGTAAAACTAGCTTGATGAATTTACTTGGTTTCAAATATGGAAAGTGCCATGCTTCAGTTTAAAAAACTGTAGCTAGGGATCTTCTTGTCCAAAAGGAGCCTGCACCCTCAAGAGATGCAGCAAAATCCTAAACACTCAGAACTGGACAGAAGCTGCAGATTTTGGAGCATTAGAGTCAACTCCTAAGTAACAATTTCTGTCTCAACGAAGCTTCCATCCTTGTGTATAATGCATCTTTTAGCATAAGGGTATGGAAATCGCAGCAACTGTGTACATTGTGGTAGGGTCTCATCTTCCCAGCACAATAGCAGGAGAGAACAGCTCCACGCAGACCTGCCTGCAGATGCTATCAGTGGCATTCATCTGTGCTGTGCAGGAATGGAAAATATTTTTGTGCTGAGTTAACTAGGAGGCATATCCTGATCTACGTTTGTCACAATAGCAGATCTCTGCAGGCACTTATCAGAGTTTCTTTTGCTGTGGAATTTTAACTTTGGAGCAGCCTTTTTGTCTTCCTTCACAAAGAGTGTTTCTCTTTGTTCTTTGTGAAAAACAGGAGGCTATTTGTCTGTTTTCCTTGGATAATCTTATGAAGGAAGATAATGCTTCAGAAGGAAAGGGCAGCCGAAAGCTGGTCAAGTGCGGTCTGTCTTTTCTGCTGGTCTCACAGACAGATCCGCCCCTCTCCTTTCTCAGTTTGTTCTTGATCATCCTTCTCCCTCTTTCACACAGCTTTAGCTTTCTTTGCAGATGAAACCGAAATAAAACACGCAAGTGATTTATTTGCTGAGGCTTCATCGTGTAAACTTCTTACTTTTATCCAGCAGGGATGGGGTAGGGGGAGGGTGTTTGCAGAAGAGGGGGGAAGAGGAAGGAGCGGAGAGGGAATTTACAGCTACAAGGTACCACTCCCTGCTGCACTTCAGCCCACGCTTTAAATTCTTGCAGTGGAACAAAGTCAAACTTCTTTTTTTATATATATATACTTTTTTATTATTTTTATTTTTTCCCCGTAAGGTGAGTCATGCTTGGAAAAAATTACTTGTAAAAAAAATGATAGAATTTGAGTCCTAAACTTTCTGGAACTGCTGTTGGTGAGCTAATAGCCATGTCCTGTTTCTAAGGGAACTGCATAGCTCAATGTATGGACTACTGCAGAATTCCTCATGAAAAATGGAGGGGTAAAAAATCCCTCCAAACCAAGTCTTTGTTACCATAGTTCAGCCATGAAAGCTTAATGTACTTTTTTTCTTTTTTCTCTCAACATAAATGTGGATAATCGAATGGAAGCAAGCCAAATCCAAACTGGCTGTAGCTGATGCTGTTATTCCCTCCTGAGTCTAAGTAACCTGTAATTGTTTTGCATTTATAACTGTTCTGAGGCTGATACCTCTGCAAGTCAATGATTCAGTGATGTAAATCCTTAACTATTGTCTTACTGACCACTTTGGTAGTACTCATCGAGCAAACATATCACTTTTGAATGCAGGTGTCAGTCCCTGGGGTGATGTTGGTAAGGCTACTGGGAAGGGAAAGAAGGAAGACAAAGCTAATCTCTGTTGCTCAACGTGTGTTCATCAGATGAAAGATTTAGTTATCTCCTGGGCACTGAAACCTGTAACTCTTTGAGGATGGAAAGTGGTACAGCAGCCACAGAAGATGTATGGCTAAGTAATAATAACAATAACAACAAAGCCAGCTGATTTAAATCAATTTGTGTTCTTTCATTTTCTAGTCATTCAAGCAGATGCTTTAGATCTATTGATAAAAAAAACAGTGTTGATGATGATTATTTTTTTATTTCCAAGTTATTCTTTTGTTGATCTGCTCACGTAGGCAGTGAAGATTTCTGTGGATGCTGCTTTTATTCTGTGTCTCTTGCTCCTGGTGAGACTACAAAGAAGAACCTTGCACCTGGTGCCTTGATTTTCAGGGTCCTGTGATTTGCTCTTGATGTTTTCTCCTAAGGGATCTCGAAGCCAGAGCACAAAATGAATTCTTTCGGGCCTTCTTCAGATTGCCCAGGAAGGAGAAGCTGCATGAAGTTGTGGACTGTTCTCTCTGGACACCATTTAGTCGCTGTCACACAGCGGGAAGAATGTATACTTCAGACAGTTATATCTGTTTTGCCAGCAAAGAAAATGGCTGCTGCAATGTTATCATCCCACTTAAAGAGGTAGCGTTGCTCGTTTGTTTAATTTCAAGCATGTATCTGCCTTTTGCTTTAAGCATCCACTGTCATGTCACTTGATCTGCAAACTATCATTTGATGAAAAAGAGTAGGATACTTGCGTATATGATACCTACAGGATTGTTTAAGGTTCGTTATGGGACTCATTATGTCATGAGTTCCTAGAAATATGTATGGGGGAGTTAACATGATCCTCAGAATGAAGTATGTCAGGTAATGCAACAGGACAGAGCACTGCAAGGCCAGAGTCTGATCCATCCAAGACTGCGGCAGTGCTCCCCTCCCAGCTCCACAAACGCATACATCCAACTCGATGTTGATGGAGACTTCAGATCAGACCCAATCTAGCAATAAGAAAGCATCCTTACCTGGGATCAATGCTTAGAAATGTTGATGCTCTCCCTTCAGAGGCAGACTCTAGTAAACCTGTGTGTACTTTGTAAACCTGTAGGACAGAAAGAAAAGGAGAATATTCTGGAGGCACTGGTGATCTGCCAAATTTCCATGAAATTAGAGACTTATTTAAACAAAGGGAGCATGCATGGGAAGATGGTGGGAGTAGAGGAGGAGAAGGGAGCTGTCAGTAAACACCTGCCTGATCTGCTGTGGTTACAAGGCTGTTACGATCTCTTAATTAAAGCTTTCCTTTCATCCTCAGCTAATAACAGAGTAACATCCAAATGATATATATCCTAACTGTAGCAACTGATCTTCCACTGTTACAGAAATAGAAAACAGTAAGAGAACAGTGTTATATATCTAAACAGAAAAAAAAAACAACTGTTTTCTTCTGTTTTCAAAAGTGTGAAAGTAAATGTTCTGCTGCATCCCTCCAAGTCAAGTTGACCCTTTTCTAAATCTGATTTTAATCATCACTCCCCTGTCCTATCTTTCCCCGCAATCTGCTCTCCTGAGGGAGTGGAAAAGCCAAAATAAAAGCAAAGCAAAACAAAACATAAACAGCTGGGATACGTTTTGCTGCCTCTTTTCAGCTTGTAAAGATACCATAAACTTTGGGTAGCAGGATGCGTCTGACCAAGCAAAGCCAGTAAGAATAACCACATTTAAAACATGCATGCAAGTGAATGCCATTTTTGTGTATTGTGTACCTGCAGAATTTTGGAGACGCTTCTGTAAATGTGATGCATAATGTGTTTTCTGTCATGTTTCTGGGAAAGGTAATCAGTATAGAGAAGATGGAGGACACAAGTCTTCTGCCTAATCCCATCATTGTTAGCATAAGGAGTAAGACTGCCTTTCAGTTCATTGAGCTGAAGGACCGGGATACGCTGGTGGAGAACTTGCTCCAGAGGCTAAAGGAAGTGAACTCCAGCAACCCAGTGCAGTGTAACAACTTGCAGAATAAGAAGCAGGTACTGAACTTCTATGGTTGTTACTTATTATTATTATTATTATTTTGAGTTATGAATGCATTGTGTTTATCCATTGGTCTTCATGAGGGGTCAGTTTTGGTCTGGTGATGCCTTCCTTAATGACCAATGCAGTGGTGTGGAGGGAGAGGCTGGGGCCAGCCCCAAACTGAGGGGAGCAGTGGATATGCTGGAGGACAGGACTGCTCTTCATGGAGGTCTCAGCAGTCTGGAGGAATGGGCAGGCAGGCTGCTACTTGTCTTGAACATTGTCTGGGAGGCAGTTCTTAACCTTTTCTTATTTCTTACTCTCCTTGGTCCTCCATTGCAGAACACTCCTGAGTTCGCATCCCCCTGTGTGCTCGGGGACTGTGAGCCCGAGGGTCCGTGCACAGAGGCTGCGCAAAGCAAGGACAGAAGCGAATGCGACAAGGAGAGAAGTTACATGCTGAATGCAGAAGCACTGAGATCAGACTTCCATCAGTCGGGAATGGCAGGCCTTGATTTTGGAAAGGTATGTAAATTTGGGGAAAGTTGTAGGAGGGTTTTTTATTTCTTTCTTTAAAAAACAAGGAAAAAAACTGTGAAGACATTGAAACAGGTAATAGTAGTATAATGAGCTCCATATTGGCTGGAGAAGTTACATGTACACTAAATAGGAAATCGCTGCTTTTCAATTTGCTTGGAGTTTTTTCTTCTCCCTGCCTTCATTCCTTTCTGGTGAATATTTATAATTTTTCTATGATCAGTTCTGCTCTCCCCTGTGTGGTGAATCACATAAGCAAAATGGGGAAAGTTTTACTTCTTAAAGCAGATTTCCCATGTCCATTGGTAATGGAGATATCTTGCAAAACTTCTAACATGTAAGATGTGTCTGTTTAAAAGATCTCACATGCACGTGATTTGTTCTTTTAAAAGATACCTTCTTGTTCGCAGTCTAGGGAGCAAATCAAAGAGAGTCTGTGGAATGACCATTTTGTAGAATATGGCAGAACAGTGTGCATGTTTCGCACAGAGAAGATCAGAAAACTTGTTGCTATGGGAATCCCCGAATCCTTAAGAGGCAAACTCTGGCTGCTCTTTTCAGGTGGGCACTTTTAGAAACGCTGGCTCTAGCCATATCTGATTGTGAACATGGCAAGACATTTAGGCATGACATCTCCCAATAGCAATTAAATGTCTTTTGCACGGGGCCTATTGTAGTGCTTATAGAGGACAGCTGATCGGGTACTGAAATAGGTAGAGTAAGTAAGTACCTAGGTAGATTGGTAAGAATTTAATCTCAGGGCATGATGACATGGCATGCAGAAAAATGTAAATAACATTTGCTTCGTCTGTGTAATTTAAAATTAACGTCATGTTTTCATAAAATGATGTTCTTCTCCAAGGAACAATTAGACTGTAGCATAAATATTGATTTAAGCCTACTCAAATCAAATTACTGCAAAATAATGACATCTTAAAGTCGGTGGTTCTGCTTCTGCTTCATGTTGCATGTTGGCAGGAATAATAGAAACTAAAGATGGGAAAAAACTCAATTTGTCTGTAGTTCCTACAATATGAACTCGAGCTTAGTCCTTAATCTGACACATGACATGTTCAAACATTTGTAAGATGTAGTCCTTCCTGCGGGGTTTTTTCACTTTGGAGGATGTGAACGGTGCTGAGCACATCCTTCCCAGCTGGTAATTCCTGCTGGGAAATTCTTCTGGTCAATGTCAGCATTAAGGTGTTTTGAATTCTGTTGCATCATATAGGCTTTGCAAATATTTGTTTGGCTTTCAAGACATGTATTCTGCTTGCAATTTATTTCTTTTAGGTCTGGAGATTCACTGAATTCATGGGCCTTGGGGAAAAACATTTCACTTGCATCCTTTTGAGCAGCAATTCCCACAACACTGTTTAAAGTTGTCCTAATCCGTCTTCTTCTTCCTCTTTTATGGCTGCCTTTAGACGCTGTGACAGATCTCGCCTCCCATCCTGGTTATTACATACATTTAGTGGAGGCCTCCATGGGCAAGTGTTGTATGGCAACGGAGGAGATCGAGCGTGATCTCCACCGCTCGCTGCCTGAGCACCCGGCCTTCCAGAGCGAGACGGGGATAGCGGCGCTCAGAAGGGTGCTGACTGCATACGCGCACAGGAACCCCAAAATTGGATACTGCCAGGTGAAAAGCTCCTAATGGTATAATGATGCTTTTTTTTTTTTTTTTTTCTCCTTTCTGCTTTCTCAATTTTATTGCTCTCTTGGGAGTTTATTTAACAGTGGTTTTGGTAATTAATGTATTTCTAGTTATGGCAAATGCATAACTTTGAATATTAAATGTGATATACTTTGAAAAACAAGTCTGCAGATTAGTACGCTGGCCTAACAAAAGTATTCCCTCAGTGTTCTGCAACTGCATTTAGAGTTAGAGGAGGGAAAATGTCTCTGCTGCTTCTGTTTTTTCAAAGGTAAGTTACTTGCGCAATACTTGGAGACAGTGCAAAGGGAGCTGGCCTGCATAGACAAGATTCATGTAGAGCACGGGGACAAAAGTTTAATGAAGTTAAAACTTTCTTCCAAAACTGATGACAAATTATGAAGTACTTTACCCAGCTGTCACCTAAATTAATGTTTTTTTTGCATTCTGTGCAGCTCCCTGAATTATGATTAACTTCACAAAAGTTCCAGATCCCCTATCTTGTTTCGAAAAACAAAAACAAGGGAGGGGAAAAAGCAGCCCCAAAACATCTTGCACTGTCAGTTACCTACTTTGCATCTGGGCAAATCCAGTACTGTGATTTTCTCAGTTGTTTCCTATTGCTCTTATGAAAAGCAGCATATGTAGGCTTGAAAAACTTGTTACGCCTTTGTGTCTTTCTAGGGTTACAATTATGCATTCACTATCACCTTTCCGTTGCTGTTTTTGTCAGTTGTTTAAATCGTGTTAGGCTACTTTTTAATTTTAAAATAGCTGTTGTTTAGCTTTTGCCAGTAGGTTTTGCTGTTGCTAATAAATCCCAATTTTCTTCTTTGCCCTCGTAAGTCAATGAATATTTTGACCTCCGTGTTACTGCTATATGCCAAAGAGGAAGAAGCCTTCTGGCTGCTGGTTGCTGTGTGCGAGCGAATGCTGCCAGACTACTTCAACCACCGGGTGATAGGTGAGCTGATGTCTCTCCATGTCTCTTCTTGCTAACATGCTGCACTGGGAAGGGACAGCCGCATGGCATTGGGACGAGTAAGTGCTCACAGTCCTTCTGAGGTCCAGAAGCCACGGGCAAAGTGGTCCATCTGCTTGCGTGCTGTGCAGACGGCAGTGGTGGCTGCCTACATTCCAGTCTGTTATTTCTGGTTCAAAGGGTTTGAACTGCAAGAACTATAAACATATGCTCAACTTTTATAGTTCGTTATTTTCTTCCTGTTGGTCAGGAGGTAGCATTTTTGCCTGTTAGGTAAAAATAGATGAGCTTGTGTGTCTTGGTTAGGAGTGTTCGATATTAGAGACTCTAGCTGTTTTGGACAGGCTGAGGAGAGATCTGCTGGGCTATTTCTGAGCTGATGTGTCTGCATTGCCTGGCCACTAGAGTAATTATAGACTCACATCTAAAATGGCTCTTTCTAATGAGTGGTGTTACAAAGCCATATTAGATCTCTGCACGTGAGATGCAGTGTTCATAAATAACCCCAGTCCCTCTGCAGTGCATGCCTTGTACTGCACGTGGCATATTTTCACTTCTTTGCAATGCAGCTATTTTTAAGACTTGTGAAAATATTAATGTAACTTGCAACTGCCTGCCTCATGCACAGAAAGAGAGGCTGAACTGTTTGACACCATAATTGCAGGTAGGCATACAAGAAAAAAGCATCTGTTCTTTGCAGTCACTTTGCTTCCTCCTCTTACAGAAATGTCTGATAGCTTTTCCCTCTTCAGTGCTAACTTTACTTTTTAATTAGTGGCTGCCATTACGCCACTGCTGTAGCAGAGAGGGATCTGGTCTCTTGTGAGGAGATGGGGATAGGAGGAAGGTCCTGGCAGTAGTGATTCTGGGAGCTAGAGATGGTGTGGGCACTCCAGTGCTTCCTGGGGAACAGTTGTTGTCTGGGGAGATTTCTAATAGTTTTCTTGAAGGATGGGCTTTGTAATACTTCCTGTGCTGTGCCACTGCACAGTCACTGTCGTGTCGCGGAACTGGCAGATAAGGTACGTTAAAGCAGAATTATTCCAAAGTCAGCTGGATGCTTAGGGTGTTCTGTGGTGTTTTGAAAGTCATTGGTATTTTCAACTACTGGATCAGGTACTGTAACTCTCCCACTTGTCAGAACTTCAGTTCTTGCCTCCAAGCATGTTTTTGAACTGCCATCTTGATGACACTCCCATGTTCGTGCATTTTCTTTCTTGATTTGAAAAAAAAAAGAAAACACACAGCTTCATCTGTCCTTCTGCATTCTTAGATATCATCAGCCTAGGGCCTGTCTTAACTTTCTGATACCTTCAGTGCTTGCTGGGTAATTGCCTGTAAAGTGGAATTCTTCGCACCCAAATAAACTTGAATGGTCCCACATGGATGACCATATTGCTACCCTGAGTTGTGCTTAACTTTGGGTTTTTCTCTTGCCCATTACTCACTATGGCTACAGACTACGCTGTGTGAGGGCTGGTAGTCTTGGTTGTGCAGCCTTTCTGTTTTCCTGTCCTCTGCACCCACACCAAAGGACAAATACTGCCATACACTAAAAGAAATACTGCTGAGCAAAGGACCAGGGGGGCAGCTCAGAATCTCCAATTCTGCCCCTAGTAGAACAGCAGCCGTGCAGTTTTGCAGCATGGTTGCTTTGCTGAGTAGTTATTTCTGCAGCTTTGATATATCCTAGACCTTAGCGTGGCCAAATCAGCGCTTACTGATCTTCCCCACCCTGCCTCTCTGGTTCCTGTTGCTTGAGTTAGTATTTTTGGCTTCACATTTCATTTAACTTTCTTTTTTTGATTTCCAACCAGCTCTTGTCTAAACTTTGTCTTGTTTTTTCCTGCATAACACTTCCAAGACCCAACTTTTCCTCTTTATCCATGCTGCCAAAAATGTTGTCCAGATTTTGATCTCTCTGTAACTTTGGTAATCTCTGACCTTGGTACCCGTCACTGTGCTTTTCCTCTTCAGGCGTGAGTCAGTAATTTGTACAGGCAGAACAGCTACAGAATTAATGACCTTGGTTATTCCAGGCCTCCATAGCTCAATCTTTTCTTGGACCCTTTCTTTATGACATTCAATATCTATTATTTTTATAAATGTTTGCTTTTAAAACTTAGGCAATTCAGTCCTATGCAACCTTTTTATCATATGACCATCTCCCTCCTTTGGTTTTGCGAGCTGTGACTGTTACCCTTTAACAAGCATTTTCATCATTTCACTTGCTTGCAAATAGGCAGGATGGGTACCCATCATCTCATACTTCAGGAATCCTCTCAGTCCTTGTCCCTTCTGCAGTGCATGGAGAAAATTATAAGTAGATAGCTGCAAGATAGAATCAAGTTTTACTTGAGTCAGGAGTGGAGGCAAGAGTCATACCTACCTGTTTCTCATGTTACCATGACTTTTCCATCCTCTCCATGAACCAGCAGGCCTTCTTGCTCCACTTTATCTGTTAGATTGTCATCATGTTGCTATTATGATTTTTAAGACAGTGAAAACCTCACTTCATTTCTCTGATTTGCCTTTTCAGTCTTGGAGAAGTCATTTAGTTGGCACCTTGGGTCATCATTTTTTGAATGGATACCCTCGTATTTTCTTACCTCACTATGGTTTCATGATTTAATACACTAGAGATTCAGTTGCTCAGATATCAAGGTTTCTGGGAGCCTAATGAAAAGGTGGGCATAAAAGTAACTTTGAATACACCTGCTTGACTTTCATGCACAATGTCAACATTTAATTATAATGTGATATTCTGCAAAAGGTCTGGTTAGCATTGCCTATTTCCTTTCAATGTCTGCTTTTGTCAGTCTTCCTCATGCTGAGGCTGGAATGATCTTTCTATGTGTCTGCCTATCTGTCTCTAGATTCCTTCAAATACTGTTAAATCTGCTGTAGCTTTGTTTCATCTGTTAGCTATGGCTATTAAATTGTTAAAATTTAAAAAAAGCCTGTTAAATAAAAACAAATGCACTCTGTTGAGTAACCACATTCTGTTTTCTCTTCTGTTTCCTTTGTCCTTCTTATTCATGATCATCTGACATGAGAAGGCCGTCCCTTCAAAGCATGCTTGATGTGTTTCGTAAAAGCTCTTTGCATGTCCCTGGGTACTTATTTTTGATTTGTGGTATTGAAATGTTTGTTCACTGACTGGCAGAAGCTTTTTGTGGCTTAATGTGAGAAGTTCTAAGGCAGAGAACTATCATACCTGTTTTTGTATGATTTGGATTCAAAATCAAAAGATGCCGCCTCTCTGCCACAACTTGCCCAGGATCTGTTCTGCCGTTGGACAGCAGAAGTTTTGAGAGCAAGGGTTATATATGTATCAGGATCAAGGCAATTGAAGTTGTCTCCCAGTATTAGCATAATCCATAGAATACAGACTATGAGAAAGAACAACTACCTGAAATAACTTGAAAGGAATGATAGAATAATCAAAATTTTTTATTCAGGAACATTTTTAACTTGTAGCATCTTTGGTTGAAGCTCCTGGGGTGTGTAACCTGGGGTGCATCAGGCACAGCATTGCTAGCTGACTGAGGGAAGTGGTTGTCCTGCTCTGCTCTGCTGGTGAGATCTCACCTCGAGTACTGTGTGCTGTTTTCGGTTTTGCAATATAAGAAAAACATAGAACTATTAGAGAGTGTCCAAATGAAAGCTATGAAGATGGTGAAGGGCCTGGAGGGGAAGACGTATGAGGAGCAGCTGAGGTCCCTTGGTTTGTTCAGTCCCGAGCAGAGCAGGCTGAGGGGAGGCCTCATGGTGGCCTGCAGCTCCCTCACGAGGGGAGCGGAGGGGCAGGTGCTGAGCTCTGCTCTCTGGGGACAGCGACAGGACCTGAGGGAACGGCATGGAGCTGGGACAGGGGAGGGTCAGGCTGGGGGTTAGAAAAAGGTTCTGCACCCAGAGGGTGGTCGGGCACTGGGACAGGCTCCCCAGGGCAGCGGTCACAGCACCGAGCTGCTGGAGTTCGAGGAGCATTTGGACACCACTCTCAGACACATAGTCTGGTTTTGGGGTGGTCCTGTGTGGAGCCAGGAGTTGGGCTTAGTGACCCTTGTGGGTCCCTTCCAACTCAATATTTTCTGTGATTCCTGATGTGTCAGATCTGGATTGTAGACACAGGCTACATGAATGATATGAAACTATATCTTCCTGCATCTGCTTGAAAGTAGGAAAGCTCTGCCGAGGGATCAGGATAGGTTGGATTGATGGGCCACATCCAGCTGTATGGCATTCAACAAGGTTAAATGCTGGCTCCTGCACCTGGGTCACAACAACCCCATGCAGGTGGATAGGCTTGGGGAAGAGTGACTGGAATGTTGTTTGGCAGAGAAGGACCTGGGGGTGCTGGTCACCAGCCAGCTGAACATGAGCCAGCACCGCGGTCGGGTGGCCAAGAAGGCCAATGGCATCCGGGCCAGCATCAGAAGTGGTGTGGCCAGCAGGATGAAGGACGTGATTGTCTCTCTGTACTTGGCATTCGTGGGACTGTACCTGATCTAGTAGTAGAAACAGAAGGCACAGTGTCCTAATCTTCTCCCTTTGTAAACAGTGGTTGGGATGGTTAGGAAAGATTGTATCTGGGCATTGCAGAAAACTTGTCTTAACAACAAAAAAAGCATCTTTACACTTACATATGTGTAAATATTTGTGTATATTTTTGTATATAAATATATATATATATGCATGTGTATATATCTGTACATATTTTTCTTCTTGCTTAGTGTATGTAGCCATCTTTTATATTTTGTTACCGGGAATGAAAGCTCTACTGCCTGCTTGCTTGAGTACATACACTGGAATGTGTGCTGCTTTATTTTCATTGCATAGATCCCAAGTTGAGAAGTAAAATGCTTTAAGATTGCTTTTGCTATCACTTAACTATTATGTGCTCTTTTAGCCAAAAACAACAGCTGCTGCTATTACTATTTTATTGCACCCTAAAGGCACTTAACATAACCAACATGGTCTTCTTGCAGAAAGTTGTTTAGTAAGGATTACAGACGTAAGGGTTGGGGCTGAGATCACAGCAGGAAGATAATGGGATTTTTCATTGTAGGTGTGTGCATATCTTGTCAGTTTAAATTTCAAAGAAGCCTTGCAGTCGATAGTCGACAGTGATCATTAACTTTAAAAAATAATTTTGCCTGCAGTGGTCCTGGTTAATACTGTTTTTTATGACTTGCAGGTGCTCAGGTAGACCAGTCGGTGTTCGAAGAGCTTATAAAAGAGCAGCTTCCAGAACTGGCTGAACATATGAAGGATCTGACTACATTAGCTTCCATTTCTCTCTCATGGTTCCTCACCCTTTTTCTGAGCATCATGCCTCTGGAAAGTGCTGTGAATGTCGTCGACTGCTTTTTCTATGATGGGATCAAAGCCATCTTCCAGCTTGGCTTGGCCATACTCGAAGCCAACGCGGTGGACTTGTGTAACAGCAAGGATGATGGGCAGGCCTTGATGATTCTGAGCAGGTACTGTCACGCAGCTGGTAGCGGGAGCTTCGCTTCCCTCGCAGATCATTCTGCTGTAAAACAAAGGCGTTTAGGTGCAGTTGTCATAACAACTGGAGGCACAGGCAGTACCCTCCGTGTTAACTCGCTCTTGCTGCTTTCGCAGTGTCTGCCTTAAACAATGGGCTTTGTAAATTTGACAAATCCGTGTCCTGTGAAATTTCCTGACCGTGCTGAGACATGCGTGGACTGCGTCAGTGTGCGATATATACTGTTGCTCTTAGTGTCTTCCTTGGAGTGACGAGCTTCCTGCTCCAGACTTCAAGGAGACAGTTTTCTTCCTTGGGCAGCAGTTATTAATTTGGCAGATGTGCAGTTCCTAGGATGAGTAATATTGAAGGCACTTCTGAAAAGTGTACCAGCCTAAAAACAAATTTATTTTTTAAGTCTGACCCACAGGACTAATTTACTTATACTGAGAAAAGCATAGTGCAGAGTAATCCGTGTTGCTTGTATTTGTTCCCTTAGGTTCTTAGAGCATGTTAAAAATGAGGAGAGCCCTCTGCCACCTATTGGTAATCACCATGCATTTTTCAGCGATGATCAGGAAGCCACGCCAGTGACTGAAATCGCAAACCTAATTCATGATTCCTACGAGGTAAAATACAGCTTGGTGTCTACTGGTCAGTTGAGCCATAATTTTAAAAAAGAAAAAGGTTTAAATTCAACATGGATGTTTCGACAGTTAATACCTATCTTTAAAGATTCCTTGAATAAGTGCTTAAATGCACAGTGCTGAGTGTAGTGTAACTACCTAAACGGACAGCTCAGAGACTGAATATGCTTTAATCCATGGGATCTTTAGGGAGTCATGACACTTTAAAAGTTGCATTGCCAATCTAGTGGAAATAAAATTTATTGGAAATACAAATATAGTAAAATATTGTAACATATAAAATTTTGTTCCTCTGTTCTAGAAATTTGGAGACCACTCTGTGGAACAGATCGAGCACATGCGCTACAAACACAGGATCCGTGTTCTGCAAAGCCACGAAGATACAACCAAGCAAAATGTGGTGAGTAAAATGTTGTTTAGGCTGAGGCACTGTAACATCTCCCCTCACCCTCACTGCCTGTGGCAGCCAGCTTTCATTTTTTTTTAAAAAGGTGTCAAATCATGAAAAATGGAAGACTCATTACTGACTCTGGAGGAAGCTCCTTTTTGGGATGCTGATATTTTTGTTCTGCAGCCACGTTATTTTCAGGGGTGGGTATAACATAAAGAAAACTGCAGAACACTCTAGCTCATTGCCAGTAGCTGTAGGCAGATGCCCAGAGAAAAGAGCAAGAACAGAGTGATCCTGATGTGATGCTTCCCTGGCCTCCTGCAACCTGCAGCTTAGGGACTTCCTGTCTTTGTTTCTAATAGCCCTTGAGGGATTTCTCTTTTCACGGATTTGTCCAACCAGTGAACCTAAAGGAGGAAAAATTGCAAACATTTTTCAATACTCCAGTTTTCAGTTGTACCACACAAGTATAATCACTGGGAGAGTTCACGTGCTTGTCCATGTCAGTGATGACAGTAGCAAGCATTTTGACTAATGGATTTTTTTTCTTTCTTTTTAAGCTCCGAGTTGTCATCCCAGATGTTTCAATTCTTCCTGAAGATTTAGAGGAATTGTATGACTTGTTCAAGGTTGGTGAACCTGAAAAGTAGGGGATGAAGGTATTTGAGTGAAGCTTCTGGGTATAACCTCAAGCCTTCACTTAGTGGAGCCATCTCAGATGTCATGTCTGGGACTTCAGGGAGAGGTCCTCTGCCTGCCCGAGTGTATTTGGATGAGATCTGAAGCTGGACCTTGTCATTTTGTCCTTTCTGTGGTTGTCCAGTTGTTTAGGAGACGTATTAACATCCTGATCATTCAAAGGAAAACTACTTCAGAATTTCTTTTCTAACTTGTTGCTAAGTAATGGTCCATGAGAAATTAGGTTCTGGTAATTTCCACATGCTAGGCTTAATATGTAGATATTCTCACTGGGAGCTCTGTAGTCCTGCTCTCTTAATGCTCTTTAAAGGTAAGACTCTGTTTTCTATGGGAAAAAACAACAACAACAACAACAAAACAACAACACAAACTTATGTCTTTGCTGTCTTTTCAGTTCCCATTTTTCTAATAGTTTTATTTTTTTACATGAAAAGCAGTCTCTGTTTCAGTTCCTCTATGTCAGGATGGTATTTGAAAGAGCTGTTATAATAGTAATTTGGAGACAGGTACATCTAAGATTATGCAGATATACTTGATTTAGAGCTCCAGGTATGCGATTATGACCTTTAATGGACATTTCTTAGGTGTATTGTTCATCCATAAATGCCAGGCACTGAGAATATTATTGCGGTATGTGCTTAGTGCTATGTAACTTTGTGGATAAGAGCAGCTGTATCCTCGATGCATTAGTGGTTGCAAGAGGATGCTGCTGGAGCTTGCTCTGTAGTGCTTCCCTCCTGTTCCTTGCTGCTGTTTTTGATCTCTGACTTGCTTGCACTCCTTCCTTTTTCTTACTTGGTTTCTTTGTGGTTCCTTTTTTCATTATCTCCCTTGTTCCCCTGGGGCAGCTTGTTTTGTTAGGACCCTTCATTTTGCATCAACGTGTCCCTAAGGGAAGACTAATAGGAACAGTATCCAAGCAGAGAGGTCTGCGAAAGAATAAATGAGCAGGTCACTTACCCAGAATCTTCTACGGTCCCCTGTACCTTTGGAAGGTTAGAGACACTGTGGGCCAGATGTGGCCAACAGTGTCAGCAGCAGTAAATTTCTTACAAGAATCTGTCCAGTTTCTCTTCAAGTTTATTAATTATCCATTGGAGATGATGAGAGCACTTGGATACCCTAATTAAAGATTCATACTTTGCTTTTCCTCACAGAAACAGTCTCAGTATCATCATAACACCACACACAAAGTGAATTTTGAGTATTTCCAACGTACTTTGATGTGAATGCCTTTTTCTGCCAGTCGTGCTCTTTTGATACCACAGACTGCAATTCCTCTCTCCTGCCTTTGATTTCTCCTAGAGGGAACATCTCATCAGATGTTACTGGGACATGACGAGCCCCGTCGTGGAGCGACACGACCCCAGCAGGCCGTACGCTGAGCAGTACCGAATTGATGCCCAGCAGTTCACGAACCTGTACAAGCTCGTCTCGCCCTGGACGTGCGGGGAGCACACCGATGTCCTCGCCGAGAGGGCATTCCGGCTCCTGGATGAGAACATGGACCGTCTGATCGAGTTCAAGGGGCTCGCCAGCTGCTTAGGTATTGCTCTCACAGGGTGGAAGGTGGGCAGGGGTGGGATGGCACGGTGTGGGACACAGACATCACGTAACTGGCACATCAGGATGCAGACAGGTGTCTTTCTTAGATGTGTCATTCTCCTAACCAGTCACCTCATTTAATATTTAGTGTTACATGAAGTAATTAGATTTCAAAGACAACCTAAGGTCATGATTTGATACTATATTAAAATATATAATAGGAATTTTGTTGAAAATGTAAATTAAAATCATACGTGGGGCTGCATGGAAAGCTAGGAAATGCTCTGTGCCAGATCGTTGCATTTGGTATAGCTTTGAAATTTCGGTATATTATCTGTAATTGCTTCCTCAAGACTTATTTTATTCTTATGTAAGATTATGTAAGATTGTTGACAGTAAGCAGAACAAAAAAAATCTGACCAGCAAGGACTGAGCGTGGTGCTTGAGGCCCCCAGCTGTGCTAACGACATGAGGCTTCCCATCCCAGAATCTGGCTGAAGAACAGTGCTGCATCTCAACTGTTGCCTGACCCCAACTGATAAAAAAGATGCAATACTCAGAAGCTTATAAATTAACGAAATCCATATTCTTGCCATTTAAGCTATTTTTTTAATGTGAACCAAATCAACCTATATTGTATTACGTGATTTAAGTTCTCATATTCTTTCAATTAAAAAAAGTTTTTCACAGTTTTTCAGTCCCTTTGGAAGTTCAGAATCTCATTTCTCCTGGTCACTGAAAATATCAGCTATATTCTGTGTGAAGGAGTTATCTTTTTGGGGCTTATTCTATACAGATCAGCAGTTAGGGCTGTGGGGGAGAAACACTGAGAATCTGATGGCCCCCAAGGAGACGAGTCTTGTGTCTCTCCCCTTTCATGTTCCTGTTTATCTGTGGCAGCAAACAGTCTTTGTTAGGTTCCCTGCCGTTCTCCTTGATATTTTTAAATGATGATGAAGTTCCACAGGGTTCGGTACTCCCAGTCTATCTTACAAGAACAAAGAACAAAACAGATGGCTGTCACCTGCTGTTCCTCATTAACGGGCACAACTTAAAATATTTCAAAGTAATATACTGGCCATATGTTTTCTTACATTGTCCGTGCAAACAATTATCTTTTGTGCACAGAGACGGCTGATTTATTTTAAGCTGTGAAAATAAATGCTCTAGTCCACTTCCTTATTGTTCCTTTTTTTTTTTTCCTTGCAGATGTCATGTATAATGGAGAAATGAATGAGAAGATAAAGTTACTGTACAAGCTCCATATCCCGCCTGGTAAGAAACTTGAAAGGGAATGAATACCTCAGTTTCCCCAAAAAACTCTTGCTTAAAGCTTTTGGGAAAAGGCTGCTTAACTAAGAACCCTGTCTTGCTTCCTTCAGCTGGGAGTATACAGATGGGATTTGCATTTGTAATTATGCTTGCTGCATTTCAAAAACGACTTCAGTTAAAACCTTTTTGGGTGAAATTTATAGATACACAGTGTTAAAGACTCACATCTGCTGCATCCTGAGATATCCTGTAGCCAATTCTATGGTTACTTTTAAGCAAAATATGAACTGCGATAAAACTTCGGATGGCTGTACTCGATTTACACTAAAAATTTCCTTATCACATCCTGATCCACTTCTGATTAGGTGACAAAACTTTGTGGTACTTTCTCTGTGCAAAGTTTTAAATTAAAGATGCCATTCTTGGCATACATCCTACTCTCTCCCTGCAGCACCAGCCTTACTTATATTAAGATAATTTTACATTATGATTTAATGAAGTAACTGCTTAAAAAATCTTTGCCTTATTATTTAGCTTTCTTCAAGTATGTAAATGCTAAAAGCCTAAATAGCCATTGTGCAGCATGTGAAGGATTAATCATTACACTTCCCAATTTTTGGCCAGCTCTCACAGAAAATGAAAGAGACAGCCAGTCACCACTGAAGAATCCTTTGCTGTCAACTTCAAGACCACTAGTCATTGGAAAAGCAAACGGTATGTTGGAAATTATTCTCTAGGCCGTGTGCGTAATGAGATAACCAGCTGTCCATTTGGTAGCCCTGCTCCATTATCTTCGCTCTCTGGTTTTTAATTTGAAATGGTTATTTACTGCAATGACTTGAAAACTAATTGTCCTTTTTCTGTCTACTCCGTAACAGGTGATGCAGTAGATTACCAAAAGCAGTTGAAACAGATGCTGAAGGATCTCGCCAAAGAAAAGGATACGAAAACTGAGAAAGAATTGCCCAAAATGAGCCAGGTATGTATATTACGGGCTGTGGTCTGCTTTTAAAGTGGAGAGCATTCACGAATTAACTGACTAAATACAGCAGTTGAATGCTTTCTGATAAAGTGTAACTTAAGCCCAAGTTCAGATTCAGTCCTTTAGATACCTAGGATTTGGTTACTCTGATCCAGGGAAAAGGCATCGCGTTTAAAATCTCAGCCACCTTCCCAGCAGCTTCCTCTCCTCAGACTGCCTGGTGAGTAGAAGAGTTTCAGGCTCACCCTCACCTGCAGTGTAGCAGGCTGGAAAAAAGCCCTCCTCAATCCCAAAGGATTCCTGAGAATGCATATTGCTGTTCTGTTTTTCCTCACCTCCTTCCTACCAAAGGGGTAACCTAGTTGATTCGTCACCAACCGAGTGATGAATGAGCCAAATGTCAGATGCTGGTAGAAGGAAATCCACTGGGGGAAGGGGTTCCTCTATTAGTAAAACAGGTGTACGGACATAAAATACGAGAACATACCTGGAGTCCCTTCTGTGATGGCATTGCTGAACAAAGTTTTAAATGGGTGGCATGTACGCAGCCTTGCATGGGCTCAGCAGGACCCCATCATCTTGCGTGAAGACATCGCTTGATTGAACTTCCTGAGGGCCCTTCCAGCTTGGATTAACCTATTTTTGTGTGAAGGTTCCGGGCTGACAGATATCCTAACAGGATATTAAAATACCAGCTCGTAGCCTGATAAGCATCTGTGATGTGTGAGCGGGGGAAGGAGCCTGCATTTTATTATTAGAAAAAGAAGAGCTGCTTAGAGATGGAGAGAAATAAGAGACGGGAAGTTGCTTGCAGGCTGCAGGTGGCTACTTTGGTTGTGATTCTATGTAACCACCACCATTTTTCCCCGTTTGTATCCCCTCGTTTGCCTTTGATCATTTGTGATGTCCTTATTGCCTGTTCTGATCAAGGGAGCACAATACTTTCTGTTCTGGTCCCCCTTTTGATTTGTGGTACAGATATTTCCTAGCATCAGTGGAAATTGAAATCCATTTGCTAGCATTTTTTTAAAGCAAGCAGAAGTTTAAAAACAAGCAAGTCCGCACAGAGTATTCTGGATTCCTTTGCAGTACTGTGCCCTCTCCTGCCTCCTACAGCCACCCGCAGCATGGCCGCTCAGCAGTTTTGATCCTAGTTTCTTGTCCTTTACAGAGGGAATTCATTCAGTTCTGCAAAACCTTGTACAGCATGTTCCACGAAGATCCAGAGGAGAACGACTTATATCAAGCCATTGCCACCGTGACCACACTGTTACTGCAGATTGGCGAAGTCGGACAAAGGAGCCTCAGCCTGGGGAGCGGATCGGATGACTTCACTGAGGACTTGCAGCCCGAGGCTGCCGCCTCGGAGCAGGACACTGTTTTTACTGACACTGTGAAGACCCCTCACAAAGACTCTCAATCGTCACCGGTAACCGAAGGGGACTGGACTGTCTCTTTTGAACACATTTTAGCATCCCTCTTGACCGAACAGTCGTTAGTTAATTTCTTTGAAAAGCCCTTAGAACTGAAACCAAAACTTGAGAACGCAAAACTCAATCAATACAGCCTCAAAACAAACGGCATGAGCTGCCAGTCACGGGCCGAGCAGACAAAACTAAGCACACAGTAGCAGCAAACCTGTCAAAAAACAAAATGCACTGACATTATGCCAAAGCACATACTGTAAAAGGCTTTCAGTTAGCAGCGGACTTTTGATAAACAATTTGTTGGTCTGTGGTTTTCAGTTTAATAGCTTTAAAAGCTAAAGAGTGTACAAATTGTTTTGTGCCATTGATTTATTATGTTCTTGTTTTGAATGTAAAAGGAAACATCTGTCTACAGTGTGAAGACACTGCAGTCCTCTTCCGTACTGGGAGTAGTACAGCAGAGGCTGGCTCATCGTCCTTTTAAAAAAAAAAAAAAAAAAAAAAAAGGGGAAAAAAAATCTCAGCTACCGTCTGCAGTTTGTCTGGGTTGCCTTTTTTTGCACTAATACTGAAAACCGTTTCAATGCTGGTAATTGAAACTATTTTAATATATTTGAGTCTATTCCAGTTTGTATGTCTTGCTGACATGTTAAGTGTACATGGACTGTGCTTCTGATGTTGGTCTGTGAAAACATGCACTTTTCAATAAACCCTTTTGTACTAGACTTGCACTGGCAGTACTTCTTGATTTATGTAAGGCAAGTGCCTTTAGCCCCTCTTCATTAAACAAGTTCCCTGAGGTTGTGTCTGCATTTAATGGACTGGTCAGAACCCCCGTGGTTCAGTGAGGTGCAGACGTGTTTGGGAGAAGCCTCCTGTTCTGCCTAGAAGACCAGCAGGGGACCAGCCACAGACTTTATCCCGAGAGACTACATCCACAAAGCACTGTTAAAATACCCGTGTAATGGCTCTTTATTCCCCCAGGAACAAAATGCTAGGACTGCCGCCCACACATTGATCTTCCGTAGTATA
Source organism: Nettapus auritus (assembly GCA_011076525.1). Lineage (NCBI taxonomy): Eukaryota > Metazoa > Chordata > Aves > Anseriformes > Anatidae > Nettapus > Nettapus auritus. Next base: position 140,208,741 of record CM021765.1, read on the forward strand.
TTCACACGTAGCAGAAGCCTAGTGTTATTAAAAAAATAAAATTCCACCATTATATACAAGCCCCAGTGAAGTAAGGTATTTGAAGAGCCTGACACCTGTTCAATTCAATGCTTTATCAATGAGAGCTTGAAGAGACCAGACAACACACACAAAGAAAGACTTAAAAACTTTCTTTTTATCGTTTTATTGTAACTAAAATGAATTTAATTTTCATCCACGTTGACTGTCTGTAGGCCTGCAGAACAAGAAATTGTATCATTATCTATTCCCAGGACAATTCCCTTCATGTGTATGCAAGTCTTCCCAAGAGAAGTCCCCCTACAGTTTCAAAGCTAGTTTGCTGATCTACTTCTGCAAAAACAAACTGTACAGGCACAAATGAAAGTTCCATCTTAAATTATTTTGCAAACAAGATACTTTTCAGCTGACAGGCAGAAAGGCTCAACAAACTTGAGCCTTCAACATCAGGTGTGCTTCACGTAGGAAAACACAAACCTTAAACCACGCTAACAACTATGGTCAGTGTTTTTTATTCCCTCAAAATTTATGTTTCTATTATTTCACTGAATTCACTACTCGGGTTTTAATGCTGATCAGGCTAACTAGCATTCCTGCTCTCTACAGTAGAGTAGTTAAGCCAGCTGTTTGGCCCCTTCTGCATGCTTTTCCTCCCAGTTTCATACTGCAGGAGGAGCTGTCCCGCTCCACTAGCTGCTCACTGCAACACGGTGTGGAGAAAGAGACAGTACGCAATCTCACCTTTGAATGTTGTGACTGGTACGTAGGTAACCAGTGTGTACAGCTTGTTTGGGGAATCTTCATCCTCGTTGCGTTTTCTGGACAAACGCACACGGATGCGGTAAGGAACGTTCCTAAAACGCAGATGACGTTAATTTTCAATAAAGTACTGATTTTTTTTAGTTAATAGGGAAGAAAAAGGGACTTTGCTCCATGGCTACTAACCTCCCTGATTTCTTAAGCTTTACTTATTTGTGCAAGGACGTGAGTCAACTCTGTTTCTGCCTCGGCACCGTAACACGAATGAAAGCCTGTGCCTTGCAGTTTGTACTGTTTGCCCCTGAGCAGCTTTCTTATTTTCAAGTGAGCAAGTAAGAGTTAACTGAGCTTTGAGTTAGCTGAATCCATGATACAGTGGGTGCATGGAGTCAGGAGCGCACCATCCGTCTACTACTGATCCAGGAGATACACCGTGTAAATGACCATGGAGCACAGCAGGAGTGGGATCAGCAAGCAGCTGTTACCAACAAGCCTGTGTTTGAACAGAATGGCTCAGTTGGAAGGGACCTTCTGAGGCCACTGAGTCCAACTACCTGACCACTTCAGGGCTGGAGGGCATCATCCAAATGCCTCTTGAACACTGACAGGCACGGGGCCTCAACCAGCTCTCTAGAAAGCCTGTCCCAGTGTTTGACCACCCTCCCAGATAAGAAATTTTCCCTAATCCCTGCCTAACCCCCCCAGCACAGCTCTGTGCCATTCCTGTGTGTCCTGTCACCGGTGCCCAGAAGCAGTGTGGCACCTCCCTCTGCGCTTCCCCTCCTCAGGATGCTGCAGAGAGCATTGAGGTTAACCTCTCAGCGTCCTTTCTCCACACTGGACAGCCCAGGTGTCCTCAGCCTCCTCACAGCACATGCCTTCCAGCCCTTCTGCCTGCTTTGTTTCCCCCCTTTGGATGTTTTCAAGTACCTTAGTGTCCTTTTTATATTGTGGAGCCCAGAACTGCACACAGTATTCAAGTTGAGGTCACACCAACACTGAATGCAGTAGGAGAACCACCTCGTTGACCGGCTGGCTGTGCTGTGTTTAATGCACCCAAAATGGGGTTTGCGCTCTGGCTGCCAGGGCACGCTGCTGGCTCGTGCTGAGCCTGCTGCCACCAGCACCCCCAGGGCCCTCTCTGAGGAGTTGCTCCCCAGCCACTCAGCTCCTGTCTGTGCCTGTGTCCTGAATGTGTCCGACGTGCTTTCCTGAACAGAAAATAGGGAGGGGAACAAATAACCCTGCAACTACCCCGAAAGCATGTCAAGAGTCAGGGCACTGCCCAGTCTGTGTGCCAGAAGTCAGGGTGCGATTTTAGCAAACATCACAGCTCAACCAAGATCTCACTTACGGGAATATAACTCATCAACATTTCTTCCTCACAATGGCTACCAAACCACAACTGAATCGCTGAGATGGTTTTGTGACACTAAGTCACAGCCTCACATCCTCCCCTCATACTGCGCAAAACATGATACTGAGGGCAGGCACCAAACAATTTGTCTGCACTGCTTCTGAACTAACCTCCTACCTCAGATGACCTCAGGGTTTTGGACTAGTCTTGCTCCCAGTACTTCACACAACTTGAGAAGCAATTTCCTCCTTGCTGAACCTTCTCGGAGCACACTTACTAAATCAGACCTAGCACAAAGCATTTTTATCCATACATTAAGACCCAGGAACTTGCTTCAATTCACCCCCATCTGAAGTCGAAAGCATTTCTCACAACTTCGCTTGGATCCCTGACCACCGCGCTGGCTGACACTGCCATTTTGGCTTCTCCTGACCCTCCCGGAGGAAGATGTTCTACTTTGCACACATTAGCAATGCTGGATGAGTGAAAATTGCAGTTCAGCTCACAGTGGGAAGACAGGTGTGGTGACTTTGCACTCCACAAGTTAGTGTAAGGAAGCCCTAGTTAGCTGCTCTCATTATGCTGTCACCTGGCTCAGCTGCAACTTCTCTGCGTATGAACCCGAACACCTTCACAGCAAGGACAGAAACACGATTTGGGCCATCTTCCTGCTCTGTTTTTGAAAGAAGGGTTGGCCAAAGTGCACAGCTCCAGGTGAGGACTGTGAATATGGCACAGGCTAGACTTAGGCATCTGTTTACTGCAAGATGTGGTTTAAAACAAGGGCCTGTGGGTGCTCAGTTCACCACTTACAGTACGAATCCCTGTCAGGTAACTTTGTATTATGCCGTAAGAGGTCCCACTCCTCTCGGTCTTTTCATAAAACCCTTTGGGCCACCTTAACACGTCCTATCAACTCCCAAATCAACAGCAAATTAACCACAGCTGTACTATTTTGGTCCCCAAGCCCCTTGTCACTTGTACTTTCAGGCCAAGATGAGTGGTCCTATTTAACACACCCCTCATGATTTCCTTGTGCAGCATCTGCCAGCTCACCATGCTTCCAACCCTAACCCTGTTTGGGCACCTTACGCAGACTCCAGGTACCTGGCCTGGGACTGCAGCTACCACCAAGTTTCTGAAACCTGCCTGCTGCAACTGGGGAGGTACAATACAATACCCTCAATCCCTTTTTTTGGTGCACAACATTTTTTTCTTCCATATTCCTTCTCCCTTTGGGTTCTTACTAGAGGCAGAGTGCAGGTCTTTCAACTAAAGAAATTTACTGAAGCTTTGCTGAGGGAGCTGAGCAAACACAGAGGTGACTGAAAGCTTAGCTTCGCACACACCCTGTAAGAAAGGAAGCATTTGGCTACAGACTTGTCTACCCCTTGAAGTCCTTCCTCATCCAAGCCAGAAAGCTGCCGAGACGTACCTTATTCCTTTAGCCCAGACTGCCTTATTCAACCTGGTGTCGATGCGAACGTCAGGAGTACCCATTTCTTTCATTGCAAATTTGCGGATTTCCTTGAGAGCGCGCGGTGCCCGCTTCTTGAACCCCCTAGGACAAACAGGAGAGCCATTTGTTGAACTTGAGGGATCTGTCAGCACTGGGCATTTGTTGCAGCGGTCGAACACTGATACTCTCTGAACATACAATTCAAGTCATTTTGTTTAGCAACCTTGGCTGCATCATAGCTTGACCAGGCCTTTAGGTAGTTGCTCACCTCCAGGTCTAACAGGCCCCGCAGCGGGTTATGCTCAGCATTACTTAGAAACAACTCTTCATATTTACTGCTAGAAATCAGGGCTTCACGCATGGGACAAGGACACACAAAAAGTTCATCATCTCTGAGTATCTCATGCCCCCCAGACCAGCAGGGCCTGAGCACAGGAACATCAGCATGATGAGCAGTCAGGGTACCACTGCTTCCCTTCCTCACCCACAGGTTTTTAACAGTCCGCTGTCTCATTCCTCCCCTACTCCAAGTTAATTTCAGCAATTTCAAACTGGTGTGACCTGGATATAGTTTTCTTCCACGTGACTGCACCATACACACATTAAGAGGATCAAAGGGAGAGCCAGTTTCTCACAACTCCTCTTAAGCACTGTGCTGCTGCTACATGGCTGTGTGAGACTCAGCGTGCTGTCAGGGGCAAACTTACTCTCATCTACACAAACACACACAAACCCCAGCAAATACTGTTCACCTTAAATCATACCCCAATTCACAACTCACACAACGCAGTGCTAAGCACAAATCCAATTATTTGATTACAACAGTATTTATTTTCTACAACTTATTATAACAGACTAAATTTTAAACTTCATTTGGGAAAGAATGACAACTTGGGCACACAGGTAAATAGATCTACCCACAAATTAAGGCCAGGAAATCTAGTCCTGGAGTTTAAAACCCACCAAACCTACTCCCAAATGACACTTCATTTCACAGATAAACCCCAAGAACTTACACGCCATGGATCCGCTTGTGAATGTTGATGGTGTACTCCCTGGTTACCACCTCGTTGATGGCAGACCGTCCCTTCTTCTTCTCGCCACCCTTCTTCGCAGGAGCCATTTCAGCAACGCTGAAAAGCAGCCACGCACAAACACGTCAAGCACGCAGCGCTCCCTCCCACATTCCCCGGCTCCTTGCTGTCACACAGCTCCCACACTAAGTTATTCCGGATCGGGTCGCAGTTTCATCGCTGGGGTCGCACAGTTTAAGCAGCATCTTCCCACCCCCACAGCCCATCTCCTATCTCCGTGACAGGTCTGCAACCCCCCTCTGAGGCTCTCCAGCCCCTTCCCGGCACCCTGAGCCCCCCATCTTCCTCCCTTAGCCCTCCCAAACCCTTCACAGGGACCAGGGGGGCTGCCCGCCAGTCCACGGTGCCCGGGAGCCCCCTCAGATCCCGCCGCCTCCCCCGGCACCCTGCGGGGCTCCCTCAGCCCCGCGCTAGGCCGCACCCTCCCCCCAGCTCCCCGCTGGCCCGATGCGGGCGGCCCCCGCCTCCCATCCGGGACCCCCGGCCCGCCCCGCGCCCAGGGCCGCCCCCGGCACCATCCCGGCCCTGGGGCTGCCGCCGCGGCGGGCGGATGGCGGCGGATGGCGACGGGCGGCCCCGCTGCGCCGCTTACCCTGCCCGGGCGCGGGCCGGAAAGGACGGCGCAGGGCAGGCTGGGAGACACGGGCACTTCCGGGTGGCGGCGGGCGCTCACTGCGCAGGCGCTGAGGGAAGGGCGGGAGCGCGCCTTGGGGAGCGGGGGCGCGCGGGGCGCGGCGGGGGCGCGCAGCGCGGGCCGGCCGGCCGGTGGTACCCTGTGAGGCGCCTCAGGGAGCCCGCCCGCCTCTTTCCCGGTGCTGGTTGCTCTGTCGGGGCCGTGGTGTAATGAAGGAGGTGGCAGGCCAGCCTTGGCTGTGAAACTGCCCTGGCAGGCTGTGTGCGCTCAGCAGGGAGCGAGCAGTCACCCAAGCCTGGAATCGGTGTGTGGAGAAGTGAGGCAGAGCACGAAAAACTCGATCCTGAGCTAAATCTGCCCTAAAAAGTGCACCAAATCCTTACACACAACATACTGAACCCTGGTATTGGAAGACACCCCCCCATATTTACAGCTTCTCCCTCATAACTACTTACAGAACCGCTGGCTGTAGAAAAGTGTTTGCCCCACGCCTGAGCTTGTTTTGGACATAGCCACTGAAAATCAGGAGGTGTACCACAAGCATCCCTGGGAATAAAATGATTTCTCAAAGGGGTTTTCTCTTCCTGTGACCTCTCATTTCTTAGAAAGAGCGGTCAGGTGCTGGGACGGGTTGCCCAGGGTGGAGTCACCGTCCCTGGGGGTGTTCAGGGAAAGGTTGGACGTGGTGCTTGGGGACATGGTTTAATGGGTGGTGGTGCTAGGGGGATGGTTGGACCAGATGGTCTTGGAGGGCTTTTCCAATCTTAGTGATTCCATGATCATAGTAATGGAGACCCACAAAGTGCTACTGTCATGGGTATTTCCTCTGAGGTGCTCATGTGCCTTCATCATCTCTTGCCTGCATGAACTGTTTGGCCTACAGATGGACAGATTTCCCTTCCCCTTGGCCAGATTTCCCTTCCCCTTTCCTAAACTAAATCTGTACAGAAGCGGATGGCATTTGTGAAATTAGCTTCTACATAGCTGATGTGTCTTTACTAAGGTTTGTCAATAGTTAATGGAAGAGAGAATTTCCTTCAGACATCAAGTGAGAGCACCTTAGGATTTAGCTCTTTAATCTTCATCTGGAGGGGTCACTCTTGCTTCACTGAATGTAAGAACTTAAAGACGAGCCTGCTAACTCAGGTATCTAAGACAGCTGCCTAAAGCTACTGGCAGAAACACTTTCTTAGAGACCAGATACTTGATTCCCTCATCTTCCTTCAATAAAACAGAAGGATTGTATGGACGGAAAACCTGTGTACCAATCAGTATTACCAGTCAGTCTTACTGTGGAAGCAGCAGGGTCATTTACCAGCAGGTTTTCTCTGGGGATTTTTTTTTTTTTTTTTTCAGAAGGTTTTTCAGAACTCCATTTTCTGAGGTGAACCTTTTTTATTTTTCTGAAATTTTACTTTCATCATTTCCAGCTCCCAGCCCAATTATCTCCATTGTTCCTCTATAGCATGGAACCAGGGCTGTGACATGATCCTTGGTACAGAAGTGTGAGAAGGACAGCACTGTTTGCACTCTCTTGAAGGTGAGGCTGTCTCAGGCAGCTGCAAGATGCCCTGAGGGGCTTCTGGAAGCCTTCCCTTCAATCTTGCCATGACGGATGAACACGTTACCCTGTTATCCACCTTGTTCTCTGTTGGATGTTGCTGCTTCTGCCAGAGAGTCAGCAGAGGCAAAGCAGACCTGTACCTTGGCTGCTCCATTTAGTTGCAGTCAGTTTGAATTTAACATGAAAAAGTGTCTGCACAAAGATGCCAAAGCAGAAACTATTCTCTCTGTGGTGGGAACATGTGAGCAAATCTAGCAGAGGTATATCAGAAAACTCAGGACAGAGATGTCTTTAAATTGTGAAGCTGCTGCTTAGTGAACACGCATCAAAGCCCTGGTATATGTTGGGTCAAACCACTCTAAACTCTCTGTTGTGCCCTATGTTTGCCCCAGTCCAAAACTGGGTGGTTGGAAGTAAAGAGCTGCCTAAGACCATCACAGTTTTAAGCAAATGAAAAATGAGCTGTCTGGGTTAGCAGCTTATTTAATTTCCTAAGCTATCATTCTCATCGCCTATGCCATATCACAGATCCCATAAGATAATATTTGTTTCTGGTTAATCAGTTGCCAAACACCTTGCAAAGCCATAGCTCATACTATAAAATCTAAGGTGAATCACATAGTTGAACAGCCACAGGAAAATGTGTGCCAGTCCTGCAATAAAGCCTTTTGGCTATTTTATTTTATTCTACAAATAAAGACACTGTCCATCATCATATGGAAAAAAATAATAGTTTGAGTCGTATATAGCATGAAACAGTAGTACCCTTCACATTTCTAATTCATTAGTTTATTACAAAATATCCACTCACAAAAAAGCACAAGCACAATCTTTATACTTGTGAAATGAGTTGATATTTCATATACAAAATAATTTCCACATAATTCCATATAATTTTATTTTATATAGAAATAGGTCATTATTACAACAGCTGTACAATACACTACTTTTTATTTAATAATTACATAAAATCTTTCTTAGAAACATATCAACAGAAAACATACAAAAAAAGCGAAAAGTGCATTTCTTTTTTTTCCCCCCAAAGGAAAATTCAATCCTAAATGTTATAATGAAAGAGATATGTAATAGTCTGCAGCATCCCGAGTCAGTGGGCCGAAACACAGTGCATATTTCTCAGAGACTTGCAGTGAGTGAGTTATTTAGCTTGAAGAAGGATCCGTTGTGTAGTATGGGAGAGTTGCATGATTGTGCTTACAAGTTGTGTTCTTCTTTGCAATCACAATTCATATATATAAAACAGTCCAGTGTTTTTTTGTTTTTTGTTTTTTGTTTTTTTAGTTGTGAAGAACAGTTAGGATAAGCTGCATAATACTTTTCAGATTCTAAATCAAGGGTTGTGAGCTGTAGACCATCTTCACCAATGACCAGGCTTTCTTCTCCATTGGATGTGCTAATTTGGCCACAAGAATAAGGAAACAAACTTCTCTTTACAGAAAGTGCCTAGGTTTTGTCCTCTGTGCAGTTGTGCAAAATAATAACAATAATCATAATAAAAATAATCTCTTGTTCTCTCCTCAATAGACCTTTGACGCAGTGCTTTTCATACACAAAAGAAGAACTGAAACAGTGAAGGCCAAGTACCTCAAGTGTCTGTCAACAGTCTTTTGGAATTGCCAGACAGCTTTCTGAGCGGCACGCCGAGCTCGAACTCCTCCTCCCGTGCACCCGGTGACGGTGGAGTTTGCACAGGACGGTGCTCCTCTTTGTTCTGCTCTGCGCAGAGCGTACTGCGCTCATGAGACAGCGCAAACTGGACCCTGCGTGCCCTAAGTGCGCTGTGTGCGGCAGTCTGCGCCCTGTGGCATCCTTCTGTCACAGAGCTCTGAAAGAAAGGCTTGTGCAAAAGCCGAAACAGTAAGTACAGAGTCATTCTCTCCTGCCCCATGTGCCCATTGGTTAAAGCTAATCGTGCATTGATTGTGCTGGTGGGACTCTATCGCAGTGGCTGTGGTAAATTTGATGATTCTGATAAGCTATTGCTTCTTCTTGGTAGTTGCTGCTGCTGCTGCTGCTGTGCTTGATGATACCCCATGTTTCCTTGCTGTGGTGAGTAAGATGGCAGGAGCAAAGAATCGATTTGCTCATTGTGCAAAGAACTTGGTGTTTGCACCTACAGATAAAATAAAATTCATCGTGTTGTTTGATTCTTTCACGTTAGAGCTCGTCGTCCTCAATGTACAGCGTGCTTAAAAATATTACTCTTTTTGCTGGCTTTTATCTCTGGGGCTGTGTGCTTGGCATGGGGTTAGCCTACCTGTGCTAGAAGGAACAGATTTAAATTGCAGCAAAGAAGATTACAATTAGGCATTGAGAAAGGTTTTCTAGTAGGAATGCACTGCCTAGGATTTGCGGGTTATTCTGAAAAGCCTGTTTAAGAACAGGCTGAGCAAATATGTCAGAAATGACCAGGCTAGATGACAGAAATGAAGCAGAAATAACACAGGGGATCCTAGTGGACCTCATGAGGCCCCTTCTAGCCCTTTCTTTTTGTGAGTTTACCGTAGGGTGCGGCATTGCAGTGTTGAAGTCGATGTGAATTTTGCAGATGCTTGTCTGGGAATGGTGTCTGCCATGTTTTTTCGTTAATTCTCAGCTATGACAAGGATTTCGTTTTTCAGTGTGATCGTATGAAGTCGATGATATTCTTTCAGTGATTCCAGTGGAGATGTGATCAGGTTTTATAGACTCAGTTGAGCTCCTTCTGAGTTAATAGACACCTCTTTTCCCCCCTTCCCCTTAGCTTTACGTGTGCTGAATTAGGTAAAAAAAAATAAATCAATATTTTTATATCTTCAAATCACCTGGTGCTTCCAGGTGATCTGCTCCAATTCATCTTCTTTGCCTTGTGGAGTTGAGGAAATATGTTAATTTATGGAAGGGATATGGATATCTGATCCCGATCTTATTTTATGTTGGTGCTGGTAATTAAAAATCATCTTTTGACTTGTAAACTAAGCAAATTTTGTATTTAATAAAGAGTACAGAATAAATCCTAAGGCAGCAATTTTCTCCATCTAGAAATACACTTTAAATACATCCAGGATAATCTGATTATGTTTCCAATGTACAGGATTAGTAATTTCCTTTGAAATATTCTGTTCTCACTGCTCCCTTGCTATACTGGAAGGGTACACGACACTGTATCAGTGTCTTGCACATTTCAGTTATCTCTGAAATGGCCATCTCTGCCATGATCAGGCTCCCGCTGAAACTTACAGCTTGTCAAGGCTTGCAGGCCCTGTGTGCACAGCCCGTTTGCCTTATTATTCTGTGAGTGTGTTTTATACATCGTCCTCTTTGTCCTTCCCTACCTGCAGGTAGCGTTGTTGCTGATGCTGTTGGTGCTGGAGTTGCATAGGTGGCAGAGAGGATGGCTGGGAAGGAGGTGTCGTGGCAAACCCTTGGTTTAACACTGCTTGTCCCATCAGAACGATTGGAGAGCCACTGCTGGAAGTCTGCACTTCCAAACTTTGAAACATTTGTTGGTTTTGAGAGTATCTGGGGAAGAAAGAAGTAAAACAATCAAGAACAAACCAGTAGAAACAAAGGTCTTCTCCTAGGATATGGGCTGGGCATCAATAGTCTTCATAAATAATTCTCAATAAAGGATTACAGGGCATTGGACCTGCACACATGAAAACCAGCAGCATTGACTTAACACCGTACATGAGCTGGACTCGGAGGGCAGAATACATCTCACCTCAAAACCCAGATCACATTTTAGACTCATTAGAGATTCTGGTTTATGCATGTCTTCTCTTCAGCCACAGATTCACATCCCAGGCTCATTAAAGCACTTGGCCTTTGATTTTGTATTAATAAGCTGAGTTCTGAACTGCAGCAGCTGAGAAGTAGACACATTCCCCGTTCTGCTGCCTGTGCTTCTATATGACTGCCTTTGGGGATGGTAATCTCCTGCAGAATGGCTAGGGTTGATTACTTTTTAAGCTGCTCATAGACATTGCCAAGTACGGTCAGCAGTTCCCATAGCTGTGACCCACATTGTAGGACCAGAAGAAGTCTCTAGAAGTCCTCTGGACTGAGGGATGAGCCAGAAACAAAATAGCTGCTGTTGCTAGTCTGCTTTTGCACAGCAAAACCCAAATATTTGTTGTTTTGTGGAAGGCTGTGGGTAAAACCACAAGGAAGCTACTGCCAACCCAGCCTAATTCTGTTTATCCTGTAAAGGGTGATGAGATCATAGTGTGGTGTGTGTTTGTTAAACAGCTGTTCAAAATTAGGGGTTGGTCAGAAATGCTAAGATTTGGGTACTTATACAAGCCTGTGAGCTCCAAAAAAGTGTCCTGTGATTCAGACAGAATAAGTGAACAGGAGATGAATCTTTGAAATTTGAGCCTTTTTTTACTTAGCGGCTTAAAAGCAGATCTCAACTACAGGTCGATATGTTTTAAGGTGGAGGTTTTAGCTCAAAGTAATCTTAAACAGCAACAGTGAGGTCTGAAAAAAAACCAAAGTACTGAATACCTACATTCCTGAGGTGACATAAAGAATTGCTTTAATGATGTTCAAACATTATCATTTTGGCAGTTCACGATTGAGGACAGTGACCAAAAAAAAAAAAAAAAAAAGGGGAGGCTGACCCTGACACTAGAAGGCAGGCTCAGCCCAGTAATGCACTCCTCTATTCATAACTTCTTCATCATCTTACTAAAAAAGGCTGTTTCCCCTCAAAAACAACTTTGGTGTTTTTGACAAGTCACATACTTAGCCTGGGATCCAGCCATGCTGAGGTCTGAAGGGTGTCTTGCATTACAGGACCCGGGCATCATTGGCTGAATAGGTTGGCTGAGCAACAGTCTTGCACATGGAAAAAAGAAAAAGTGATAGTGCTGTGAGAGAAGGACCATATGCATGCCACATTCTGAAAACAGAAAGGATGCTTTTAGAGGCACAGCTCAAGACTGAACGTTAGGAGATGTAAGCTCAGATCTAGGCTGTAGCAGATGCCTCCTGGGCGCTGCTGGGTGGAGGTTTGGGTCTGTGCCCTTCAATCCTGGTCACCTGGGTGTCCTTCTGAGCTGCTAGATTTCAGGAGAGGGAAATTTGTTGTTCCTGCTGGTTTCAGTGGGAACGGCTCCTATTGCCTGAGTATCTGTCATCTTTTTGGTTTAAAGAAGCATGTAGGCTGGAAAAGACCTTCAAGGTCTAGCCATCAGCCTAAACTACCAAGTTCATTGCTAGACCGTGTTCCCTAGCGCCATGTCCACACATCTCTTAACTGCTTCCAGGGATGGGGACTCCTCCTTGGACAGTCTGCTCCAAAGCTTGAGCACCCTTTCAGTGAAGAAATTCTTCCAGATATCCAGTCTAAACCTCCCCTGGATCAACTCGATGCTGCTTCCCCAGGTCCTATCACTTGTCCCCTGAGAAAAGAGACCGACACTCTCCTCACTGCAACCTCTTCACATAGCTGTACAGAGCGATGAGTTCTCCTCTCCTTTTCTCCACACTAAATAACCCCCATCTCCCTCAGCCGCTCCTCATAAGTCCTGTTTTCTAGTCCCTTCACCAGCTTTGTTGCTCTTAATGCATTCCAGCACCTCCACATCCTTCTGGTAGTGAGGGGCCCAAACCTGAACACAACGCCCGAGGTACGGTGTCACCAGTGCCAAGAACAGAGTGACAATCGCTTCCCTCGTCCTGCTGGCCACACCATTTCTGACACTGGCCTGGATGCCATCGTCCGTCTCACCCCATCCCTCACCCACCCACTGAGGGCAGCCCGAGATGGTGGCCACCCGGGTGCCCTCCTGTGTCTCGCCCTACCTGAGCTGCTGGTCGTGGCTGCAGCCGGCAGCGGGTGGACCAGGGCCGGGGCCGGGGCCGCGGCGGGGTGGTGGGGCTGCAGGGGCCGTGGTGGGGCCAAACGGTGGGGCCGAGGCACGGAGAGGACGGCCACCACCCGGTGCCAGCTCTGTGCTCCTCACCGCCTTTGGGCCCTGCAAGAGAGCAGGGAGAGGTGGCTTGGGGTGAGGCCTGGTTAGCCCCGCTGTGAAAGCCCTGTGATGGCAGCAAGCCTTCCTAAAGGAAAAGCTGTTTGGTGTGTGGGAGGTTAAACGCTATGGCTGAGGGGTCTGAAGCTAATGGCACCGCTACATTCGCCGCATGCCCAGGCAACAGAAATAAGAGCTAGGTTTTCTGGGAAGGGAGGCACAACAGGTGGGTGGAAGAGCAAAGACTGGAAATGCCAAGAAGCCTGCAGTAAGACAAAAATTCTGTGCCAAGCCTACTTGTTTTCACAGATCTCAATTACAAATACCTGAACCCAAACTTTTTATTTCCCTGTACAGAAGCCTGTATCACTCCCAACCTGGGCATCTCTCACGAGTTTCCACGAACCCCAACAGCATGCCACTGCAGCAGACACCAGGTTTTATGGCATCTGGTTAGATTCAGAGCAAGCAGGGGTAAAGCTCATTTTGAGAGGTCGCACTGCTGTCACTGGTATTGCTAGTTTCCACTGTGCTGTCAGGTTTCTTTTGTGATCAACGTGAACCATCTGCACTTTTTGCATACCTGCCCTTCTCTGTTTTAGAGCTGGAACAGCTGCTCAGGTAACCCTCCTAGCTGAGGTCTTAAAAAAGGGATTTAAGGTAAAGTAAATGCTGTAGGGACACCCTTTATATAGCCTGCCCTTATATAGGAGAATAGGGAAGGAAAGGGAAAGGCACACTTGCAGGACTGACATGACTTCACTAGCTTGTTCAGTAACAGCTCAGTGTCTTCTTTCCATATTAAATGCTCCTCTAGTCAAAGAAGTGATTACCTGGCTCGATATCACACTTGCTTCTCTCAGTACTTGCTGGTTCGGTGTTTGCGGAGATGCAATTTGTCCAGGGAGCTGAGGACTGGGGACAAGCTGCTGCTGAGAAATGACCCCTGGCCTCTGCTGTAGCTGCTGCGGCTCTGGCTGCTGAATATTGCTGAAGCTCAGGGACACCGTTGGCTGCTGTAGGAACATCTGGAAAAGAAGGGGGGGACACACATTTTATTGACATAGCCCAGCTGTCACGGATAATGAAGGTTACAATTTAATCCAAAGATATGTTCTAAAATAAAATCATCACAGCTCTGAATTCACCACACATTTACTGCTAATTGGAAATCACATTTATTTCCTACATTAACAGTTCTGCTGTCTCTGGTTTCTTTCTTTCTTCTTCTGAAAATGCATTCATTACTCATGAAATGTGTCCTAAAGGTAGAAGCCCTCTCTCCATGGGGAAGGCAGAGCCCTCGTGAGAGCAGTTCGCTGTACATTCACCATGTTCTGGGGCATCCTGACCAGAGAGCTGGGAGTAACTCTATGTCTTTTCAATCCTTTCATTTCTCTGTTCAACAAACCAGCCTGCCTTTCAGGCAAGGCTGCTTTTGAATTTGTCTCAGAAAATTCAACACCTTCTATACAGTTGGGTCACTGAGCGTATTTAATGAGGCCACAGCCAGGCCAGAGTTGACCGTGTTGAATGGCTGTGTCCTTATCATTGAGAAGATGTGTAAACAGACCGTCACTGTCATTTATCTGATTTCCCGTCAGGTAGCTGTACCCTGGTGTTCTTCCTAATCAGGCCTTGCGTTTGACTTGTGCAAAAGAGCCAGCAGCCCCTCTGTTAGTGTTTCTGTAAATGATTCGCTCTCCATTCTTGCATTGCAAGAAGAGTCTTTCTTCTTTAAAAGTTGCAGGGCTTTGGAATATTTTTGCTATTCTAGAGGCTATTTCTTTTAATAGAGCCACACAAAAGAAAAAAGGCATCTTTTAAAACTATTAATTATTAATGCTACAAGCTATCTTTGCAATATTTCAAACCTGTTCTCTTGCCACCAACGACTGTACAAAGCAACACTTCCCAGGTAGTTGAAGGCATTTTTGGCTCTAGTTCTGAATCCACACCACTTCTACAAGTGTGGAACTCCATTATTTTAAGTGGAGCTACTTAAGGCTTAAATGAAATCAGAATCACAATTATTCTCCTCATTACTCATCCATCAGTCTCATGCCTAGCAGTACATCTGAGGTACACCCAGTAATTAGTACACCTTTCCGCAACTTATTGCTGTATTAGCAATTCCCTAAACTATCATGTCCCCTGTAATTTCTCTTGGAAGAAAACCCCGCACCTTTCTCTAAAGAACCGGCACAATGCACTGCTTTTCTCTGCATAAGTATGGTCTGATCCATCATATTTGTGCTTATATATCTAGCTATTAAAACACAGTTTTTAATTTACTATGATAAATCTGTAATGAATCTGTGTGTGCCAAGATTTGACTCAGAATTGAGTTACAGACAAAGCTCACGGTTAATCAGTTACATTAATCAGCTGAGAGAGGTGGGCAATTAATGAAAATGTTAATGGACCTACAGCAATGTCTTGTTTCAGGTGCTGTAGGCTAACTACACCTCAAAGATGTCTGATAGAAATAAATGGGTCAAGTAACAGAGCTGTGTCTGCTTGTAGTAGGTCTGAAACTAGCTCTGAGTGTTTTCTTTTAAAAACAGTGCTCACAGGGTTTGGAGCCATTACATTTCAGAAAGACAGATGGTCTTGCAACTTCTGCCAAATAAATAGGTCTTATTATGAATAAATCAAAGGCAGAAGTTATGAAAATTCATTTTCTTGTTTATTTTCTGTATATAGAAGCTAAGTTTTGAACATGTTCAGTAAATGAACCTGATTAGCTCTAGTAATGAAATGGGTCTCCATTGATATGAAATGTTTAATGTAAAATTCAGAACAGGTAAGGCAAGTGGTGTGCTTCAAAAACGTCATGTGGAATGTGAGCCCACTGTTTCTGGAAGATCAGCACAAAGTAAGACCGTAAGGAGCAATATCTTAAGCATCCTCCCTGTACAAGGCACACAGTGCTGGCGAAATACCAAGTTCATCCAATGCAAACTCAACATCCATCAATGCAAATGTTGGGCAGGGTGGGAACTTACAGCAAATGACTTACTCTGCAGGGAGCTGCCTGTGTGCATGCCTTACTTTGAGGCAAAGGCCAAGTAGATTATTCTTGAAAGAAAGCAGAGCAACCTACTTTGCAATTACCAGCATGTGCCACTGGGTAGGAAAGTGCACAGCTAATGGTTGGCAGCTAGCACACTATAAATTTACAACCAAGTTTATCACAGTAAAACAATTTCTTTTATTCATGTGTTCATACCCTGAGAGACCTATGTGCGTTTCATATCTAGGGACACTCTCCATTGCATTATAATGGCCAAAGAAGCATTATTTCTGTCAGAACACAAATGTTGGGGAAAAACAAGCTCAGGGCAGGAAGCAATGGTGCCATTTAACTCGTGTCCCCACAGACTGGAAGACTCAAGATGCCTAATCAAGAAACGAGTTAACCTAAGAGAGGATTGAAGTGGGGAGTTGCTACCTGCAAGTAAGCCTGAAAGCAAGAACATACTTCATTTGTACAAAACAGTGTTTTTTCATTATGTGTTTCTTTCATGACAGTCCTGCCTGAATTCCTCTGAAGCACAAAAATGCTGCAGCTTTAAATAGCAACAGAAACCCCATAATAAAGAAAAAAATCTTTCTCAGTCTGAGCAAATCCAAGCAGATAAATTAGCAGCCCCGTAACTGCACTGACGATAGCGACACGTCTCATGGCTGATTTTGTGGACTGCAAGGCCAGCGAAACATCTTATAAATACTTTTTAATTGGCCAGATTGTTAAGATACACAGCAAAGCTGTGAGGGAGGGAAGGGACCCTCTGACACAGCTGCCCCCTCATCCCGAGATAGACGGTCCCTGCAGCTAATGGGTGAATTGCATTGGCAAGACATTGTGGGGGAGACAGCTCTTTGACTCTTCCTGCTCCTTGGATAATCAGGTGGTGATAACCTTCAGGCTCATCGTTACAGAAGGGAAGACTCCTTATGTAAAATACCAGCACTGGGAACCTGAGGTTCACAGACTTCGAAGGGAGGCTGGTTTGTGAATCAGGGTGGATGTGGACGGTCTCATTTGCAGTTCTTGCAAGCTGTTCAGGCTCAGCTCTTCTTTCTGCTTTCCTCTCCACCCGCAATTCATTAGCTAGACTGCTCAAATCTGGCACAGACACGGCATCCTTCAGACTTCTGAGGTTACTCTTGCTGCTGCCACCCTTAATGCTTTCGTTTGTCAGGAAAAGCAGTATCAGAGATTTAATGGGGTTTTGAACACTCTTCTTCAGGGCCCACAGCCCTCCTGCTAGTTTGGTCTTTCATCACACAAGGCTCTTGGAAATAGTGACAAATGCAGACGACTGTGCTCAACATCCGTCCAGTTGGGAAAGCGCTTCTTGGTGGACTGCTGCACTACAGTTTTGAAGACCTCTGAAGGAAATGGAAATGGGGCTCAATTCTCCACAGAGCTACCTGTACACTTCTGTGTAGAAGGGAGGGAGCCGGGGGGGAAGATATGCTAATAAATGAACTAACGAGGGAAAAGGAGAGAATGCTTCCCCCTTTGCAGCCAGCACACGGCACTCCCCCATGCTTACAACCCGCACAGCCCCATTCTCTACGCGGAATATTAAAGGGAACAGAAATTCGCTCAATAGTAAGGCTCTTCTGTTTGCCACTATGCTTTGTAGCCTTGATAATAGACACAGATCGATGTCTGCAGACATCCAGCTCCTTGAATGATGAAATCTGTTCAGCAAAGCATGCGGTTAGATTTCTGATTTAACAGTTTACTCATAACCTCTTGTGAGTCACAAAAGTGCTACATGTGAAAATGTGAGGCTTTATTTCAAATTGCCTCTAGCCAAGTAAGACAAAGCTAATTCCTGGTCTCACTCTTTCCCTGTAATGGCAAAGTAATTTCTGGTTTTATTTTCCTTTTTTTTCTAATCTAGATAAAGCGGGAGAAGGAAAAGGCCCAGCTCCACGCCTCGTGTGATTGTTCTGGGGGGGCTGAAAGGCACTTGGACAACAGACAGTGATCCTCCCCACCCAGCTTTGCCCCCTCAGGCTGATAGGCAGCCCCTACATTTTCGAGCTGCCCTCCAGCCCCCCTGCATTTTCAGGGAAATGGTCAGTACTGACATCAGAGAACTTGCAGTGCTCTGAAAATATATTCTCCTTGGTCCAACCTGGCACAGTCCTTGTGGGGGAGCAGATCACCCAAATAATGATCCAAATCTCAGAGCTCCAACACAGTAGGGGGTAGGCAGTACAGGGCCCACCATTTACCCACTGGGCCTCTTCTCTCTGCTTGGGCTCCCCATGAGCACAGGTGAGGATCTGTCCCATGGTCTTTGGGTTATTAAATGCACCATAGTGCATGTGGAAGGTGAAAATAAAATCCCTTTACCACATATAAGAATGTGCTCTGACTTTCTATTTTTGCCTGAAGTATTTAAAAAAAGGGGGGGGGCGGGGGGGCTGGGGGGGATCAGTGTATCTGAATGTTGAAGACTTCACCGGGAGAGAGTAATGGCTTTTGCCCAATTAAAAGGAGAAGAAGTGAGAATATCACGTCTTTTGATATTCATAATAACAATAATAGCTTTCAGACATATACCATGATTCTGAATTGAAGGGCAGTTAATTGCAGAGACACTTTCTCTTCCTGTTATTCAGAGTCAGTGCAGAACCAACAGAAGAAATACACTGAAATTAAACCTGGTCTACCTATAGGTTTATATGGTACCAGGAGCAGGGATTCCTGGTTTTGGGACCCACCACTGCTGTGCTGTCTTATAGAAGAGCATTGCAGCAACTTGTGTGGAAAAGTTTTGAATTTGGCTTCACTGATCCCTTAGTTGCCTGAATGTACAATCCAAATTTGTTTTAGTTTCTGAGCTCTGTTCACAGATGTCAATGATGGGTGAGATTCTGTTTCTGTGGAAGTTGGGAACAAAATTCCCACTGGCCTCAGCAGGTCCCAGGTTTTCATCCTGTGCTTAAAATGTTCTTTGAGATATTCATTTATGTGACAGAGCTTGTCTTCTAAAAAAATCTTGTTAGTACAATGTTCACAGTGGGTCCCCAATGCAACATTTCTGGCAAGGGTCATTTAACCCGGTATTTATAGTTACATTATGAGGAACAGAGCAGTAATCACCCAGCTTTTAGAAAACTTCCATAAAACTGGATGATTTCTCCATTTGTCATTAAATGAAACCTGAGATGTGCTACATTGCACTCACTGTTACTCATGGGGTGCGGCAGACATCAGGGGCAGTACTAGGCAGGTACTGCACTAGCTCTATGTAGAAAGTATCAAAGACACAAGAACAGCAGCCTCAGGCTGCTTCACCCTAAAGGCTTGAGCTGGTCCTGTGAAGAACAAATTCAGATGCCTCCCAGGTGTAAACAAATGAACAGAGGTTTGAGCAGAGGTTTTTTTTTTTTTTTTTTTTTTTTTTTTTTTTTTTTTAACAAGACAAGGGAATTCATCTCCTGTGCTCAGTGTCTAGGCCAGGAAAACAGGGAGCAGATGATCTATAAGAGATGAGCTCTTGAAGAGTACCTGAAGGAGAGCTGTTGGCTAAGGGAGAGCTGGACAGACGTGATACTGAGCATCAGCGATGCCACCATGAAGCATGCAGTGAACGAATGGAAGCTAATGAACTGGAGAGACGTAATCAGTGCAGTGTCCAAATGTGAACACTGTTCCATTACAGCTGCTCAATCTCAAGACTCGGTAGATAAAACATTAAAATACTTCTGTAAATGACCCAAAGTCTTCTCACCCCCATAAGGTTGAGATATTTCTTCCTTCTCTTCTTCCAAAAAGCTCTTAATCTTGATGTAGGCTACTCAAGAGGCTTCCAGAGGGCAACATCCCCCTTCAGATGAGCCAGAATTCTCATGTCCTGGACCCTGGAGCTAATTTTAAGATACCAGCCCTATCAAGTGCCTCATGAGAGGATGCTCTGTCCCTCCCAGAAGTAACCCACCTGCACACTGGAGTCCTGGACCAGGCAGAGCTGCTCCTGTATCTTCTGGAGCTCCTCCTGCTGCCAGCGGATGTTGGCCTGCAGGATCCGTGTTCGCTGCTCTAGCTGGTCCTTGATGGTCTGGAACATGCTAAACTGTGCCGAGAACTGAAAAAAAAGGGGGGAAATTAGTCTTTATAATAGAAACAGGCCTTGGTATGACATTATTTTGAAAGAAGCTATTGGTTTCTTGATTATAAAGCACAGTGAAAAGAATCAAGTACATGTCTGTAATATAGTAACATCTAGGCAGAGATAAATCTTTTCTATTTCCAATTTTACGCACATATATTAAATTGCCTCAGTTATAGTGATCTTCTTACAACTGACCCTGTTCTGTTAGAGAATTACCAGAATGCCTGCTTTTGAGAGTATGCTGCTTTAAAATATCAAGAGCATATTAACTGGGTGGCAAATGAGAGCACTATTATTATTAGTGTGTAGTTTGGAGCCCTTAGCATGGCAGACCTGCATATTCCAAATGTGTTTTACCAACACTTTCCTTTTTCCTCCCAGAAATAGCAGCACTGCAATGGTTTATTGGGCTGATTACTTACTATGTGATCACGCAACAGCTGACCAGAGTAAATATTTTCTACATTTCTGCATCTGAGTAGTGGCCAGGGTACAAAAAATACTCGTTAAGATATTTTTATACATGACATAAAATAAATAGCCCAGCTCAGTGGGAGAAAGGCTATTCTAAATAATAATACAAAATGGAGATCGCTAATAAGGGTCAGGAAGAAAGTGCAGCCGCTGGTAGCAGCAATGCCTCGCACAAAGCAGAATCACTCCATAAGCATGGAGGGGACTAGCATGGCAACAATTTCCTAGCTTTATTTGGTATTTACAGACATGATTCAAAGTCCACCAAAGTTAATTATTACTTTAATTGGCTTTGGAATCACTGCTTTGCATGATCTCATATTCCAAGAGTAAAAAAACACACTGAGAAAAAGCATGGTGTAATACTTCAAAAAAAATCTGTAAGCATTTCTGTCATCAGGGCATCCAAGATGTCTCTGAAAACATGCAGTGCTGGGAGCATCCAGGCAAGAAATAAATAAAAAACATTTTGCTCTGACTTGCATGACTTGAAGATGGCGCATTGTTCCTGTGGTTATTTTTGTGGCTCTGTTCTGGGGGGGTGAAATGATGCAAGCTGCTGGAGCCTTCCTGCTTAATGGAGTTGCACTTGCTTACACTGTTTCTGGCTTTCGCTTTTTTAATAGGAAAACAAAAATGGTAACAAGGAGGGAAATAAGGAGCGCTCTGGTGCTAGCAACACTGTACAGATGAATGAAGTTTCTGGGTACTTAGAGAAGTCTAAATATGACAGGTCAGATTTGTATCAGCTAACTGCTTGCTTTGCAACAGCTAAATACATGAAAGTACCTTCACATTCCCTCCAGCAAACAGCTGAAATCTCTGTGTAAATGTCCTTTAGGTGAGAAAGGAAGAGAACTTCAGTGGGTTTATTTATATGTACACATCTGGAGGGCATCTTTCCAGCACAGCTCAGGAGGTCACCCTCCAAAGAGTTTCCTCATGTGACCACTTTGAGGGGAGGCTGGTTGCCAGCCTTGGTTAGGGGAGAGAAGGGCTACCAAGGTGTCACATGCAGATGCTCTGGAGTCCCCCAAAGCCCACTTCAGTGGGAAAGACATCTGCGAGTGCTCACAGCTTGCATGATCTACCCAAGGAGATAATGTGAGCACGTTGCCTCAGGCGCTGTTGTCAGCAGCACCATCACCTGCAGCCCCATCCTCTCCCAGAGCAGTGTCAAAGCCCCTGATGGGAAGTTGGTGTTTCTTCTAATCGGTGTTAAAGTGCAGAGCTCAGAGCTGGTTCTTGCTCTTTCTCTGTTCCATGCAGAAAGCATTAACCTGAGTAATGGATGAGTGGAAACCTCTAATGTTTGGGAATGGAGGTAAGTGACCCAAAGGGGCTGCCTGCTCTGCTTGCTCGAGCCCCGTTCTGTGTTTCAGAAGAGACCTGGGCACCGTAATTTTAGGACTGGAATAATGCAAGGTAGCAATGGCTTGACTAGGTTAAATGCAGCCAGTTCCTGCTTTAATGTAGTCTGTACAGAAGGACTTTTTAGAAAGCCAGGTCTTGGAACCTGAGTCTCTCTGTCTGAACTCCTGTTACTGAAGTCTACTCTGATGTCACTAAAAGAGTCTTTATCAGAAAGGAATTAAAAAAAAAAAAAAAAAAAAATCAGCCAAAAACTTCATTTTAACTGCTTAGATTGCTGATGGCAAACTTCTCATTAACATGTGAAGTCCTTGAAGAGACCTTGGGAAAGGAACCTGGTCTTCCTCAATTAATGAATGTAAGGAATTTTATAGCTGAAAATTTTTAAATATTTTTATACTTCAATAAAAAACAATTTCCATGTCCAGGCCTTAGTTTTAAACAGGAATTTGCTTTGCAGTGTTGCACACAAAAACATATTGCTGATGATTTGAGATCATTATTTCATTATTCCATGATTTTTTCGACACATTCTTATATTTAGCATATTCAGTATTGAATATGTATACTGAATATTCAGTATATAATCTAGTATTGTCTTTTTTTTTTTTTTTTTTTTCCTTTTCATGTTCCTCTTGTCATAATACACTTGACAGCAACAACAATTAGCTGGTCTAATGGAATGAGAGCTGATAAGGAAAAAGCCAAGGAGGAACTCTCTTTTACTTTTTTCCCTTTTCCTCTCTGAAACCAAAGTTTTTGATAACTCTAGCAGTGACCCCTGTGATTACAAAGCTTCTATTGTTTTTGTACAATGAAATGGTAAGAGCAACTGACCTGCACAAGAGAGTATTTATCCCAAGATCATTAACTGTTTTACCAATTAAGGAAGAAATCTGTAATTGTGTAATGCATTAAAAGAGCTTGACTCAAAATGTTCCACAGAAAACACTGCACGGCTTTACCTCTGCCATTAACATCAGAAGAGGTTGATATTTGTCTCATTAAGGTGTTTACAAACTTCTGTGGGATGCTCAGAAAAGTGCATGGTATAGTTGTCCCAGCTTTCCAGGTACGAATTGGAAAGACTCAACTGGTGAGGTATCTCTAGTCACAGAGGATCAACAGTTTAATCAAGTTTTATTAATGCAGGGAAAATAATAATAATAAAGTGGTAATTTTAGTATGATTTCTTAAAAATAAAAATAAAAATAAAAAATGAGCTTTTCCTGCAGCTCAGGGAGTAGGACTGGCACATGCTGGGTGTGAGCACTTGGCGTGGTCCCCATCACAGATGTGATGAACAGGAGAGCTGGGCACCTTGAAGTCATTCTGTTTCTACAAGTTTCAAGAAAATAGTTAGCTGAGTAAAGGTAAGAGACCCTATTTATATTTTAGCTCAGTTTCCTAAAGAAATGAACCTTTCATTTCCTTCTGCCTTCCAACTTCCTATCCTTCTGGCCAGTGCTAGAGACATGCAAGAGAGTTGTGAGAGCCTCAGGAGCACCATGTTGCCATAATGCCATGAAAGCTCTAGCTGAGCAGAGGTGAGAGGGACCCGCTTGTTCCCCTCCTGCTGCACCAGTCCCTGGGAATCCAGGTTTCATTAGTTTTGCAGCTCACTGAACAACTTGTTCATGGTTGTTGTCTTCCGAATAACACCTGCGCAATCCCAAACAGAATTATTAGTGCTGATTATTATTCAGTCATCAACATCCGCTGTGTTGTAGGGGATTTTAATTTATTACAATGAGGCAGACAAACAAACAAATATTCTAATGGTTTAGAATATGGTTTAAAGTAAACCATTTACATTCAGGCAGCACCTAGGACTGTGCTTTAGGGTTCGTTCAGATAGGCGGGTCAGGGTCTAAAATTGAATTTTGGCAGAGACAGAACCAGCACAGTGTTTGCTTGAAACAAAACCCACCAAAGTTTGAGCAGATGGAGCCTGGGGCAAGTGCTGTCTGCTCATTGAAATGCCACTGCCCCCGGGCGGGATGTTTGCCAAAAGGACTCTCATCAGAGTGCTGGGGCCCTAAATATCCACAGGCTCTGGCATCTGTGTGTCTGGTGAGACCTTCACCTGAGGGTGAGGAGCAAAAAGCCAGCGGGCAGCAGCTTCTGTGGCTCCTCCTGCACCTGCATACCCTTCCTGCGGGGCTGTGGGACTGTTTGTGGTGCTGTTTTCATGTTTCACAAGAAGGGGAGCTCCAGCTTGAGCTTCTCCAAGTCACTGCTGAGTGACTGAGCTTTGCTGCTGGCCAAGAAGAGGGTTGCTGGAGGACTGGCCATGCAACCGAACAGAACTGGGAAGAAATGGAGCTGGAGCACCAGCAAGAGTGTTTTGTTGGGAAGGGGTGAGACGACGGGGTTTTTGGTAAACAACTGGAAAGCATCTCTCCAGAAAGAGCTTTGATAGAGAAGGGAGGGAAGTAGGAGAGAGTCAAGCAGAACATGCCCAGGTTTATAATAAATAAACTAATTGATGTTTGAAAATGCATTAATGAATAAAGGAGAGGAATATCTGTAAAAGAAAATGACTGCTCAGAGCAGATAATTGATATGCTGTTTCTTCACTGCATGCCAGTGTGGAGTCGTGAAAAGAATATTAAACACAAAAGATAAATGAGAATTTGTTATTTAAAAGTAGACATCCTCAGGACTTTTTATGTTTTATATGCTACAGGAAGAAACTCTGAGATCTTGCGAGGGAGTACAGTGTACAAGAGGTAGAAGCAGCTTAGGTCTAGGACTCTGTCATTTCTAAAATCAGAGGATGACGAGATAGATATTAATCGCAACATGACCACAGGGCAGAAACAATGAGATGGGAACACGTTACTCAAATTTACTCCTTCAAAATCCACTGCAAATGAAACACTGGCTTTTTGGGCCATCACCCACACTTGAGATGTGTGTTCATAGATTTCAGTGGAAGATTTTGTCTCTAGCGACATTGTCACTGTTGCTAGCACACCCACAAAATAGGTGTGGAACTTCTGTGCCTTTTACTGCTGGCTAGTTCTGCTTCAGCAAAGCCAAATGGGTGTTTTAAGAGTGTCTTGTTAGTTTTTGCTTTTAATTCTCATTGTAGCCTTCATTTTGAAGGGACCTGATTCTTTAGAAGCAAAGTTGAAAACTGATTTTCCATCTCTGTTTTCTGTCCTCCTGTGAAGTAGATGTGTGTGTGCACTTGAACCTACTCGCACCTGGGCTTCTGCTTTGAATGTCTGTATGCTGAAAAATATTTAAACACACAAGTGTACAATTCAGATTGCTTTCCTTCAACATTTTTTAAGAGTTTGAGAGCTGGTAGATTTGGGAATTATATCTACTAAAGAAATAACCTAAAAGCCCCAAAAGACCAGGCCTCTCATAATTAATTCATTTACTAGATGAAGGGAGAAAACACCAGGAGAGAAGCAAGTGATCTATTCCACTTCCAAAGCCCCAACTAACCTGTGCCAGTGGTGCAGGCTGACTTTGCAAAGTTGCTTGAGGCAGCAACTGTTGTGGAAGAAGCTCACATGAAGGCTGAGAAGGCAAAGAAGCCTAGGTTAAAAACAAAGCAAAACAAAACAAAACTTTATTTGTAAGTTTGGCTCCTTTAACTTCTAGGTTTCTTCTAATGCCATGGCTTTTGTGCAAGTCATTTTGATTTGCCAAACTGCTTACGTGGCACATGCCTTATACCTTCTGCCTATTCCTGTGGCTCTCGGGAATTACCTGCAGGGCAGTAGGTTGGCTGAGTCTGTGCGCAGATAAGTCCTGCTGCGTGCTGGGTGTCCTTTGCAAGGGGGTGCTAGCCTCTGCAGTCAGCTTTGTTGGCGTAGCTGCAAGAAAAGTGTGGGTGAGTTCTCACAAACTGCAAATCATTGCCATTGGAAGTCAGGACTACAGGGAGACCTGGCTAGAAATGATTATGGCCTGGCTGAATTCCAGATGGAGTTGAGGCTATTCTTGTTGGCTTCAATGGGAGTGAAAATTAAACAGATAAGGAGGGTCTGGGCAAAGATAAAAGTCAAAGGGATTGATCATGATCCTGTGCTCCAATGAGCAGAGCAAAAGGACCCAAGAGCTGTTCTAGAGCATCTGGAACTCCCTTGTATGGAACAAATAACTAAATTTTGGTTAGTTCATTGGCCTTTCTTCCAGATCAGGGAGCAGAAAGGGTGCATAAGGTGTGCTCGAGTCATGGCTGGAGGATCCTTAATGTTGGCCAGAAGAGTTACCACCCTTAGGCTGCTATTATTCAGGTAAGTCAGGAGGGGCATCTCATTTCTCATATTGACACCCTCAAATCTGAATATAGAAGTCTTTATTTTCATAACAGATCTAAACAGCTGGCCTCATGGCTAGTTCTGCTACCCATTTTCCAGTGTATGGATAGTTGAACTAGAACTTTCCATCTTATGTTACCATCACAGATGCACTTCAGTGTCACTGAAAAACACATATATATCAATACCTCATGTTAATTTGCAGCCATGGTATATAGACACACATTCTGTAACTTGGCTAAATGCAAACTAATGCAGTAACCCAGGAATGTCACTCACATGCTGGGTCTGACTTGGGAGTGTGGGAAGATTTTGGTGAGCTCCTGGATGATACCGAGGGTGTCCGGCTAGCACTGAGGATTGAGGCACCAATATCGAGTGCATTAAAGTGCTGTTCAGGATCCAAGCTGGAGCCACTCTCCTAAAACAAACAAAAAAGAGAATAGCTATTGCATCTGTCAGGGTAAAAACATTTTGAAATGCATCTAGTAATATTTGCAGACCCAGTTCTTTGGCCGGCCTAAAATTACTTGAGCAGAACCAATCCCATGTAGGCCAGCAGAAGACTTGGGCACAAGTGTCAATATCTCTTCCAAATAGCATCTAATTAATCCTCTTTCCAATGAACTTTCACTGAGGTGGAAATAAATAGGAAGCTACTGCCATAGTCCTTTTGCACATTCAGATGTTTTTCTGAATGTGTGTTTTGCTTGGACTTGACAGCAACTGCAATCTCTGTGAGACACTCAGCTGTGTGGAGCTTTTCTTTCTTCCTTCAGCAGATCTCCTTGATGTAGCCAAGAAGGACTATCAGAACATGTCCAAATGAATCTCAGAACTGTAGCACTTTGCCAAGGAAGCATGAAGATATCTCACGTTGCCCCTGCCCATGCTCTACTTAATTTGTGGCTGTCTGCGATCTCCAGGTTTATCCTTTCATGAACTTAGCCAATTTACTTTAAAATTATTCAAGTGAGCAATGAATTCTGAATTTGTTAGGGAATCCACTCAGAAGGACAATACTGAAATTTTCAGTAACGTTAACATAGGAAATAGTTGCAATTACTACATTTATGAAAAACAACAACAACAACCAACCAACCAAAAAAAAATACCTTGTCTCATCGTACCTTTAGTGCTGAGGACACGACCTCTGAGGACACTTCTGCCAAGCCCATCTCCTGTCTCCGCTCTACCCGAACATCTGCGTAACTGAATGTAAAATATAATTCTTTGTATCAGCACGGTGGTGTTATACTTCATAAAATGTGCTTCAAGCAAATAGAGGAAAAAATTATTGTGAAATTTTACAGGTTAAATGAACAGCTTAAAAAAATCACGTCAGATGCAACTGCACAACATTTGAGAGACTGTGTTTTAATTTTCAATCCTTTCTCTACCTATCTTTTTGAAATCAAGAAGTGTACTAAAAAGTAGAGGTCAAGTTCACATCCTAAACTACTAGGCAAATTCACTGAAAAGCTTCCACACGTCTCTTAAAAAAAACAGAACAGAACAAAACAAAACAAAAACCCAAGGATTTAAGGAACAGAATAGTAGAGGGAGATGTCTATTCCCTATTTTTGCACAAGATGGAAAAATGCAATAGTTACTCTGCCCCTAAATTTGTGGTCAATAAATGAAGCATAGCATAGAGCAAGGCTTAGTCTGAGTATTCTACAATGCAAAGATTTCCTTCAGAGAGTTTAGGCTTCATTTTTGTAGCATAAAAGACACATCGTGTTTCTAAGAGGAAACGTTTGAAATCTTGAGGATGCTCTTGTCTTACTGTTCTTTACATCCCTGCTGGATGACGGGAGTTTCCATACCTTACCACCATGTGTGTGCACACAATGAACTCTGGCTTGGAGTTCCACTGGTGGTACGTGATATAGTAATGGGTCTGGAGCCAGATCCACTGCTGTCCTTTGGTCAGAAACCGATAGCAACACGACTTCCCCTTGCCAAACTGCATCACTGTCAGGACAGAGTACACACAGCTGGTCACACAGTTATCAGCGTGAGGAGGACATGAAATATGAACAGTGTTACAAAGGTGTCCACAGCCCCACTGGTTCCCAAGGGAGGTCAGAGCCCAAGTACCTTTTGAGTGTGTGGGCCTGTGAATCTTAGGATAGAGATGATCATAACGATACATAGGTGCGTTCTTCTGACAACTTGAACAGTACATTCTTGAACAGTACAATTAACTTAACGCGCGTTTTGGAACGCGCTGCCCAGGGAAGTGGTGGAGTCACCATCCCTGGAGGTCTTTAAAAGACGTTTAGATGTAGAGCTTAGGGATATGGTTTAGTGGGGACTGTTAGTGTTAGGTCAGAGGTTGGACTCGATGATCTTGAGGTCTCTTCCAACCTAGAAATTCTGTGATTCTGTGATACAATTGCATTAATGTCTGCTACAACTTAAACATAAATCTTTCCCTGGTTTATGTGCTGCTCACATACTGCTTAATGAGGTATCTGGGATTAATTTCTAAGAGTGATCATCTGAAGATCTATAGCAGAAAAGTACAGGATAAAAATATTTGAAAAGAGGAGTATTCCGTATGGATGGATTTTAGTGACTGCAGAATGAAGTGAGTATACGAGATACATTGTGCAAACACAAAAATCATTTGAAACTGAAAGAAAATTCCCAGACTGACAAGAATTTGAAGTACAGTAAACTGTGATATAAGTTTCAACGATTCAAGGACAAAACTAATGACTGCTTTTTGTTCCAGCGATTTCAAGGGGATCCCAAAGATGCACATATTTAGCCTTTCTATATTTTAATGTCAACATATAAAAAGACAGTTTTGGCCAGATATTTTCAGGCCACCCAGAGGCAGTAAGACTGAGATGTTCCAGTCAAGTCTATAAGTAAATATTTAAAAATGATTGCCTCATTTTCTTTACTTAGTGAGAGAGCTTTCCAATTAAATCTTAATAGTCTATCTTTAAATAATCACAGGTAATATCAATGCCAAATACTTGGTGAGCAACATTACAGTAAATAATCTGCAAGAATTTTACAAAATGCGATCTCCTCAGAAATTGCTTGATCTATTCCTGTATATTCTTTACTAATAGAGCAGGGGTCAAATCTGGCATATTTTACTTATTCAGTCTCACTGACTACTTCTGGGAATAGGGGAGGTGAAAGTGCTCATTTCAGAGCTAGAGGAATATGGCCCACATGCTGATCAGCTGCAATGCAGCTGATCTGTTATAACTACACTAAGGCATATGGCTGTGAGGCAAAGGTTGGAACCTCACCTTCTGAGTTTACGCCTATTTTAACTGAAACTACATTTTACTGAAAAGAGGTATCCTGCTTAATTAATGGAAATGTGGGTTCTGCAATACTTACAGTGTTCATGGCACCTTGCGAGCAGCTCTAGGTCATCTATATGGTAATAGTCATAGCCAGAAGTACCCAGCACTTCAAAAGGCAAGTATCCTATAATGGGCGGTGCTCTGCATTTAGGCACAAGATAAATGAATTCACACAACCAGGAAAAAAAAACAGTGTGTCTGCATGTTGACATGGATATGTTAAAAGCCCAAATCTATTCTCAGTCATAGGCATATAGTCCCACCTGCCAGGGGACGGGATCCTCACTTTGCCCCATTGTGCCTGGGATGACCAGATGGGATTTGCCTTGCATCTGGGACTGGTACCAGCACAGCAGTGCCTGAGGGCACCTTCCTCCCAGCACAAAACCTGTGATAAACCCTTCTTTTCAAGGAAAAGGTGCTGGTGGAAAGCAACTCTGTTTCTAAGAGGCCTTCATGTGAGAACCTGCGGCAAAGGAGTTGTAAATCAGTGGGAACTGCATACACAGTCATGGGCTGGATTTTGAAAGAACTATTTCCACAGCTGTATAATAATTAGATGTTTTTGCTGTGGGACAGGCTTCAGTCCATTGATATTTTTAAAGCAAACAAGAACAAGATAATCACAAATTCTGCCTGAGAAGCAGTATAGCTTTCTTTTAGAAGACGGATAAAAATAAATGCAAGGTAGAATAGTAAACATCAGCTTTTGTAGGAATTTTAGTGGTAGTCCCTCCTGTTCATGTGATTTAGATATGAAACATAACACCATTTGAGAGAATTGCACTTACGAAAATAGCAGTAAACAAGCACAAAACACAATCAGGAGTGCTTTTCTTGTCACCAACCTGTGATCCAGGAATAAAAATTTCCATTCCAGACTGTGTCTTGATGTGAATTCCTCTAAAGGTTCTTCCACGATGCACATCTCCTGTATGGTGAAAAAAAATGACTTACTGAGAGTTGCACCTTCACCTCTCTGCTTCATCTAGCTTGTGTTAGTTATAAATACACAGTACATAAGGAGATAAAAGGGAGGATTCATACATTTCCTGCTAATTACAAAGAACAATCTATTGCATCTGTTCCTGTGTCACTGGTCCTTTTCCCCTCATCAGGGTCACTTCTGACCCCAGTTCCTCCCACCCTGTCCAGCATACACAATGCCTTTGCCTCTCCCCTCAAGCTCCCTCTGCCTATTGCCTCTGATCTGTCCCCCATTTCTGAGGGGGAAACAAGGTCTGGGTTCTTCCTAACTTCAAGTATGAAAGTAGGGGTTGAGACAGTGAGTGAAGGTGCCCTGAAATCCCTCTGTGGTCCGACAGGCATCTTCAAGGCCCAGCTCCTGCTCCTCTAGCTGCCTAGAGTGATCCTACAGACCCCTGGCCTGAGACTCGCGAGCATTGTGCTCGGGATTTGGAGGTGTCCATGGTTCCCATTTCCCCATGTTTCTCCTGTGCTGGCTGCACAGTGGAAAAAGGCTTCATGCATACCTTAAATTCCTCTCTTCCCCTCTCCAGTTCACACCTAAACCCATCCTGATGCCAAGAATATACTCTACAAGTCAGTAGTTGCTCAGGTGCAATGTGTAAACATGGTTATGTGAAACCAAAATGCTGATTCTGCCATGCTCAGCCAGTCATACATATTTCTGCCTTCATCTGTGAGGACGAAGCTGAGACCAGGCATTACGTGACTCATCCAGGTGAACTGAAGAGACCTATGTTTAGGATTTCCTGGCAGCTAAAACCTTCCCCTGGTGTTTCAGCAGCTGCTCTCTCCCTTGCAGTGGCTCGCTTGTTGTCGTGTTTGCTTTGAGATGCTAGTTACCCTGCTTGGGGGAATTTGCTTCCCATGTTCCCAGAGAACTGTAACTCCAGCCTCTGCTTCTACCATGACTACTATGGTTAAGATTAATGGGAGGTATCCTCAAGTACCTCAGAAGGGACCTGCTTGCCTGGTGGGGCCGTGAATCAGTCAGGAGTGCCCCACGAGGGCCCCGTGCGGTAAGGGAGCCAGGCCAAAGGGCAGTGATTTCATCCAGTCTGTGTCTCAGCTGTGCTTATTAATCTCTTAACCCCTGGGGATGGGACACCTGATGCAGTAGCTCTCATTTGTTAATTAGGGAACCATGGTGTCAGGCAAAAGGTTACATCGTCTTTTTTTTTTTTTTTTTTTTTTTTTTTCCCAGAAGCAACTATTTTACTAACCAGGTTTGGGAGGAGGAAAAAATAGTCACCCAAACAAGTCACCCAAAGGGCACAAATGAAAGCATGGGTAGATGTCTGTACACTGTCCCATCATAGGAGCAGCAGAAGATGCACAATCTATCTGCAAAGTGACATTGCTGTTCCTTGTGCAACCAGGGTTTGGGTCTCCTGTGCAAGGGGGGGCAGGAGTGACACCACTTCTGCAGATCCTGGCTCACCCTGCTAATCCTCTTCACTGGATTTCTGTGCATGAAATGTGATATCTGTAATCCATTCAATTAGCTAAATTAAGATTTTTGAGCGTCACCCAGTCTGAAAGTGTTTCAAGAACTTCTGGAATGAGTGGGACCTGGGACATGCTCTTACCTTTAAAAACTGAGGCGTTGCCAAACGAACGGTAGCGACAAAGCAGATCTGCTTTCCTGGCGATGTTCGGTAAGCCCTCGGGACAGCATCATCGAAGCCATTGCAGGTGGAGTTAGGCACTAGGCAGGGAAAAAGCGGGACCCGGAGTCATGCCTCGTATGAGATTTGCTCTCCCTGCATGTTTTGCACACTTGAAAGGTACTAATGCTAATTTTATTCACATAAAGTGCTCTTGAAGCTTTTAAAGCTGATATGCATATATTTAAATCCAAGTCAGTCATGTTAGGCAGAAAGGCATCAGAGCTTAACTCCACGTACAAATCTTAGAGGTTAATCCTGATAAAAATAAGGCCAAACCTTATTACAGAGCATAAACCAGCTTTCTGGAAAGAAAGCCCACGCATCCAATTGCTCTTTTTCACCACTCACAATACAAATATATGCTGTGGCATGCCTAGCGCGTTCCTCCCGTGAGGCAGTGAAAAAAAGATTGGCAAGGGAGGAGGCTGGAGGCAGTTCTTCCAGCCATCAGTGGCAAAACACTGAGGACCAAAGCCAACAAGGCTTCAACAAGCTAGCAGAGCCTATCTGTGATTTGTAGCTGCCAAAGTATGTGCTCCTGGTCTATGTTTAAGAACTCTCCCCAGTGTGCTCAGTTTCTGCTTGTGCTGAAGAAGAGCAAAGAGCATCCAGCGTATGGCACTAGCTACCATCTCTCTTGGGTCTGCACATGGCCTGCTGTCTCCTGAAACACTAGTCAGAGGGAAAAACTGGGTGCAGTGTGGCTGCAGTTTTTATGTATGGTTTTTATCTGTCTTTTGTAATAGCTTAGCTCTTGTGTCACTTTGAGGGCCTGCTAGTACGTCCTGCCATAAAGATGTGTTGCCAAAGGAATGTGTTGCTTTAAGCTTGTCCATAATCCCATCTTCAAAAGACATAATGCAAATTATTCATCTAAATCTGAGCTGTTTAGAGATGGTAATCCTACTCTCACAAGACTGAAAGAAAACTATGTTAAGCTGCAGTACAAACTGGACTTGCCCAGCTGACTGTCTCCCTTGGAGGTAGAGAGGGTCCCATCCAGTAGCCAGAGGTCACTTGTAGTAGTTAATATAATATTAATGGTCACTAATGCTTCCATGGAAGTATCTTTCCTTACTATTAGGCCCCTATAATCAATTTTATGAAGTTTTCTACAGTTTGATTCTTCTGCATAAGGCAAAGCAAGGATAAGCACGTCAATTCCTGTGAAAAGGAAGAGTTTTGTATCTGTCTGGGGAGGAGTTCATTAGCAAATTTTATTCTGGGGTTCTTCTGCATCGGGCTTCAGTTCACTGGCATAAATTGTAGAGATTGAAGAAGTCCCGACATACCTATCCCATGTGTTTTGGAACCCAGAAACCCACTGAAAACCTTAGCATAACAATACCTAGCTGATATTGAGGATAACAGGGTATGAGACTGAAAAATAAGTGCTTTGAGTAGAATTCACAACTGTGATTAACTGGCTTAGACCACTGCGTGCACAATACTTTGCACCAAGAAGGGGCAGAAAGATTTCTCATCTGAGAAGGCAGCATAGGCATGAACATCCACAGAGATTATAGCCCTCTCTTGCAGCTGAGTCTTGAGGGCATGGCAGACTTGATATTAAGATAAAAATTATGGGCAAAATTCGACTCCTTTCACCAGCAAAGCTCACTTGCTCTGGGGACTTCCTAGGAATATGTATTCCAGTTCTGATCCTGGGGTTATGTGCACATAAGAGGGCTTCTATGGGATTATTAATACAAGAGGAGGAAAAAAGAAGAAAGAAACTGCAGGAAACAGGAGAAGGCCGAATAAAGAGTAATTATTTTTGCTGTGATATGATTACTTCCTGCAAGTCTGTTAATTTCTGTAGTCAGACCAGTTTAAAACATAATGGTATGGCTATAAACCCACGTTAAGGACATCTGCTGCAGAGAGCACTGAGGTCGCCTCTCGGCCTCCTTTCTCCAGGCTGGACAGCCCAGGTGTCCTCAGCCTCTCCTCACAGGACATGCCGTCCAGCTCTTTTACCTGCTTTGCTGCCCTCCACTTTCAAGTACCTTAGCATCCTTTTATATTGTGGAGCCCAGAACTGCACACAATGCTAGATATAGTGGAAGAATCACCTCTTTTGACCAGCTGGCTGTGCTGTGTTTAATGCACTCCATAACATGAGAAATAGGAATAAGATAAGCACATTCAGC
The DNA here is from genome assembly GCA_011076525.1 of Nettapus auritus. Classification (NCBI taxonomy): domain Eukaryota; kingdom Metazoa; phylum Chordata; class Aves; order Anseriformes; family Anatidae; genus Nettapus; species Nettapus auritus. The sequence continues at coordinate 140,243,022 of CM021765.1, forward strand.
CTCCAAAGTACAGGTATGATAAGTTTACCTACTTATTCAACCCATGGGATTGAAAATGACACTAGTTCCGGAAGAAATGCTGAATGGAGAGTGAATTGCACCAAAGAGAGCAGATGGCTTTTTGATGTAAGGTGTTTGATATAAACGGACATGATTATGAGACAGTGCATTCCCAGAAGAGAGCCAAAAACATCACTGAATGTGGCGTGTAGAAAACAGGATTATATTTCCAAGAGGTAAAGGCAATACTAAAAGGGCAATAATTGTATAGCTGTGTAGCATATTTTGGATTTCATCTCTGAGAATGTCAAACTCAGAGGCAGTAAGAAAATAAGCCTGAAGAGATGAGATGGAGCTGGCCTGGCTGAAAGTCATCCAGTCTTCTAACCGATACTGTGCCATCTTCATGTTAGATTGCCTTTGACAAAGTCCAAAGAATTAAAAGCATCCATAATACAAGCAGGTAACCACCACCTTGAAATGTACATCTCGATCTGAAAATAACAACTACAATGACTAAAAGAAAAAAAAAAAACTTGATTTGTTTCTGAATTACTTTTGCTGCCTGACTTATTTTGTTGATATCTGTTCTTTCCACAGGTCTATCTTCACAGCCTGTTTTGCTCTTTTCTTGCAGTTGGTCAGCAAATTCCAAATTTTTGTTGATACCTTTAAAGTGCAGTTAAAAAAAGAGATCAGTACATGAATTATATGTATATATATAGGCATAATCTTTTAAATGTGCCTTCTGAAAAATCTTACTATATGATTCTTGAAGTCCCTTTGAAAGAAAAAAATACACACAGCATCTTTAAGTTAAAAGATCTGCAGTGAATTTTCTGAGAGCACAACAGAAAAACAGGTGAATGCCAAATATAGGATGAAGTCTAAGGCTATGATGATATTTTACCTTTGTAAGTCAAATATAGGTCTTGGAGTGCTTTTGTCAGAAGGTGTCTTATGAAAATGTTGAGCTGGCTATAACGAGTGGGGTCAGGTGAAGGAGCCATGTGTGTTTCACAATTAAATGATCTAGATAACACATCCTGAGTAGGGAACTATAAGCTTGTCTGAGAAAGCTAAATACACAGTCAAAGGTGAAACAGTTGTCTCATAAATATCAGTTGGCTGATCATGCTCCTCAGCAGGAGTTTTAATAGTGTTCGTGGTTAACTATCAGATCTGCTGCTCCTAGAGCATGATTCTTTTGCAGAGGAGGTATTAAATTACCTGCTAAAATGTAACAAGATAGAGGAAACTGATTTGCCTATACAGGGGGTTTAAAAATAAAAGGACCAGGTATATTAAGGACAAGACGTTAAAAATAAGTAATATATAAAGAACCAGGTTCTTAGACACCATATACAAAAAGATTTTTGTCCTTAGGGATACAAATCATGCCACATGAAATGAATGAAAACGTGTTTAAAAAACAACAACAAACAAACAAAAAACAGATGACAGTATTCAGTTAATAATAGTACAGCAGTCAGTTGCTTGGTCATCTTATTTTAACTTAGGATGTTTAAAACATAGTCTTCCTGTAGCAGCAACCTCTCATTTATGTCCTTCCTATTTTGCCAGTAAATGTTAATGTTTAAAGAACTAGCTTTAGTGACTGACAAACAAACCGAATGGCCATTTCAAAAAACGCAAGCCAAAAAGACCAGAATAAAACTAAGAGTGTTTCGTATAAATAAACTCAGACCACAGATAAACAGGACGTTCATCAATTAATGTATGGAATGAAGAACTCTAAAGCACTACTGGCAAGCAAGACTGCACTCAATAGCTGTGGATGAGTAACACGGATGGTGTCCGTACATCACTTGCCGATTTGGATCTGCTCTCTCCTCCTTCCTCCTCCTGCTCCTCCTGCCATCCTACATGGATATGAACCCCATGCAGACCCTGTAGGACAGGAGTGGTGCCTCTTGGCTTGGTGCTGTGGTGGCCCATAGAGAGCCCGGCATAAGCAGTGTAGGTTGCTAGCAGCAGATTCTGCTATATTGTTAATAGTAAATAATAATACATGGCTGTCAGTTCTGATCAAAACACTCATTTCAGATTGAGATGTTCTTGTTATCAGATGTTTCCTCATATGCTTGCAGAGACTCAAGATCAATGGATCTTCTGCATAAATCTGTTTATTTCCTTTAAAAGAGAATTCAGACTAAGTTAATTGTTCCGGGAGTGAATATTTTTTTTCTCCTCAGTGTAATAATTTCCTTGATGGTTATTCTTATCTTAAGAGACACATCAGCTAACAGTAGACTTATCTGCTATTATTAGCATCCAGTAACTAGATACTTCCCAAGTTTCCATATAATTGGGAACAAAGATGCACAGTTTTAAATTCCACTATAATATTTAATTATATTTATATTACTTGATCGCGAACTCCTTTCACACAACAGTTATCTCCTCCCTTAAGAGGAAAACCTCAGGCATTTTGGATAAAAGGACAAATCTGCCCCTTTAAAGATGCTGATGTTCCTTTTTTCTTTTGGTGAACACTTTGAAAGGCAGGACTTAGTCCCTCTCAGGAATGTTTAAACAAGTATGTCACCTCAGGAGTATGATACCAAAGCCTATATTTGGTTATATAATGTGAGAGATCTTTTTTCTGTTTACAAATGTGGAAACAATTCTTACAGGAAGGATAAATCCAGCCCACCTTATCTTTTCTTATCAGAGCAAGCTATTAAGCAGCTTTGTAAAATAATTTATTCTTGATTAATTTGGCATTTCATACTGGGAGATAAACATTTCCTTCAACTTTCTGGAAGATTACATTTTTTGTGTTCCTCCCCCCTCAGCCAAAACTGGCTGGGAACCACTATGTCATTCATAGGTGATGTTGACGTGACTCTGCCCCACATCCTATACTACTGGTCAACAGGTGCAGTGGTGGCATTTGGTTCCCTTGGGTATCTGAATGTATTCAGCTCTCTTGTTAAATTCGGGACTACAGAAAAGGCTTCAATTAATTGAATGGAGATGGTACTGGAATGGACATGGTCCTGAGCAACTGGCTGAAGGTGGCCATGTTTGAGCTAGGGGTTGGAAAGATGACCTCCAGAGGGTCCCTTCCAACATCAATGATTCTGTAATTCTGTTATTAAGGCACTTAGATCCTGAAATATATAAAAATATTTAAAGGTGTTCTTATTTGAAGCAAACAAATAATAATAATAATAATAATAATAATAAAACGATCTTTTGCTTTGTGAGCAACCAGGCATTTCTCATCAAAACAGGGAGGGAATGCTACCCTCCTTCTGAGTGGCCTGGAGACCATCTCTCTTTCTCTCCAGGGACTACCAAGTCTTCTTGTCAGGTTACAGTCCTGCTTTTCTCATTGAAGCTTAATTAATGATGATTATATAATCCTCCCAAATGGAAAATCAAATCTCTTGTATTTGATTTAGCACAGCCAGTGACTCATGCAGTCGCTCTGCACAGCTTGCACTGCTGCTTCGCTGGTCGGCCCCTCTTGCCTGGGCACAGATAATTTGAGGGGGGTTCACTCATGTGCAGGCAGCTCGTGCCATGTCCCTGGTGGAGATACAGCTGCAGAAATGTCTTTGCAGCAGGGGTCACAGAGCACTGCACCATCTTCAGGACCAGCCCAGGCACGGATGCTGCTGCTAACCCTGGCTTGGGGCCGGTGCAGCTCCTCTCGCCTCCGGCTATAGCTGAGCCAGGAGCTCTAGGGACAGTGATCTTCTGAAAGACTGAACACATGCCGTGAGCAATGTGAACTTTTCTGGCAATTTCTGGGGGTTGCACATGCATCTCCCTGCCCTGGACCATCTCCCTTCTGAGATGGGGGAAAGCTGCCAGCAACTGCTCCTCTGGGGGAGCAGCATGGGCTCGGTGTAGGCTCTGCAAGATCCCTGACAGCAATCCTGGTGACAAGTCACCGTTGTAGATATCAGGTATTTGTCCTGCTTTAGTTAAATAAATAAATAAATAAATAAATAAATACGTTCTCATTGGCTTCTCAGTGTTATAGCAAAATGGCCTTTAAAGCTGAAGGGGGAATTAGCCCCACAGCTCCCGCTGAAGTTAGGGAGAGCAGCTAAGCCCCTAAGACTTTCTAAGTCTCAGTCCTTCAAATTAATCCATTCAAACCCATCCCTATATGATGCTCTCAGCCATAAGTCACAATGCGATTAGCAGAGGAGGTACGAGGGAGGAGGGAGGGGACAAGGACACCGGGACCCCAGCACACATCATTCTCTTCCCCTAAGCACTACTTCAATACCAGCAGCGAACAAGAATAAAATGAGCCCGAGAAGAAGAGAACTCAGGGGAGGTTGTGTAAAAGGTTACGTGGAAGGAGAATGAAGCTAGTGACATTTCTGTTAAAAGAGGCTGAAAACGGACCTACCTGTACTTCCAAATGTTTGATGAAGGTTGAGAAGGAAAGGTTCAGGCTGCCTTTGGGACTGTCACTGCCATGACACTTGGTTAATGGGAATGGGATAGGTCAGTGCTGGGGGGGCACAGCTTAATGTGAGGGACCCTGTGCTGGTGTAGCAGGAGCATTCAGGGAGAGCAGGCTCAGGAAATGCTCAGCAAGTCTTGGAAAACAAAGGTAGAATTTGGCATTGAGTGGCTAAAAAGGAACGGCAGAGATTTGTATTTGGAGAGGAACATCCTGTATTCATCTCCCATGCGTAAAAACATGCTCACACTTCCACTGCTGTGAAAAGCTACAGGGAAAAGCATTCCTGAATACATCCATAATGAACATCTCTTGCTAATTAAGCTTAATTTGCAATTTCTGTCTTTTTCCCTCCACAGTGTGATCTGCTAACTCTTTTCTTATCTTGGGCTTAGCCTCTTTCCTCCACAAACACCTCCAAAAAGCCGAAGCAGGGGCCAACATATAGGAAGAGCACTGCCCTGAGTGATGCATCTTTTCCCTACCACCCTTCCCGCTGCTGCCTTTCTCACCTGCCTGGCTCAGGAGCACTGGCCCCACATCCAGCAGGGGGCTGGCTGGGGAACAGGTATTTATGTCATGTAAATGTAATGTAAAAAGATAGCAATGGATGCACAAAGGTACCAACCGAAGGGTCCCACTGCAGCAAGCCAGGAAGAAATTGAAGGAGATCACATAAAATGGAAGATTTAGAGGAAAGTGGCACATGGACAAAAAAGCAAAAAAAAAAAAAATGAAGCAGAAAACACACGTCTTATTTGAAAGCTATAAACCGGGGTCCTTGGAAAATGATTTGGTGTCTTCTGAAATCAATGTTCCCACTTAGTTTGTATGCATTAAACTAGGGAAGATATCAGGAGCAACAGAGTGGAAATGTAAGTTTTATCATTCTTCTGAGAAATAGCCACTGATCCAAATGCTGGGATGTGAAATCCTAATGGGGAAGAGGGCAGTTTTAAGGTCATGCAAAAATAAAAGGCTGAAAATCCTTGAAGAAAATGGATCAGAAATTCCCCTGGTAGAAATGTATCCTTATGAGTCAGCACCTGAAATCCGGTTTCTGCTCTAGAAAACAGAACAGCTTGGTGTGTGCGTCTGCCACATGGCCGCATTTCACTTCATTCAAACTAGAAAGCATACAGGCGGTTGCATTTTTATACAAATAAAGCCTCAAACCGTATGGCACCAAGCAAGAAATACATGCCTCCATACTGCACGTAGGTTTCTATTCTAGTTGCGTGGATCAAGACCAGAAAGTTAAATGGGGACAGGGACATTTCTTCACAGTGTGGTGTGCGGTTTCTGGAAAGCACGGTGGGGAATTTTTGCTGAGGATGACCTATTTGGAGCAATACCAGCAACTTTTGAAATGCCACTCCGGAGTTCAATCAGGCAAGTAACTAAAGCAAACTTGGGCAGGCAGGAGAAGAGGAAGCAATAAAAGAATATTTCATTTCTGACACTAATAGCCATGGAACAATCTGTTTGTTAGGGAACACATGAGGTACAAATCTGCTTCTCGTCCCTTGAAAGATGCTTTCCTAAGAACAACTGTGCTGCATTAAGGGCTGTGCTGAGTGTATTTCTTTCCTTTTGTTGTGGGTATTGGGCACTGTGGTGCTGGAGAGGAACGTGAAATGGCTGCGTGGGGCTGCGGTGGCCTGGTAGATTATCAGCACTGGCACAGGCTGGAATTCATAAACCAGTAGCTAGGGTGGCACTATTCTTGTTTTGCTAATAGGTACCGTCTTAGCTCATGGTGTTAGTGAGCACAAACCAAGCCTCCTGGTGGTGTTTGCAAACTTACCCAGCACCTGGGGCATCTGCTGGCAAGTGAAGGGCATGGACAATTTGAGCTAACACAATTTCAGCCTTCACCACTACTCGTCCAGCTTTTGCAAATCAGCTGTTAGATCCACAGGAAGTGAAATTTACCCCATAATGTTAGAAATAGCCCTTCCAGTTACAAGTCTGTCTCGTTCAGTGGAACAACACTTCCAGTTTATTTTACATAGCTAAAGTAACATTTAAATAATGAATAAAGCTTACCATTGCTGTAAGACCGAAAATTTCCTACAAATTTTATGTATTCATATGTTGGAAATTCCTTTGGGTTCAAACTTCCTCTCAGAAGATGACAATAAAACTCCAGTTCATTGTCAGCTGGATAGTTAAAGGAAGAAGAAGAAGAAATAAATATACTACTTAAGCTAAACACAACAAACTGTGCCTTCCAACCCCAATCTTGTAACCAGCAGCACAGTCAGAGCCCTGTGAACCAACGTACATCAAATGGCAGGGTCAGCACCTTTGCCAGAGTGCCCGGTGTGGATCTGGGTTGTGCAGGGCTATACACAGGTCTGCACACAGCTAATTTACACGGGTTTGTTCTCTTACACTGTCTTCATCATAGGAGTTATGCTGTATAACATCAGTGTATTGAAGCAGAGAACTGGTTCCTTTATTTACATTTTTTTTTTTTTTTTTTTTCTGTTTAGGCTTTTCATGACTCACAGCTGTTCTACATCTCGTGTTGGAAAACTATGCCTAATTACCTCAAAATATCTATTAAATTAACTTTAGCATATTAGCTATCAGCTGCAGGTTTTATATATACAGTAGATTAAGCAGCTGTACATCTTATATTTGTGTGTTCTCTGGTTTCCTACATCTTACCTCCCAGAGTGAATAAGGATGAGGCAAATAAAAGGATTTGTAAGAAAAATAAAATTCAATTTGAAAAAGAATTACAATGATTTTACAGCTACTTTTCAACTGTAGTGCAAAACAAAGGTATTCAACATTAGCATATCTCTGAAGAGCATCTTACTTTAATGGGCTGAAATATCAATTAAGATGTGATTTGTCTCAGGCAAACTCAGTTACCATTGGATAACCTATTTTCTTTAGCTGTCTCAAAAGATACAATATTTAATAATTAACGGAACTGCAAGTAGACTTAGCCTAGTAAAATAAATGCAATGAGTTTCATTTAAAAATAGTACCAAAGGGTCATTCCAGGTGGCAAAATCTTTCTGAAATGCTACAAACATAAGTTTTATACTGCATGTCACATAAAAAAAACCTCCTTCTATGAGGAATTTTGTATCCTGCCCATGCTTTTTGATTTACTGGGAAAGATAAAATAATACTTACTTTTTAGGTAATCCGATGAGGCAGAATCTGTCATAAGCATACAGGAAGATAACATCTTATAAATTTCTGAATGTTCTTGTTCCGGGAGGAAATTTAACAAATTCTGATCCAAGACATCACACTGCAAAGAAAAAGAGACCTTGAGGAAAAAACAGAAATGTCAGGACAGACTGCAGTGCCATTCACATCTTGTATTGACTCCTTTCTCCCTTGGCTGATACCAGGAGATTGTGTGTGGACACAGTGGCACATAGCAGAGCAGATACACAGCCTATGGTTGCCAACAGGGGTTGGTGAAATTAGGTCCACTGATTAGGGCCACCTGACAAAGCCTAGAACAGGGGAACTTCTGTGTCTATGCCATGGCCACTTCTCCCTGGCCTCGTTCCTTGCTTAATTCTCAGTGTGGCGCTCCTGTAAAGTTTCTCAGACCTTCAGGTGCATGGGGTATGTCTGTACAATTCAATGTCAGGACCTGGAAGTGAGCTGGGAAATGAGTTCCAGGCTCTCCATCCTGTCTGTCAGTTGGTTGCACAATGCCCTTGGAGATACAGGATGCCGTTGGATGCAGGATGCCCTTGGTTGCAGCCTGAGGCAGCAGCCCTTTCTCTCCCGTTTCTGCACCCTGGGAAGCAGGACAACCAGGTGGGAGCAGGGAGAAGGCGATGTCCTGCTCCAGACATTGCTTTGCAGCAGTGGCATTCCCCTGGTATGGGGAGTTCATGGTGCCATCAGCACAAGGCCTCTGGCCAGCTGTGGGCTGAATGCCCAAGTGCCTCCCGCCTTGCAGCCACCTGGTAGGAACCTGAAATGCTTCCAACATCTGTGAGGGAGCTATGCTGCTGGTAGTGAGATTTGGGAACAGAAAGAGGAGAACAATTCGTGCAAAAGGCCATGACCAGCCCATGATGGAGAAGATGAGTCTGTCACTGGGTTGCCAAGAACAAGTCTCCCTGTATTCAGCATAGTGACAAACCTAATGCTAGAAAAGCATATGTGAAAGGAAGTTTTGAGATAAAGTAACCCTCTAATGGCATTAACTCACATTCATCTCACTGGAGACTACCTTGGGCTGAGCTGGCATACTGACACAGCTTCGTGTGTCATCAGAGCAGCTGCTTTCAGACTGTAGATTCATGCTGAAAATGTGTTAGCTCTGTATGAGACTGGCAAGTTATTAATCATCATCATTTATTTATGTATTTACTTAAGATTACACTTCGGTTTCCCTCTGCTTTCCACTCAAGCCTGCTGTTCTGTGTGGATTTCCTATTTAAATCGGGGTGAAGTGGCGAGTATACTTTGAAAATCAGAGTGTGACAGTTTGTACCCTGACTTTGATATAATAATATATTACTTTATTCAACTCTATGTGTGTATTACATATGCTCATTACTTGAATATCCCCTTTGTGAAGGATACTTGAAAATAATATTCATTACTTTTGTATATATCTTAATATGCATCCAGTTGATACTGTGTGTGATTCAGTTTTACATATATGTATCGACATTATATTCATACAAAATATATTATGTTGTCCATGTAATTGTGGGAATATGAAGAAAGAGCACCTGAAGGGAAACTGCTGTGCTGAGTGCAGTTGAAGGCTTATGGCACAGTATCAGAAAAGTAATTTTTCCTTCCCAGTCCTTTTCTACCTGTAAATGTGAGATAATGATGCTTATCCACCAGCTTCACACAAGTGTCATGAGGGTTAATTAATCTCCCATCCACTCAGCAGTAGCTGCAGGAGGACTGGAAGGACCTGCTCACAGCTGTATGCAAAGCCTCTTCTGCACCCAATGTGAGCTGTTACTGTTCCTCACAGTCACCATTGCTTTGCCAGTCACCTGAGGCTGTACTTTCAGTGGTGCCCAGTGCCAGAACTGGCCCACGAGAGGCTCCCTCTGAGCACCAGGAGCACTTCTGTGCTGTGCGGGTGAGGAGCCCTGGCACAGGCTGCCCAGAGAGGCTGTGGGGTCTCCTCCTTGGGGATCTCCAAAAGCTGCCTGGAGATGGCCCTGGGCAGCCTGTGCTGGGTGGCCCTGCTGGAGCAGGGCTTGGGCCTGGTGGCCTCCAGAGGGCCCCGACAGCCTCAGCCCCTTTGTGGTGCTGTGATTCTGCACTGCCTTTTGTCTCCATATTGCAACCAAGTTTTGCAGTCTCTTCTGTTTAAGATCATATCCTTAGGGGCCTGTAACTCTGTGTACAGTAGGAGTTGTAGGAGGCTTTCATTCCACCCACCCATCAGAGCAATCTGCTGCCAGGAGCACCATCTATTCATTGATTTCACTAATTTGCACGTCCTGGCATTTATACTATTCGCCTCCATCATGCACTATGTCCATAATTTATTTATTTTTGTCTTTCCTGTTGGAAAATGCCAACTTATTTATTTATTTATTTATTATTATTATTATTATTATTTGTGGCTAGGAAAGTGGTGTCTACTTCTCCATGTCTTTCACAACTCTACCCCTGCAGCGGATAGGCACACCTGTAGAGCAGTGCACAAAACAATTTCTGGGGCTCAGAAATACAGCTCAGAAATACAACAATATTCTTGAATCAATATGGCAATCAATAATATATTGACATGTCAAATATAAAGAAGGGAGTAAATATTACACAGTCTCACTGGAGCTGCAGGAAATGTCAGGCAAGTTAATCAGAGTTAATTCTGCACCAAACCCAAAGAGCAGCCATATGGTGTCATGGCAAAAAGGTGACGGGAGAGGTGGACAAAATTTGATCACCATGGACAGAAATGCATCAGTGGGAGGGGGGCAATTTGCAGCTTTATCTAATTCCTCTGCTCTGGGCAGCTCTTGCCCTATTGGCAGATGTAGGTACAAAGCATTGCCGAGTGAGACAGGCAAAGCAGATAAATGATAAATTACAGTGACTGTGGGTAAAGTGGTTACTTCAACTACATTAATGCATATTTATGCTGCTAAACTCTGAATCCTCACTGTACCTTCAAATCTATGGATCCTGCTAACAGAAACTTCTGAGAATTTATTCCTGATAGCTATGGCAGAAAAGAAACACCACCTTTGTGTAAATGGATGCTGGTCAGCTCCAAAAACAATACACAATAAATCTGCCCCAAGCTCTGTAATCACTTGATGCAAAGCTTAAATGTCTGTTTACTTTGAACAAAACAGCCATACTCCAAAACAGGGCTCTTTCCTCAGGTTTTCAAGGATTTCACTGCTTTTTTAGGGGGGAAAAGGAGGAAATATGATGAATAATTCTTGCTGCAGGGGAAAAAAAAAAAAAAAAAAAAAAAAAAAAAAAAAAAAAAAAAAAAAAAAAGAAAAAAAAAAAGAAAAACATGGGGTAACTGTGTAACAGGACCACAACAAGAATGGGAAGGCTACAAATGAGACAGGATTCTTTCCCAGCAAACAAAAAAATCAAAATAGTTATTCTCTTGCATGCTGGGATTTGACCTCTTGTATTGCTATATCAATTGGTATGTCTTGCAATGATGCCCATTGCTACCCTAACAGCAGCACAGCGTACAAAACTCTTGTACACTATAAGCTGCTGGGTTTTTCCACTTTTGACAATTAACTAAAGCACCCACCATAGCAAAGCAGCTGCCTAAACTTCACCTGGGAGCCAACAGGGAGAAAGAGCCCTCGGGAGGAGCTCAGCTCTGCCAGGACTCCTGCCTTGGCACAATCACCTTCTTGCCCAGCATTAAGGATCCCTCAGCTATGGGTCTAAAGCTGGGTGAGATGGACACAACTGTCCTGGTCCGTGAGCAGAAGCAGCACCTTCTGCCTGAGTCCGTGAACAGGCAATGTCCATGGGAAAGCTGTCTCCTCCTGTAGTTTGGAAATTGCCAGTCTGAAACCTGTGTTTAATTTATTCACTGAACCAGGCAGGCACGAGGGGAGAGGAAGGATCCCCCTCCAGAGTTCTGCCTGGTTTTGGGGTGTAACATGTCATCTGACTGCTAAAGGCTATGAGTTGTGACCAGATTTACAGGAGTTCTCTTTACTTTAGCTAAAGTCAGTCTTACCACATGAGATAAACCTCTCTTTACATCAACCGACCCTAGGAGTAGCCTCCAAATCTTGTAATAACAGACTATTTAGAATTACCACAGAGGCAGCCGGTGTTTGAAAATGCTCCATGGAACTTAGGAAAGCTGTATTAAAGAGAATTGGGTATACTTGTTCTCAGCACCAGAGTCTTTCATGGTTTTAATGAAAGAAAATACATCAGATTTCTTGATAGGGGCCCTCAGAGAGCCCTGCTCCATGCTCTGCCCAGTTATGCTTTCCTTTCAGTGCTCAAAGCAGCAGATTTGTAGAGTATCTTTTTTTTTTTCTTTTTTATTTATTTATTTATTTTTTTTTTTCTCTGCAGCCACATAGGAGAAAGAATTGTTATATTGTCTCTCAAACAGTGACTGAATTTAGCTTCCAAATAGATCCTGGAGGTACACAAAATAAGTGATGCAGATTTTCCAGATAGCACTCTGATCAGTTTTAAAACTTAATAAGACATGTAGAAAGGACAGCACGGGACTAAAATGCCTGGTGAGCACCTCACTGCATGCTCAGTTGGGCCTCTGCCCATGGGCATAGCAATTTGCACACCTTGGGCAGGCAGAAGCAGTCGTTGCTTGCTCACTTGCTGTCTCTGGGATGCACAACGTGTTCCACAAGTTGGTGGGGCACAGCTTGGCCATTATTGCTCCATCAGCTCGGAGCAAGTCTGTGGGGACTCCAGGCTGGTCCCTGACTTGGGCTGCTGTGCGTTGCTTCAGTGCAAGTAGATAATCTTGCTCATCCTTGTCATCATTTTGGGCTGGATACTGGGAAAAATTACCACAGGAGGCATGGCTCTGGGAGGGAAAACCAATCTAGTTTTTGATGGTTCAACTCAGGAATTATGGACCTGAATCCATCCATGTTTAGCCAGGTGATGTTACAGAGGTAACCTTGTGGTTTTAGGGACAGGGTCTGAAATAAGTGACCCTCCTGAAGAGCAGTAATTTCCTGAGCAGATCTACCATGTCCACTAAGATCAGTATTTGGAAAGAAGCATAAAACACTCAAACCATGAAAAAAACACAAGCCAAACCAAAGAAATTCCATGGAAATCAGAAAGCACATGAAAACGCAGCAGTTTGCATGCAGGACAGGGCTCTCTCTGCCTTTGAAGTGAAGACAAATGTCAGAAAATAGTCAACCACTGGGCTTCTCAACTGTTGAGGATTAAAGAAAACTGAAATAGATAGATTCAGTTCAATCTGTTGTTGCATAGCAATATTCTTGCATTTACTGGGAGCTGCCGCCTTTCATCAAGTTCCTTTCGCCTCAGAAGAAAATAATTTTTGTTCGTATTACAGCAAGGTAGCGTGTGTGAAATACATTTGGCTGGGTGGAAAACATAGCACGTATTTGGTGAAAAAGTAAACGAGAGAAAAATAATTGTAATTTTCCTAAGAACATGGGGGTGGTGGTGGTGCAATAATGATTTGGCAGCTATTTTTTTCTCCTGGGCATGCATTTATTTGAGACCAAGCTACTAAAACTGAGCGTTTGCATTAATCCTTAATTACAGTGCCATTTCTCCTAGAGCAGCCTTAGCAACAGGAGCAGGGTCCAGAGCAGTCCCTCTGTGCCGCTTCTGCAGCCCAGCCCAGCAGACATAGTCTCCAAGAGCAAGAGCTGCAGATAAAGCAGCGGTGTGTGCCTGACCCCAGCACGAAGCATCACCTGGGAGCAGGGTGCACTCACCTGGGGAAACCCAATGTAGCTGGGAGAGCAGCCTCAAAGAGCAGCAGCCACCAGCTCACTCCCACCCCTCTGAATTCAGCTGGGTTTTGTCCTTTGCCTCCCTGGAGCAGAATAAAGCCCTTACCAAGCTCCTCGCCAGGCTGCCAGAGGCACTGGTGCTGTTCTCACTAGTTTAGAAATCAGAGATGGAAAAAGATCAGCCAGGTCACCCCGTCCCTCCCCTGGCCAGAGTATTCCCGCAGAGCTTTTTCCATTCAGACCCAAGTGCTTCATAGCAACAAAAACCTGAAGTGCATGAATCATACTGAAAGGGAGCAGAGCTGATCAACGGTGGCGACCGGCGTAACGCAGGGACAAAAAACCCTCTCTGGAGTTGCAGGAAAACATCCTTCCCACCCCAGCCCCCCCCCCCCCCT
>CM021765.1:140266519-140283535 GCA_011076525.1 Nettapus auritus
AATAGAATAGAATAGAATAGAATAGAATAGAATAGAATAGAATAGAAGAATAGAAGAATAGGATTTTCTACACATCTTGAAGAGGTCTTCAACGCTGCCAAGACTGGTGCCATCTTATCCACACTTTAGTGTTTGGAATGAGGTTAGGTAGTGCCTTAGGGAGTTGGAACAGAGCTCAAAATATCCAGTATCCTGAAGGAAGAGCTGTGCAGCTCAGCCAAATATGAAACATTTGGCCCAGAGGTGAGAGTGAAGATGTCTGTCTTCGGGAGAGGATGGCCACTCTTCTCAGCATAGGCGGGATGTCTGGATGATACAGACTGTATGTGACTAATAAATCGAAGCTGGTAGTAAACAGGGGGAGCTACTCACACTTCTTGAGATACCCAGCTCCTGGCTTGGGTCCACCCTCAGTGAGTTACATCCAGAAAGTTCCAGTCTCACCTACTTTTTACTCATGAAATGGAAGAAGAGAGCAACTTTCCTTGCATTTTTGCCCCCTCTTTTCTTTCTCCACTTAGAGGGACCCATTCCTCATGCTGAATAGAATAAAACAAGCACACTGGTTCCCCTACAGCGCAGATGCGATGAGAGCCCCCAGTTTTCAGAGCACAACAGCAGAATGTTCAGCCAATGGCTTCTCCCATGTTTGACTTTCTTTAAAGCTTTGGAAGAAAACATTGCAGCTTTTAAATGAATCTTAGTGGTTCTAGTATACTGTAGTAACTTTAGACGGTTGTGAAGCCTCTCATGATTTTAAATGTAATTTCTGATTTGGATTTATTTCTAAATATCAAAATGTACTTAAATTACAGTCTGAAGGAGTGATTTCCCCTTTACATTTTAAAAGTTATATTTTTTTATTCTACCTTGGAGGAGACCTGCCCCAGGGCATGACAAAAATTCCCTCCTCGAACAAACGGCACGAAAATCACACCAGATGGTGATGACAATTGCTGATCGTGAGGATATGCCTTATCCTATTTTTGTCCCCTGTATTCATTTAGTGCATTTTTTCCCCAACAATGCTAATACCTTGAAAATGGGCAGGCCTTATGCGTGCCAAGTGGTGATGCTTGATTGCAAGGGTTGGCTGCCTCCTGCTCACCACCTCCTTGACCCCAGGTGCCCGCACCAGCATCCTACACTCTTCGGGGTCCTGTGTACTCTCTATCGGCCGTTATTGGCCCAGGAGCATGCACAAATTAAAGGCAGGAGCAAAGGAGAGTGGTTGAGCTTGGTAGTGGCGTGTGCTGACCTATATTGGTGAGAAAAAGCTGCAGGGAGGGAAGAAGCGGAGAAGGAATCAAAGGAGATGAAACTGGATCAACTAGTTGTGCCTGGACTGGAAATACTCTCATTAGGGGGAACCAAGGGAAAAAAACGCGTGCAGCCGACGGCTCCCTTCTCAAGCAATTAGACTGTGGGCTACAGTATTGATAAAGCTTCCAGAAAAAAAAAAAAAAAAAATTAAAAAACAAAACTCAACAACCACAAATGCTTCCAAACAGCTTTAGTGACACTGCAAATGCCAGCCAGATTGGACAGTTATTAGCGTTTGATTGCTACGGTTCTTCTGCCTTGAAGCACACCCTTCCCCTGCCCACAAAGTGCTCACAACAATTTCCTGCCCACGGATCAGCTGGGGCTGGAATGAAGAAGAGATGTGAATAAATGTTTCTGCCACTTTAGGGCTGACACAGCATTTTGAAAGGTCTTTATCTGTCAGGAAGGTAACTTCTGGGTGTTTTCATCACTGTTAGATAAGGATTGCTGCATAAATGACCATTGTATCATACAAAAAAAACCACGTTTTTAAAGTTACGTGTCTTTTTCTTATAAAAAACAACCAAAACCAACACACATTTTATACACGCTGGGAGCTAGGATGTTGTGCTAGAGCAACAGGAGTATATTGTTGGTTCTTCAATCCTTGTGGTCTCAGTACTGTGAAAAAAAATGATCAATGCCTTTGCTTTTTTGACAATTTCTGCAGGAAACATTGCTAAGTTATTTTCCTCTTACAGGGTAGCCAGGAATAGGAATCTGTGATATGGCTGTTTTTCAAGTTGCGCTTGGCTTTGTTTTCCTCTCTTTCTGATTAATTGATTACGGATAAAACAGCTTCTGCAGCAACAAACACTATTAAGCTCGCCACGAGTTAAACAGAGTTATAAAAGAAGAAGTGCTCACCTCTTTGCCCTGTCTTTCTCATCTTCATCCATTAGATTGTCTAAGCAGTTTTTTCTGTTGAAGGAATGCAAGAATCATTATGAATTGTCATGTTGTTAGCTCTACTTGCAGGTTAATCTCAGTCATGCTATTTCATTTTAATAACAGAGTGATGATATCCAGGTCAGATAAATGTGTCAGCAGTGCTCTGTGCCAAAGTCCTTAATTTTAAGGAACATCCATTGCAGATAACATTATTCCTCAGCATCACGCTAGCTGTAGGGGCTACAGCCAGGGATGAAGGCTTCCAGGCACAACACTGTGCGCTAGCACAGTACAAAAACAGACATTTCTTGGGGGATTTTCAATGTCAAGGTTACTCTCTGCCAGCTTGCAGGCCGGATAAACCCCAGGGTATGAGCAAGTTTCAGTGGCATTTTCAACACCCTCATGTTCCCCAAAAACAAATGGGTCGGACTTGTACAGAGCCTTGGTGAGCCAAGAAGACCTGATGCCTCAAGGAGGAAGAGGAGGCTGCATGTTTCCTCCAGCCCCTCACTGCATCTCACACCTCTGCCACAGCACAGGAGCTGCAAGCCTGCCGCATCCTACACAAATATTTTCTGAATGGGCAGCACAACGCTGCTCTGAGCCCTGGGTATGGTCAAAGTGTCATCTCCAAAGTGATAGTATAGCAGCGTGCTATGATAATGCTCATTTTCAACAACCAGATTTTCATTTAACGTTTCCTCAAAATGTAGGACATGAAGAAATTGAAGGGGGGAGGAGGGAAGTTAATTGCTGTGCATTATTTAAGTCCATGGTATTTTCCACATATGAGTCACACAGGAATTTGCCTGTTTAAGGAACATTTTATTAAAAAATAGGAGTGAAATGTTATCAATGCTAAGAACAGTGGATAAATTCCCTCCTTCTGTCAATGGCTCTTTTACAGTCATATTCCACCTGCTTATTACTCAACAGTTAGCTAAGAACATGCAACTACCCTATAATTTTTTATCAAATATAAGAGGAATGAAAAATTAAAGCTACAGGTCAGTGATTGGAGGGTAAAGCCAGTGCTTCACAGGATTCCACGTGTTGATGAAGGAGCATAAATAGAAAATATGAAGGCTGAAGGACTGGCAAATTTAAACTGCTGAATTCTGTTATACAGAACAAAATAAAAAAGAATACCATGTAGTTTTTTTTTTTTTTTCTTTTTTCTTTTTTTTTTTTTTTCAGATACTTCTTTGACTTGAAAACAGGCAAGTCAGCCATATTGCAATCTATATTTTAGACTAGGAATGTGTATAGACCCAGTTAAATTTGTAATAAAAATCCACCGTCATTTGACAAATGCTATAGGTGATTATTCCCCCAGCCCAAGAACTGGGCTGATAGCCCAACAAGTGAGTTTTCAAATAATTCAGGAAAAAGTGTAATGACAAAATTCAGTGTTTTTTATTGTTTTTTTTGCTCACTTATTGAAAATGAAATGTTCTGCTATGTTATTTGAGAGTAATGAAAGCAAGTATTATGGCAAGGGTTGGCATTTAGGATTGTGTTATCTTTCTTTGTTAGACCTTAGCTCAAAACACTCCAACACTCCGCTTCTGCTGAATGTAAGATATGACATGAGGTGGCGTGGTGTCAGCAGAGGACGCCGCTTTCTCTGAATCACTGAAGATCTTCCTCTGAGGCTCTTCTATTTGCAACAGATTCCCAACAGAAAGCAGGAATATGGGGACAAGAGCTCTGGGTGGCTCTGAGTAGGTTTGGGGGCAGGTGGGGCACTCGGGAGCAATGCTGCTCAGCCCCATCTGTTTCCACCAGGCATGACAGACCTATGGAAAGAGGCTTCCTGCAGCTGCACTCCACAAACTGTCAAGGAATTGCACTGTGGAGAAGCCTCTACCCTTACCAGGGAGCAACAGGTCTAACTGGTCTGTTCTGCCAGGGATTTGGCTAGATCTGTACAGCAATGTGTGGCCGGCTTCCAGTAAACAAGGTTTCTCACTGACTGACATGAAATTCTGGACCTGCTGTGCTGTTGCTAGTGTTAGACAATGTCTAATTGTCATTTCACTTCTGTTTGCTCACACGGCAAAATCTCCAGAGCATTGTAAGCATCGCTAGCAGTGTTTGCCAGTACATATGTACCATATGAAATTAAAACTGCTCTCAATAAAATGGATCCAGCAGAATGTACAACTGCTGCTAACCAGTGCTGTCACACCCCTCTTGAGCCTGATAAGATGCTGGCTAACACCAGGAGGAGGAACCCATGCCACAGCGTTTAGGAATGCGCTTAGGGCAGCCTGCTTGCTTCACATTATCCTCCCGGTCCTGAAGCCAGGAGGGTCCCAAGTGGCAAGCTGGGAATCTCCTCTTTCATCCCTGTCAGTGCCTGGCTGAGCAGACAGTGCTAGCTCCCTGCAGTGATGGAGGAGGCAGCGAATTCCAGGGCTTGTTGCCACACTTCCCCTGCAAAGGCATGACTTAAAAAACAAGTAGCACCAGGATTTCAAAAAACAGTCCTTTCATGTGAACAGAGAATTGAAAAACCTACGGGTAACGGCACCACATTACCTAACTCCTGCCAATGGAGTGTTTAACAGGGACATTTATGTTTGGGGCTTCATCAGTATCATCATCGTTATCAGCAAAGAGTGAAGAAACTATCACTCCTGAAGTTGGGAAACACCTGGAAGAAGGAGGAGAAAGCTCACATACTCCTACCATGACAGCACTCAGACACACAGAAAGGCACACACCCACAAGCAGAGCAAACCAAAGCAATGGCAAGTTTTTCAGATGTTGCCTGAAGCACTCCTCAGACAAGTTCCTACCTTCAAAAGAGCTTAATTTTAAGAAGTAGGAAAGTACAGCATAAGAAGCAAGGCAAGCAATAAAGGCCATCATAACGTCTGGGACATCTGGATGGGCTGATGGCTGGGCCCCTTCTGTATAGAAACTTGTATAGAAAAACTTTATTTCATATGCCTTCCTTCTTGGGATAGTTTTTCTCTATTTTTCAGGATGAATGCTTCTTCAGCTAGCGGGGAAATGTGGCATTCTGGAAACAAAAGAATGACTAAAACTCTTAAACCATGCACCCCTGGCTTAGTTATCAGATGGGGAATTACAGCACAAACATCTCCCCCCTATTCATACAATGAAGAGTTGCTTGGGGAAGGATTAATTGAAGCATGGTGCCAGCTCACTCTGGAGACTCCCCAGAAGAAAGGCTGCATGTGTTTGTTTGGATACAGCCTATTCCCAGTGGACACAGAGCTTGCACTGTAAAATTCTTCTGGCCCCAATCACCTCATGCTGCACTGGAAATACGACTTTTAGTGAGTTAGACTATCATTCTCCTGTGTCAGGGATGTTGGTTTCCCTCCTTAGTGTCCTACTGCTCACAAAAATACACTGTAAAATGACTGACACTCAAATGCAAGCAGCTGTTGATTTCCCAATAAGTTGCCACGTGGCCAGCTAATCTCAGCTCCTACAAATCAGCCTGACATTTAACAAGAATTTTCAATCACCTTTGTTTAACTCAGCTGAAGGCAATCTCTCTGTTGAATATGATGAAGACAGAGATGTAAATCTCCTTTAGAGGCCCTGGGATGTGCCTGGGGAAGCCTGGTGAGCAATCACCGGCACACACAGCATCACTGCTATGCTGGCACTGCTGCCAGGTCCCCTGCCTGGGATGATGGCACCAAGGTCTGACTGTGAACACACAGTCCCATGGGTACTGCACAGCACTAAAGTAGACTAAAAAGTAGAGTATTTCCCTTCCAAGCCTTGCTGGGGGGTCAAAGAGGAAGAGTAACACATGGGAAGGAAAGAGAGACAGGCAAGAAGTGACCATCTGAACACTGAAATTGTCTTGTTCTACGTTTCTTTAACATGGTTGAAGCACTCAGACATCCCACCATGAGGGTTATGGTGGGTACACAAACAGGAAGGATTTGTATCAAATATGAATAAATTGAGACATTCACAGGCACATCAAACTTATATGCACCCCTCCAAATTTATTTTTCATATGTAAACCACTGAGGTGTTACAAGAACATAGTAGGGCCCATAGCTAAATACAGCACAATCCTGCCCATATCAATCCAAATTAGTATGATTTATGATTTATCCCAATGATTTATGAAAATGTAACAGAGTAACCTAAAGAAAACTTAAGAACATAATAATAAAAGACCCTCTCTCCTTATGATATACATTATTATTTGAGAAGGGACTGTGCCTTTTGAGTGTGAGAAAGGCAGTCTGCAGTTACAAGAGGTCATGTTATGCTGCAGTTGTTACGGGAGTCACTGTTTTTATGAGCGAAGGAGAAATTCAGTAGCTTTGGTGTCTACCTTTAGAGTTATGATTGCTTTTGTCTGACAGTGTGCTGCTCAGTCTTCATGCCTTCAGTGGTTTACTACATTTTGTTTACACTAGAGAAGAGGTTGTTTATAAGTTTCCCAAAATGGTACAGGACAGAAAGAAAAAAAAAGAAGAAAACTTTTTGAGAAAAGATCGGACTTCACAAAACTCATGGGGTTCGCCATTTTTCATACACATTTTCACTGAAGCTTTAGCTGGTGCCTGGCTTAAAGCAAAACAGACATTAAAAAAATAGTCCAAATGTAGACAATGAAAATGATGTAATTTGACAGAAATTAATGCTGTGCTCTTCTGAGCTGGGGCTGGCAGGAGACTGCTCACAGGTAATGCAACTGTTACGAGATTATAATGAGAGGTAAAAGCTCATAATGTACTCTGGTTTTATCCGTTACATTTTTCCAATTTAGTGGGAAAAGGTATCCTTTTCTGAATGTCAGAAGTGTTGCGCCTATTTCTGTGAGCTTCCCCCACTTCCTTGGTGGTGGTTAGATTTCGGGGTGTGCAGCACGTGAATCCCTATAGCCATGGCATGACTCACATCTGTTTGAGTCAGGAGTAACACTGCCAATGCCAGCAGCAAGGGATGCAAGGAGGGCAGCTGGGGTGAGCGCAAAGCGCCCTTTATCTCTAGCTTGTGAGCAAGGCGTAAAGTTTGTGCAGAGCCTGACGTCTCTGACAGAGATCAGTACATGCATGCTCATTATCTTCCTTGTTATGATCATTACCGAATGGTGAAAGCCACTCAGACTTCACTGAGCAGGCTAAGTGAATCCCTGGGTTCAACCCCACTCTGCTCTCCCCTCACACGGCTGCAAACAGAAAGGCAAACAAAATTAAACTAACATTAATCAGCAAAGACTGCCATCTGTATAACTCCAAGCATTTCTCCGCATGCCTGTCCCCTTCCAGCAATGCTAAACAGGATTAGCCTTCCGTGGGCGGATGGGAAAAGTAGGTCAGTTTGGTAACATTGCTGCGTGCGATGAGCGGAGGACGTGATTGTATTGGTCTGCTCGCAGTTCTCTCTCCTGCAGAGTGGGACCTGGGCTCGTCATGGGGCACACAGTCCTCAGGAGGGAGAGCCTGTTTTTTCTGGGGAGGAGGACAGCACTTATAGAAGGACAACACATTTATAGAAATGGGGGCTTTGCAAAACATGGATGGTGCACTGTATTTGATGGGTGTGTTTTAACAAGGAAACCAAGGCACGGGGAAGTTAAAGGCTAAATTATTATTAGTTTGGCATATGCATATTTTCCTCTTACAAAAGTGTGCAAAGTCAGGCAGTGTGTTACTACCATAAGTGTAGGAAAAATGGGACGTTTTTTAGAAAACTGAGGTGCACAGCCAAATATTTGTCAAAGATTGTGCTCAGGGAAAGTGGCAAAGGATGGTAAATAATCGAGTGGGGGTATTGTCTTTCTATGTTGACTTTATTGGGTGTGTAGGGATGGTGTCAGGAGAGCCAAAGCTCACCTTGACGCTTGCAGGGAATATCAATGTCAACAAGAAGAGCTTGTTCTGCAACGCCAGTAGTAAAAGGTAGAACAAGGAAAGACGGCTACAGAACTGGAGTGGTGGGTGGATTAGTGAAAGCAAACAGGTATTTCTGAGGTACCTAATCCTTCTTTGTCCTTGCCTTCACCAGCAAGGTCAGCCAGACCTCTGTGTTGGAGGTAGGGCCATGGAGGAGCAGAAGGATCAGCAATGGGTGAGGGTTGACGCAGGAACTCAAGGGAGCTTGAGGAAACTTGACCCATACAAGTTGGGAAGGGGGGGCAGTGGTTGGCCTCCACTGGTGCTGGGAGAGCTGGTGGTGTCCTCACCAGGCTGATTTCTCTCATCTTTGAGAGGCTGCGGAGACTGGGGGAGGTCCCTGATGACTGGAGAAAGGCAGATATGCCTATCCTTCAAACAAACAAACAAACAAACAAACACTAATGGATTTACCAAGAGTAAACAATGTCTGAGCAAGTTGATTGCCTGCTATAATTGATAGGATCTGTAGATAGAAAGATTGCAGTGGATGTCATTTATGTTGGCTTTATGCTCAAAGGCAGGGCTGCTATCGGGGTCACAGGGTGGTGTAGGCCCTGAAGCACTTGCCCTGTGAGGAGAGGATGGGGGAGCTGGGCTGGTTCAGTCTGGAGAAGAGATGGTTTTGGGGCATTTAACAGGCCCCTGGTTCCTACAAGGAGTCAATGAGGAGCTACAGCCTGGGTCTTCATGGTGGTACATGGTGGGAGAGCGAGAAATAATGAGCATAAATTGAAAGAAAATAAGAGAAACTTCTCTTCATGAGGACAAGCCAGCAGTGGAGCAGTCTACCCAGAGAGGCTGTGCTGTCCCAATCCTTGGAGGTTGTCAAGACCTGATGGGACAGCCCGGAGCAACCTGGTCTAACCTCAGAGCTGCCCTGTTTTGAGCAGGAGGTTGGACTGGACACTACCAGAGGTCCCTTCCAACCTGAACTGACCTGTGATTCTGGATCTACTGAGGTGGCAACCTCCTGGAACATCCTCAGTGTATAAGTCCCCTGAATAAGTTCCTATAAAACATATGTTCCAGAAATCTATTTTAATATGTTTTTGCTCTTCTGTGCTACAAATAGCTTGTGCACTGTCTCCCCTACACTGACATCTCTCCTGCTTTATAAACCTGGCATCTAGGAGAAAAAAATGTGAGATACACATCTTAACATTGCATGTCTGTATGTCATGTGTCTGTCATGTCATTTTTAGACATCGATTTAAAAGAATATTCACTTTATAATAGAATTACAAAAGAAAAAAAAAATGAAGAAAAAGGCGTCTCATGAGAACAGCCTTTGACTGAAAATAAAATAAAATAAAATAAAATAATATTTTTCTCTCTCTCTACTTCTCATGCTCTTAATCTGTTTTAGGTATTTATAAAACTTTAATCCTCACAGTATCAAAAGTCCCAAAAGTACTAAGACTTCAGCATGTACTTAACTCCACAAGGCTATAAGAAGTCCCTCATGGATGTGTATCTTTGCAAAATCCAGGCCTAAATGTAGAGGTAGATCTGCACAGATTATTTTGCAATAAATAAAACTACAAAAGTAAATAAATAAAGCCCGGAGACCTTCCTTGAAAATGGTCTCAGTTATAAAATATTCTCAGTTGCAAAAATCTGTTAAAGTTTATTTGCTTCTGCAATTAAATTTAAGTAGAATAATATAACGTTTGACCTATGATCTTCTGATGGTCAAACACTCAGCCAAAGCAGGCAAACTGGAAGAATATATGGGCATAACACTATAAAGATTTATTTGTCAAAATCTCAAGGATTGTTGTTTTGTTTGGCACGAACTACCTGAGAAAAACTAACACAAGCAGAAAGTCAGCCTTTTTCGATGGGACTGTTGTCAAAGTTGCTGTCTTTTCTTTTTTAATGATGATTATTATTTTTTTTCCCAGCAGCAATAGCCTTTACAAGATCTTTTTAATATTTTCCATCCAATTAAACAGGCTACAGTTGTAGTACAGTGTTAAGCAAAATATCTAGGAGCGGAAATAGGATGGTCTTAGCCTCCCTGATTTTTGTTTGTTTGTTAACTGTCTATGGATGCCTCTCAAAGAAACAAATTACTCTTCTGTTAAAGGCTCTGGGCCTTATGTGTAATTTTACTAGCAAAGGACAAATTTACTCCAGAAGGGAATTCTGAACCTGTGACAGCACTTTCAAAATTTACACTGGCTACGATGATGTCTCCTCTGCACATGAGATGTTGAAGTATGAGGCCACATGTTTCTGTGGAGATTTCAGAAGGAAAGGGGAAAATACACCAGAAACAAAACAAGAAATCCAATTTCTTTATAGGCTTAGGTGTCTAAACTCATGTGGCAGCTCCCTCTCCAGTGAGCAGGACTTGTGGTGAAAGATTGTCTTCTGTTGATGACCTTGCCTTCTCCCTGTCCTGGTAGCACCTTGCTTGCTTTCCAGACCATCAAGAACCAGTGGAGCCATCTCCATGAGGTGGAGGACTCAAGGCAGGCAGTGAGTGTTCTCCTTGGCCTCACCCTCATGGACATCCCAGCCTCATGACACCCACAGGGACTCAGCTGCTCTGCCGTTGATGGGGGCTGGAGATGGGAGGCATGTGGCGAAACCACCACTTGCAGAGAGCATGCAGGAGGCAACAGCTTCCCTGCCCTGTGCCAAGGCAAAGCTGTGGCCTAAATCTGCTGCTGTACAGGGGAAAAAATCCCTACACAATATAAAGAAATAAATACAGATATCAACACCAATAATCCCATCACTTTTGTGTTAACAGCTTGATAACATATCTGCTTATAACTCACACGCTGCACTAAATTTTCTGCTCTGTAGTAACTATCATATTCCTGTCAGCAGAACTAAATATTTAATCATCTGGGGAGATGAATCATGAAAAGCTGTTTTGGGGAGATATTTTTAAATGGACAATTTGTTGTAATTTAATTTTGAAAACTTGCTGTCTCTCTCTTCTCTCAGGAGGGACCTTGTAAGCCTGTGACCATACAGGCTATTGCCCTGTACCGCCTGCTGTCTCCCTTGCAGGTGATCCATGTAATCTAATGGGTTTTAAGGACATCTCTGACAAGACCAAGCTCAGTCTGGATGGGCACTGCTAAGCCTAGAGATACAGAGAAGCCAGAGCCACACTCTCTGCCGAGTTGCATACACCTTGTAGTTTGATACACTCCAGTTGCAGTACAGTAATTTCATGCCCAAGTCTGTAAGCCTGCTGAGAGTTCAGACACAGCATCAGACCAAGGTTGCATCCATGTTCTACACCATCACCTGCCTTTGTGACCTTAAGCCTGTCCTACCACAGGCTGAGCCATGCTCCAGCCCCAGTGCCAGCATGTCCCCACTAACATGCCAAGCGCCGCTGCTCTCAGCCTGCTCCTGCTACCAGCGGTTCCCGTTTTTACACTGATAACGTTTCTCCAGTGTGATGCAAAATTCAAATCAGGTTTTACAAAGTGAATCTCTGAGGAAAAGGGATAATTATTAAAGAGCTTCATTAGTGCTTTGCAATCTTAATTATGATAATTATATTTTTGTAGCTAATATAACCGAACTCCTGCTTTTAAATCCCATTAATAAGCATTTTTAATCCTTCTCCTACTGGGCAAACAAAACCATAATGTTGAACTCTACATTTACACAGGGCACTTTTTAATAAAAACGATGCACTGTTTATTTTGGGCTTCCATTCCTTTTTATCTGCACTTTGAACACGCACCTTCTCCCAGGACGCAAGGAATAAAGGAGAGCAGTAAAGATGAACTCAGCAGCTTGGGCTCAGTTTCTCTTCCTGGCAATGAGAGGGCAGGTGAGCACCTCCATGGATGGAGCATCCACAGCTTCTCTGGGCAGCCTGTTCCAGTGCCTCACCACCCTCATCATGAAAAATCAGAGGAGTTCAGCTACCACAGGGAGCCCACCTGCACCTTGTCAGCACCCATATCCATCCCACTGCCCATCACTTTCCATGGAGCTGCTGCAAGGAGCCAGTGAATCCCTGCCTGTGCCTGCCTTGGATCAAGTTCTTCAACCAGCATGCTCTGAAATGCCTCACCTCTTCCATGAAAGCAGCTGGCACTGGCCAGATGCACTGCAGGGATATGATTTAATACTGAAGCCTGATACACCTATTTCCTCTTATTTCATTAAGCCATGGGTCTTAATTGATGCTCAGAGCCAGGGGAAAAGGTGGCAGCTGGAGGGGAAGGGTCAGAAGAAATCTCAATAAAATAGAAATGCCTAAGTCCACAAACCATTCATCCAGTGCGTGAGCTGGAAGAGGCACCTACCCACCCAGCTGCTGGAAATCTTGCAAGGTGCCAGCAAGTGACATCAGTATAAATGGCCTTTTCTAAGTGCAGTTTATGATCCCTGATAGAGGAGAATTTGCTGTGTCCTACATTATAAACCACCCACTACCACCCAGTTGCAATGGACTAGAGGATTTTTTTTATGTCCGATTGCAGCCAAATATTTTACAGTTACTGACAAAGAGTAAAAGATCAAAGGTGGAACAGCATGCAAATTCAGATATCTCAATAAATAAATGAAAACAATAAAGCATGTATTAAATACTATCTGCCCATTAATCTCTGGAGTAAATTCAGAAAACTAATTAAAAGCTTCTACACAGATAAATGATAAGCTTCTTTATTCAATGAGCTCAACATATGAACAAACAGAGGTTTGTGTTGATATCATCGTTATTAGCAATTGCATTAAAGCAAATGATTTTTGCTGTGCTACTGGGAATACAGTGATTTGAAAAACAAAATGTTAAGAGATGAAAAATTCAAATCTTCTCTGTACTGAACATATCACATTTCCTGTTCTTTTTTAATTTTAGGGGGGTAGTGATAACTCTTATGGGTCAGCATGACAAACAACAGCAATCACAAAAAAAAAAAAAAACAAAAACAAAAACAACAACAAAAAAAAACAACTCAAACCAAACACAAACAACACAATGAAGAGAAAGAACTGAAGCCTGTACAGAACCAGCAAAAATCTCTGCATAATCAGTGGAAGTCCAGCTTTATTGGGCAACCTTGCCTTCCTGCATGGGAAATTTTCTAATTCATCAAAACTTACTGCACCTTGCGTTTCTTTTCCTGCTACCAGTTTCACTACTGGCAGGGGATTTTGTCTGAATTTTGTCAGGAGGTTTTTGTCTCCTCAACCGTAATTGATAGATGTTCTATTTCTGTGGTGGAACAGCTCTGCCTTGCGTGACGTGGCATTGCAGTGCTGCATGGGGAGCTTGCAAGGCTGCCAATGCTGCTCTCCCTGGGTGCTCAGGGCATAGCCCCCTTTCCAGGCAGCTCTTCTGAGGGGTGCAACTTGGGAAGGGGGGGTCCTGAACGACACTCGGGAATTGAATACACAACTCGAGTTGTGTACAGCTCAAGTTGTGTATTCAACATAAATGCAGAGCCTGAAATAATTAATTTAAACACATAGCCAGTCCTGAATCAGGTCATTTAGGATCAGTTAAAGTGGATCTGGCTTCAGAAACCGCGACATCCTCCTGTGGATCCTATACATAGAAATACCTTGGAAGACTTGATTTTGCATTCCAGTGTCCCCGTGCTGCTTAGCATAAAAACAGCTTTAAATTGATGAAATGGGAGAATGAGAGCAAACTATAACTGCTTTTGTTTATATTTCTATTCATACTCAAGCATCTCCCTACTTCGTATTGTATATTAAACTCCCACTATTGACTAAAATGAAATCGAGGTTTCAAAATGTCTCAGTTTAATGTCCTCTTGAACACAGGCTAAATGCAGGACATAGTCAGAGAGTGTAAAGTGCATTTAAATTTTAGCATATTCACTCAACTGCTGTGTTTCAGAAACACAGAAGTCATTAAAAGCCCCATAACAAAGCATCAAATTATGCCTCTGCCAGATATTAACTTTGAAAAGGAAGAATAAAAGCACTCTGAAAACCATAGTGAAATAGCAATATGCTGATTCACCTCATGCTCATGTACTGTGAAAGTTAGAATTGCAAAATAATATATCTTTTCTGTGCCAAATGGTATTGGTAGGAAAATGTTTTGGCTACAATGGGTGCTTTTTTTTTTTTTTTTTTCCATTCTGAATGTACATTTACCCTTTCCACTTGCAAGAAAATCTGCTGTCAGAATGATAGGGTGATGTACTAGTTTATTTGTCAATTGTGTCAAATATTCATACAGACACACTAAGAGCGTGTCCCAAAAAGCCTGAGTTGTTGCACACTGCTACACATCATTCTTAATTACCATGGGTAAAAAACATGAGGGGGGGGGAAATGACACAATTCAAGATCTCTACTCATGCTGAATCACATTTTGTTTCAAACACAGTGCCATGGCCATTACTGGAGCACCACAGATAGAAATATAGGACTTGAACCTTCAATACACCATGAGTTTTGCAGGTAATCTAAAAAATAAATAAATAAATAAATAAAAATCAGAATTAACTACTCTACAGAAAGGAAGGTACTTTAAAGTGTATCTATTCTGCTGTGACTTCAGCTCTTGTCAGCATACCCGATCCAGCTTTGAACAAGCAGTGAGGCAGGAATGTGGCTCAGAGTAAGTCTGCTAGCTTACATATTTACCCAGTACCACCAAAAAAAAAGAGGAAAAGAGAAGGAAACATTTGGCAGGGAGCCCTGGCCGGGTTCTGTGCTGCGACTGGTGCTGGGTCAGGCCCTCTGGCTCACAGCCTCATGTGAAACACCCGGGAGAGGCAATCGCAGGAAGAAAAGGGAAAACTCCTAAAGTACACACAAAAGAAAAGGTATCCTGAAGGCAGTTTGGGGGAACCACAGGAGGAGAAGCTTTTTTCATGGGATGGATTGGGATGTTTGGTCAGAGAGATGTTATTGCTCCTCCTTGCCTGGTGGGTTTCAAGCAGTCTCAAGGACATCTATAGAAACTGTAGCAACCTTAGTGTCTGCAGACAGTTTATAGAAACTGTGACAAAAATACCATAAACTCCAATACCACAGCACTTCACTTTATTATCATACATTTTACTGCCACACTATTATAGGGGCATTTGCGTATGGGAATTTTTTCTTTTAAACAGAACAACATTTGGTTCCCCTTGGGTTTTTTTTTTCCCCCTTCGTCTGCCTGCCTTTGGATAATTCAAAAGACAAGCTTCTGAAAAAACTTTTCTGCTGGTTCCTATTGTTTCCTAGTTCAAGTTAAAGAAAAAGTACATGATGTTAAATCTGAACACCAAGACTTTGTGAATGTGTAAACTTCAGAACTCTAAACCTTTCAGACTGTGCCAATGTAAACCACCTAAAGTGCAGAGAATTAAGTACACTTTATACCCTCTGTCCATGACTGAACGTGTTCCAGTACTCCTAAAATTGGCAGCAGGGAGTCTCTCAAATCCCCGAGAGTGAAGTGGGGCTTTTTCAAACGGGTATGAGAAAAAGAGGGAGATCCTCATCCAAATCTCAGTCCCAAACCTGTAGCTCTCTCCTTTGAAAATCCTCATCTTTTGCTTTTAATGTCCTCACTCTCAAGGACACAGGGCAGGAAAAGAGGAAACCTAACTCTCCTGAGTGAAACACTCCCTGTTCCCTTAGTTCCCATTCCCTTAGCTCCTGGCAAGATGGAGCAGAAATGTTAATGAGCACTTTTGAGTGCCTATATCACCCACCCTTTTACATGTTGCTCCATCAATATCTAACCAACCTGTTGTCTGGTCCAACCCCTGGCAGCTGAAAGGGCTGAGATGCACATTTGGGACCCAGCACTCCTGGCCAGCACCTTCTGCCCTGGGCAGGCAGCGCCATTCCTGCTCCCCGTCCTTGCCTTAGGCCCATTGCGTGTCTCAGAGGCTGTGCACCAGCACTGCGATAAATAAAACGTTGTGTGTGTTGGAGATGGGTATCTGGGAGCCTGTGAGTGCTACTACACCACTCCAAGCTGTACGTACATGTTGGCCATGGGGAGCTGGAGTTTGGCTGACTGGGTCTGAACTGGTGTTGGTGAAGGGAACCCCAACAGAAAAGCCAATAGAAGGCTGGGACCCCTTTGATCTGCTCCCATCTCTTCATAACTTGGAAATGTTTTACTGGAATGAGCAGCTTCAGTTTGTCCACTGTCTAGTTCCAGGCTGTTTTAAAACTGACATTAGCCTGAGAAATAATGCCGAGTCTTAAACTACACTGTGAGGCGTGCAGTAAATTTTTAGTCAGCTAAAGAGCGAGGAATGAAATGCGACATAATATTTTCCCTGATATATATTTTTCTCTCTCTTCATGGAAATATTGATGGGAAGGATAGTAATATTGCTGCTGAATTCTGACCTGCGTCGCTGTAAAGATATATTATGTTCATCAGTCCAGCAGGCAGTTCTCTCAATCTTGCTTCCTCTGCAAATGCAGTTATCTGGCTCTGGCACTTTGCAAAATCTTCTAAATTACTATTAAATTAAATACTTTTAATTTATGGAGGATTTTAGCTGAACTCATATTTCTTTCCATTAATTATCAAGTATTTTACTGACTCTGTGAAAAACATTAATGAATCAATCTAAATGAACTCCCACTTTCCCCCATGAACTGGGGCTGCATGTCATCAGTCACACTCTAACCTGAGAAGGTTATATTTCCCTTGGATTCATCACTAATCTCATTTCAAATCATGTATTTCTGAGTGGGCTCAGGACAACATTTTCAAGCATGGCGTTTTTAAGCTAGTGATGGGAGTATGTTTAGCTGCCTGGATATGCAGATGGATTTTCAGAGGTCTTCTGTGATTTGAAACAATTGCCCTTTAGCAATGTTAGGGTTGGCTTGTTTCTCTCTCTTTCTTTCTCTCTTTCTTTCTTTCTTTCTTTCTTTCTTTCTTTCTTTCTTTCTTTCTTTC
>CM021765.1:140284889-140316853 GCA_011076525.1 Nettapus auritus
AAAAAAAAAAAAAAAAAAAAAAAAAAAAAAAAAAAAAGGAAAGAATAAATCTCTGAATGGCTAGCACAGCTCCTATATTCATAGCTAGCTTTCAGCTATTTTGTGCTGTATTCCAATTCCCTGGCTGCTAGGACAGTTTTCAGTCATACAGAATAAGCAAAAACAGGTTGGGCAAAGCTTGTATGGGAAACCCTAAAAGAAAATGCAAGTGCTGCTAGGAATGTCACTGATTATGCCACAGATAGGAATCTATCTTTGAGTCAATGGTAAGGCACATTTAGAAGACTCCCTGGGAAACAGGCTCTCTGACCCTTTCCCCTATATTGTACTTTTCATAGACGCAGGTGCTTTGCCCTCTCTAGTCTGCTCCTGAGGAACTTAACTGCAGACCGAAGCAGTCACTGTAATATGGAAACCATAAGAGGAAAAAAAAAAAAAAAGGGATCATAGGTTGTCATCCCAGAGAGATGTTCAAAAAAAGACTCAAGCTTTGTGCCAAGTTTCAGAAGACAGGCTTCTTCTCCTGCTCTCTAAAAACCTAATCACCATGAGCCAAGTCTCTGACCTGTTGCTCTTATCATGAATTCAAAGACATCTGCTGCTTCCTTATTCTTAGACTATCAAACCAATTATCTCTGTCTCAGCCTGGATTTTGTCCCACTCCAGTGCGCATGAAGCTATTCAGCCTGCCCTCTCCTCTGCTCTCTTCACCAGGGAGCTGCCTCCTCCTCCTCATCACCCTCCTTCTCCTCTCCCTCCTCTTCCTCCTCTTTCTCCTCCTCCTTCTCTTTCTTCTCTTCCTCTTCTTCTTCCTCCTTCTCCTCCTCCTTCCGTGGCATGGCCCCATCCAGATGTGCCCCCCTCCAGCACACAGCTGGGATGCAGACATGAGGCCACTCTCTGCTCTCACTCACATCAGTGAGGAGCAGCAGTAAGTCTCTTGAAACCAGTGGAGTCAAAGTCCTGTAAACCTGACCTTGAGTAACAAATTAGTGCTATACACCGAGCCACTAAAACAGAGCTGGAACAAGACAGCACAGCAGCTGCCGCCCTTCCACAAACAGGTTTTCTGCTGGTGAGGAGCTGTGTTTTGGAAGAGGAGCCTGGCCACTCGCATGGCTCCAACCATCCTGTGTGTTGTAGACATGACAATTTGACTGGAGATTTTTCTGCCATACCATGGCTTGTACTTGTGGGCTGAAAAAAGAAACTCTCTGCAGAGTTTACGAATTTATTTAAATATCATGTTTTGATTCCTCCATGTTTCAAGAGCCTGGATGCATGCAATAGCTTTCTCCTATTTCTCTGTCTAGCAATTCACTATCATCCCAACAGGCATTATTATAAAACGTGGCAATAACATTTAATTCAACCCAAATTTGCCTGTCTCCCACTGAAAAAAAAAAAAAAAAAAAAAAAAAAAAAATGCATGTGGATATAAGCAGCTGACATTGTCTCATGCATTTTTGCAGCTCTGCTGATATACGTGAAAGAAAACGCTAGTCCACATTGGTTACTCCGTGTCTTTTTTGCTCTAAGACCTGTTATTCTTTTTGCAACCGTGCATTAAAATGGGTTTTCTCCAAGACATAATAAAAATATCACAGTAGTGACATACATCATCTTTTGGGTGCCATGTTATGTGATGAAATTTTTCATGGTACACTTAGTTTGCATTTGTCCAAAGTAACTGAAAGTGAGAATGCGCACTGACCTGCTCCAGAGCAACCGTATTAGCCACCAATAATGCAGACGATCACATGCGTCAATTTGACTCTGTGCAGCACAGTGTGTTTATTATTTCTGCAATAAACTGTGGAAGAAAATAAAGTGTGAGAGCATTTCATTCACGTGCAGCTGTCCTATTTCTATAGTATTGCTTTAACAGCAGAAGCAAATATGGGAATATATGCACAGGTCTTTTCTCTGTCTGGCACAGACGCCTGTTCTACAAACCACTTTTTGTTTTTAATTCTTATTTCAGCCAAACCCTCTATAGCCTTTAAAAATGGACTATTTTGATTTCTTTCTACTACTTCCACATTTAGACCAGCTACCGTTACACTGCTTCCATTTCAATGTTATAAAATGAAATAATGGTTCAGGAACTGGTTGCATATTTGAGGGGTACCTGCTTTTCTACAAATGAAGGGAGCAATTGATGCAGTCTCACTGCATCATTTTGCTCATTAATAAATATATTCCCATAAAAACTGAGGGCATGATAATGGATATGAAGAGGAGATCATGCACATTCAAATATTTCTTGATACCAGAATTTGGGAACCTGACACTAATCAGACCCATGGCTGTAATCAGTTTTGTTGTTGTTGTTGTTGTTGTTTTCAGGATTCCACTCCTTGGAATGCAAAGTGAACCTTACAGCAAAGCATAGGATTGTCATTATACTAGAAATAAGAGGATGATGGCAGATCTTCACATGGGGTTGTATGAATGATTATCATTACTGTCCCTTGTCCAAGGACAGCCATGAAGAATTTAGGGAATTAGTGCCCTCTTCAAGGAAAAAGGCACTGGCTGCTCTGGGATGATGTGGATTTTGTATATGGTTCTTTTGTCCCTAAGATTACACAAGCTTTCCTTCCTGGTCTTTGCAAAATATCAAAAGATTTTAAATGGGCTTTACCCCAGAGAGACAGATTCCAAAATGCTGTTACACAAATAAATTGATGAATGGGATGCCTATATATCATTTATTTCCTCTTGGAATTGGTGACCTTCCATCACTCAGTAGTTTCCTTCACACTCCCTCACTTGTGAATTATAAGTTAATCAAGAGTACAATGGAAACAATGCATGCATAGCCTGCTCACTGCATTCATCTCTCTCCTCAGGGTGGATTACGGATGTTAAAGTTGTAATGAGCTTTCTTTTAGGCCAGTTTTGACCTCAATTCTGACTTTACCAGCAAAAATTTCTCATATGAGATGATGCAAGATGTATTTGGAAAATACAGTGAGATCTGTAAAAAGGGTTGCGAAGCACAATTAGTTTAAAAGAGTATATCCTTGCTTTTAACTGCTCTATTTTGGGGAAGCAGGCTACATCATAAATAATTTAGACTGAAAATCTTCAAATTCATTGTTTTAACTTGGTCTCCAAGGAACCAAAGTCTAACTGTTTTTGAAAGGATGTTTATTTCTAGGGATCCTCAGTCCCAGAATTCACAAATCCAAAATGACAGCCACATGTGGCTGATGGAAAGAGAGGAGCAGGTAGGGGAAAGAATTCTCTGGCACTGTGCTGACATGCTACCTCCTGAAGCCTGCTTCTGGTTTTGCCACACAGCTTGACTTTGATGCTATTTCACACTTACCCATGCAGAGGAAGCAGGATTTCACCATGTGGCTCTGTTTTGCAGAGCCTGAGCCTGTGGGATTTCCCCTCAGAGGGGATGCAATGCATCTGCTGCAAGTATTTGTTTTCAAACTACACAGATACACAATGCCAGTGAATGGAGTACCAGGAAAAACTATTCTCACACAGCTGATAATGCTTGTGGTAACAATGAAGGAATTATTCTCTTTATAAAGAAGAGTTGATCTGAAAGGTAAAGAGAGGTGGTAATTAATTTCCCTTAATAGTCACACTGGGATCTCCTGTAGTGTGCGGCCTGATGTTAATAATATATTTTCCCCCCTATAATTAATGTTCATGTTCTGTTCCTGGGGGACTCTTCTCCACTATCCTCAGCATTGTCATTACTTAAGCATGCACAAGCAACTTTAGCACCTCAATTGATGCAATATCTAATTCAAGCACTGCCTCCCTTGACCCTGTCTTATCTCCTGCCAGGTGGGTGGCAAATGCCATCACTGAAACATGCAACCTCAGGAGAGCTGAGAAATAATTAGGCATTTTGCCCCATTTTGGAGCAGTGCTAAGTTTTAAACAGAACAAGAGGATAGCACAAACAGTGGAGGAGCCCCCTCTGCCCGTCCTGTTTTCTGAGGCTTGTTGTTTAGGGATGGGGAGGTTGAAACTGACTCCTTGGGGACCTTTCAGAGGCTGTGCTGCAGCAGAGCGAGTTGGGAATCCCTTGGACTGCAGAGCAGCCTGTGGCTCTTGTGTGTGCTGGCTGCTGAGGGCATGGGCAGAGAGTGAAGCCAGGGCAGAAGCAACTGCAAATGGGATCCTGCCAGCTGTCAGTCTCTGGTGTAAATCAAAGCCTGTTTGGAATAGATGCTGTATGCACCAGAGATCAATCAGCACCTGAATTGCTCTAAGATCCTCTCACTAAGGCTTGTTGGATGCTCCTTAGCTGCAAACACAGGCACAATTCTGACCCTTTTTGGGAAAGAAACAAATCTGAGTGATGAGTGCTTCCTTACCAGAAAGAGCAGAAAGGCAAAAAACTCAGACAGGACTAGGAAAGCAAGTGCTGTGACACTGTACCTTTTTTCCCTGGAGTTTTATACTTGTTTTTTAATGTAGGGTTCCTGCAGGACAAAGATGCCATGGAAGCGATTCTTTTTCCTTTACCCCTAAATTGCTTTTAACCTGCCATGCACCATGCATGCTGATGTGCATTCATCATGTTTTAGAAGATTAGGGAGGATGACTCTCAACAGACATGAAAGCAAAGTGGGAACATGACAAAGAGCTCAAATATGTGCATTCTGTTTCTGCAGGACAGCAGAGATGCATGCTTAGGGGAACACATACAAATATATATATATATTTAAGGGATGTAATCTTGTACAATTGGACTAAAAGTTCCCAAAACCAAATGCACACTCCCACCACAGCATGTCCAGCCCCATGCACTCTCTGACTTCTGCTACAGAAGTGTAGCCTAACCAGAGTTTTAAATTTTCTAGAAACACCTGCACATAGAAAATATGAGATTTTCCTGGGCATTTCTTCCCTTTAAGGGAAAACTGAAACATTTTTATTAAAAACTAATAACTAAAGTAATTTTTATTTACCTCTTTATGAATAAGAACAGTACTATGCCTAATTTTTTTGCACATATGAAATTATCTAGATGTATCTCTGAGAAAAGGGGAAAAAAAAATCCTGGCTTTTGAACACCATCAAAAAAGCCTGGTATTAAAGACAGAGCTGTAATGCACACAAAGTACTTCTTGACATTTCTGGCTAGTTGACATATCTCTAAAGCAGTAAAATGAATAAGTAAATAACTAGAAAGACAGAAATAGAGACTACCACCATTACCAACCCATTAGCAAGAGGGTTCCAAAGATTTCAGAGATACTACATAAGCAGATTTAAGGTCAAAACGCACAAACCCATACAGCACAAACTCATCTTTCTAGAAGAAATGTTTGCAAACTAAACATTTGTATGCAGGATACAGCTAACACAGCATAGTGACTTCATAACAACCTAACTGGAAATACTTTATTATGTGGAAAGTACTTTGAAGGGTAAAGTTTCAGCAATTATTTCAAACACTGCACTTTTTTTTTTTTGCTCATCCTGACAAAAGATATCTCTCAAATACATTCAAGCTTTTCTCATGATTTCCAATTTTGTTTTCCCTACTTTGCATTAAAAAAAAAAAAGAAAGAAAAAGAAAAAGAAAAAAAAAAAGAGGAGAGAATGGAGAGCAGAGATAAATCTTTTTGTTTAAGGTTTCATTACCTGTACCCCAATCTTCACAACTCTGGGCCTTGCACATTTAAACACAGGTTAGTATGAAATGTTATTTATAAATCATGGATTAAGGAGAGGACTGCCAATCATGTGATAACTTTTTCTTCCTGAAAAATGGTATATTTTGATTTTTAAGGAAAACAGAGACACTTTCTGAATCTTTTAAAGAAATCTTTGGGATACTGGTTTTATGGAAAACCAGAACTCATCTTTTATTTACTGAAATAATTCATTTTTTCTGACTGATTTCAGTAAAAAAAGTAACTACCAGTGAGATACTTAAATGTAACAAAGGATGTTATCCCCTGTTATCTGCCCACTCAGATTCCTGGTTCTGGAGACCAGCAAAGGATGGAGAGACCTTGAGTGGTTGCTCAAAACTTTTAATCAGAAATCTTTCTTGGGCTTTCTCCCCTAAACTGGCAGGGGATGCTGAGGTGCCAACCAGACCCATAATTTCTGGTAAGAGAGCCCTGGTAAAGCCACATAGTGGAGCTGCTTCACACCTGACCTCCCTGGTGTGACGGGAGACCTTCCAGCACCTTGTCTGTGGTGCCCCATCCCAGCCTCACACGGGGAAATGGTCCTGCCAAGGGAGAGTGGCAAAGAGGCTATGAATACTGCTCTTAACACACTGAGGAAAACAAC
Organism: Nettapus auritus; assembly: GCA_011076525.1. Taxonomy (NCBI): domain Eukaryota; kingdom Metazoa; phylum Chordata; class Aves; order Anseriformes; family Anatidae; genus Nettapus; species Nettapus auritus. The sequence continues at coordinate 140,291,178 of CM021765.1, forward strand.
ACCGTTATACTTTCACTTACACTGAGAATGCACCCTTTTGTCTAAACAACAACAAAAAAAGTGATATTATGGTGCTATTTAATACAAATAATGGCAACATATCCTTATCCCACCCACATGGGGAGCCTGTCTTGGAATGTGCTGGCTCTGCTCATACCAAAGGTTTGCTTCTAATTAAGGGGTAACCGAAGTCCTTTCTAACACCTGTATTGTATGGATTTAATATGCTAATGTGTAAGGCTGTCTCAAATATCTAATCCTAAAATGTGTTACTTTCTTTTTTTCCATACTCTTAAGTAGTTAGTGCTGCTAATTTAACTCCATCAGGATGAAAGGCATTAAATGAAATGCCTGGAAAGAATTAATTTAAGTGCTTATCAAAGACTGGTAATATCAGTTTCCACTGGTAAGTAAAATGAATGCCCGTGAACTGGAATCAGATACATTGATTCAGCTCTGTTGTGAAAGCATAGCTTAGAGATAAATAGTACTACAATTATTCACCCAGGAAAATGTGCATCATTTTAATGGAACCACTATAATGACCTTGACTAAACTAACTGCATTCTCACTTTCTCAGACTCAGTGCCAAAATACCAACAACATCATGAAGTTTATGTCTGTGCTGTGAGGTGTCTGTTTTACAATGAGACATGGAGAAAAAAATCTTTATCCACAAACATTTAATGGTTCATACATACATACAATTGATGCTGCATAAAAAGAACTAGAAAATAATACAGGATTTTTATAATTCAGGGGTGTATTCTTGTCTTATATTTACAGCTCCTCCATACCTGCAGGGCTGTGATTTTGTCTATGCTGACATTCACTAAATCTACAGATTTAGCTCCAGTCTGCCGATGACACAGCCAGAGCTGAGGTTAAGACAGGGGACTGCTGGGGATAATAAGCAAGTGGTACTGCCAGGAAGAACAAGGCTAAGGAAGCTCAGAGAGTAGGAGTGCAGTAAAGCATGACCAGCTTGAGAAGATGGGAATAATACACTCTAGTTTATGTTAGTCTCAGGTTTAATGCCATGGGTTACACTAGAGCTCACACCCAGAGAGCTGAATTTATTATTGGATCTCACAGGACTTACTGCGATCCCAATTACAGACAATGGTGAAACCTTGCTGTTGGCCTCCTTATGCAAAGCCAGGACTATGCTTTAGCCTGGACCAACACACAGGCTTCCTCGTTACTCACCCTTGTGCAGCATAAACTCTTCAATTCAATTTGCAGCTGTGGGGAGTCTTTTTGCTGATACACGGGATTTTTTTAAGGGCTATTATTAGCTTACTGAAATGAAACTGCTGTTGATATGAAAAGCTTCAATACAAAATCAGGACAAAGTGACCTGAAAAAAGTATGGATTCCCTGTCTTGCCAAGTATACATGTTCTGGTGAGGCCAATCAAGCACTGACTGTGTGCATGTGGAAGCTAATGAGGATTCACATGAAGGTAGCTTCAGACCGAGCACCTCAGGCCCAGTTGTTTTTAACTCTACCCCCCATCCTAAGCCTGTCTTTAATTATCACCTGGAAACTTCTAGCCCTTAAAAAATCCAGTGGAAACTATTTACCTTAACTGCCATTGCCACCACAGACGTTGTGGGATCCAGCGTGAAACTGAGCTGTCCATCTCTGTAATTCTTACCACTCAGTCCCACTCTATATGTACCCCTAGCCTTCTTTATCTGTCCTGCAGCAGCTTTACTGGGGACAAAACTCAGCTTAACACATTTGGTCCTGCCAGTCCTCCTTCATATCAGCCTGCTGGCCTTGTGCAACCCAGGAATATTTGTCCTTACTTGGCCTTTCCACTTCTAACATTTAACTGTAACTCTTACCACAAACACTGGGTAAAAGTTGCTTGGTATCTCCTCCTTTCCCCTACAGCTGGCTCTGCACCTACAGCACCAAGAGATGGACTTCAATCAGTAATGAATCTAGGCATTGCTCTCCTCACCTAGCATTACAGAATATACCACTGATCTCTTGTAGCAATAAACAGAAGTCTCTTGCCCCTGTGATTTCTAACAACAGCCTGAATGTTAACCCTACCTTTAAGTTTCTCTACCCTAAAGCGAAGCAGAAAGACTTGATCCAGGTGGAGAAAAGGACTGATAGTAGCTTCTCCATGGTATGCTCTATTGACTTGGGCTCCTCTTGCCATTATCATTTGGGTTCAGTGGGTTATGTTCACGGACAGATGCTGTAAGAGGTTCATGGTGAGGGTGAAGGCCATATAGCTATGGATAGGCCTGTGCTCAGGATTAGTAAAGACAGAGACTGTAGAGCTAAATTTATTACTACATCCTGCAAGTCCTTCTGATCCAGAATGATATAATGTTGTCTGGTTATGGCTGTGCTTAGAATGGGAAAGAGATTTTTTATACAGCTCATTTCTCTTCCTTGTCTGCAAAAATATCAAATAAATGTCACACAGTTTTTGTCCCATTGGAGAATTCCTTTGAAAATCCTTCATGGCGAGGTGGCTGCCTGGTGCTGTCTGACTGCTGGGGCTATACAGCATTATTGCTCTGTGACAAGAGGCTCCTATGGAGATTCACTCTCAGTCCTACATGGCCGTTCCCCAGCCTCCCTACAGATAAAGTAGGTGTTACAGCCAATGTCTGAGGGTCTGAATAGCCACCTTTATGTCTTGCTTGAGCCTTGTTTGCCATATAAACTAGCTTCCTGGCAATAGACTGGATACTTTTAGGAGTGCAGAGATGGGAAAATGCAAAGGTGATATTTCTGCTCTGGGGCTGTGCAGGAATTCCCTGATTGGAACATCCCATGTGGAGAACAGCCTTCCCACAAGGCAGTGAAAGAATCACTGTCTCAACCTATGTATTGCACATTTGACTGAAATCTTTGGTTGCGAAGAAGCTGCATTTTTCTGGCACGTTTCTAGGAAAGTAGTTTCTCAGTTTGCTGCCAGGTAGGATAGAAGAGTTGAGTTTTTAAGAGCACCAAGTGGCATATTAGCAAGTGTAAATGCATCCAAAAAATGAAAGAGGACTATATTTCTGCTTCTGATTCACTGTTCTGTGCCAAATAGCAGTCTCTCAGTCACCTTTTCTTCCTCAAAGAGAACATGTTGTGACAGATTGAAGTCTTCTCCCCTGCTATGTCAGGAGCCTTTATGTGACAATTACAACATCATTTTTGTTTTACGATCAGCTGAAGTCAGTTCAAAACAACCCTTCACCTCACACATGAAGTAGTATGGCTTTATGTGTCAGGGACTGGGATTTGGCAGGAGCAATTCCTCATTTACAATCTGCTTTCTTCTGTCTCAATGTTTTACACCTGATGCAGAGTAACTTTAGTTTTGAAGCCAGTCAGGCTTATCTGGAGGAGTGACTCATCTAGGGCAATCCGAGTAGCCAGCTCCTGCTTGCTCTGAGAGGCACTGAAATGTTGAGCAGTAGAGGAGGAGAAATTACAAAACCATGGCAGGGAAGACCTCAGTCCTCCCAGATAAAATCTGTGATATTCATCTGTGAGTAGCAATCCTGGTGCTCAGCGGACAGTTTCTTTATCTCCTCCCTTTCCACGTCGATTTCCTTTCTCTCCTGTTGCACCCAGCTCACATGCCAGGGGCAAAGCTGGCCTCAGGAAGTTAAACAAGAAGCCAGCTGGCTGTGTGCAAGCCCCCACATCAGTGGGTCCTGCTGATGTAATCAACAGCACCATGTTTCTAGCTTTTTTGTGTGTGCCTCTAGTACAGCAATTAGCCAAGTGTAGGTCTAAATGCTGCAGTGTTCGTAGTGATCTTGGCTTTCCCTGACAATTCACCCTTTCACATCATCTATTAGACCTATGAAAATAATACAGTATTTTCCATTAATAATCCCTCCCACTTGTGATTTCTTTTCTTTGTGGCCAGGGGAGACAAAGTGTGCAGCCACCACACAAAGAGCTCTCCGGAGCAACCACCATGAATTCAGGAAACCTGGCCCTAAGCCCATCCACCTTTCCCAATATCCAAATGGCTCTTATTTAATTTCTTTCCTGGTTGCTTTTTATTTTTAAAATGTTTATCTTTTAAAATTAAATGCATGAAAACATGGTGTTCCTAGGTATGATGTCCGTAGGTGCAGACTGGCCAGCACTCTGACTCAAATGAGTCCTGCACAGGTCCAAGAGCTGGCCCAAGTGGTGGCAACACCAGGGTGAAAGCCACTCTTGGTCTTACGCAGGCACTAGCAGCAAGCATCTCCATTTCATCTTACTCCTAACTCTGACATCAGGAGCAATTTTACAGGTGTGGAACAACTCACTGCAGATGTGATCCACTTAATTCAGACCCAAAAGAACATAATAAAAGAAGTTTTGTGGGCAGTAAAGCCAATACCAGCCAATGTCTTACTGTTTTTGTTTGTTTGCTTGCTTGTTTGTTTGTTTGTTTGTTTGTTTTGTTGTTGTTGTTGTTTTGGCAGAAAGCTCTTGTGTAGCTTATCCAGTATCTGTAGTGCCAGATATATATCATCATGAAAATTAAAGATACTCCATAGCTTTGAGATCCTTACCTTTCTCTCAAACTTAACTTAAATTGGCCAGCAGGTTAAAAAAATACCCAGATAGGCACACACATGACCACACACGCACACACACACAAAACATGATCAAAAAATCCTTATTCCCTTAAGAAAAAGAGCAAAAAATAAACACTGTTGTTAACTCAATACCCAATCCAGGCAAGTTTTCAGGACTGGATCCTGCAAGGATTTACAAACCAAAAAATTAGAGGTTACAGCATCTAACTTTTAGATGTCTGTCTCACCTAACTTGAGGTATTCACAGTACAGATGCTGACAGCAGAGATAACTATCAAAACTGCCTTTGTAGTCAGTGGAGAGGTGCAGCAACTCTTAGGGTACGAGTAACCCATTTTTAAAAGGGTTATCAAAATCAATCAAATACATCATGTTGAGAAGTGCCCCCTGATAGGAAAGGAGCAGGTTCAGGCTAACCCCATTCTCTCTCTCTCTGGTCCCCCACTATGCCAGGAGACCAAGCGATTGCATCTCTGTCAGAAACTTCACAAGTGCCATCCTACAACTATGTGGGTTTTTCCACCCTGAATCCTATGGAAGAAACTGCTCTAGTATTTTCTTCTGATGGTTAGAGGACCTCCTCTGCCTGATAGCCTAAATTTTCTTCATCTAAGCATTGAAAGTTTAAACCTTTTTCTCTTAGGATAATGTGCTTCAGCTTAAATAACTTTTCTTCTTCATGTTTCCTTATCATCTCATACATCTCCAGAGAGCAATCACATTGACTCTCAGGCTCTGTTTTGCTCAGACTTTTTCACATGCATGCTTTTTTACCTTGTTAACTCCTCTTCTATCCTCTTTCCCCTCAGCCACTTTAGGTTAAAAGTCTTCTCTTCACCTCCAAAAATGTATAATGACCGTCCCCTGATGGGGAAAAATTTGTCTTTTTAAAATTTACTTTGCATATTTGGTTAATCTTTATTTTATCATTCCTTCATACATATGGCCTCTCATTTAGCTTGCTCTCTGCTTGGATGGGCCTAACAGACACAGACAGAAAAAAAAAACAAAAAAAAAACCAACGTGTGAAACACTCAGAAGCAGTATTGTACAAGCACAAGATGGGCATTCAGGAGTAAGAGTCTCTGAAGTCACTTTGAGTTCATTCTTAAAAAAATAGCAGGCTGCCAGATTAAGAATGTCCCTTTGGCTTCTGTATTTCTCTAGTTTTAAAAACCAAACCAAAGAGCATTAGCATTCTGCTGCTGTGCTTTTACAGGATAAATTACAAACGAGAACAGTGAGCGCATCTCAGAAGTTATGGTCTTTCCTTTAGGTACATGATATTCCATACAGCCAAGAGCTGCCTTAAGACTGATGAAAACTTCTGTATGCTTGATTTACAGTCTATTTGGAGGTGAAAAAGTGCATTTATTTATTTCATTTCCTTGTTTCCTTTTAGTTTTTCTTGTATATCCAGGCAGCAGTCCAGGAAAAAATGCAAGTTTTGCGGATTCATTTATTGACCCTTCCATTGTGATTTAGTAATATACATCAGCTGATACTTACTTGTACTTACTGAAAACCCAATAAGGGAAGATGTTGAGCACATGTTCTAAAATAAGTATATGGTTTAAACATGCTATTAAATTGTAGTACTTGCTTTTCTTCATTTTCTGGATTTTTCCATTTCCTTTCCTGGAGTTTTAATTCCTCTGGGGCACATCATAAAGCCCTTACTCAGAGAAAACTACTTTTTTATTTACTTTGTTTATGTTAAAGACTGCATGAGACAGTAATACTCTCAAAAAAAAAGAGTTTCTTATTTTTTAGGTCTGCAAAGTTAAATTGTTTTTTGACCTTGTAACTGTTGAATAAAATAACTGTTGAATAAAATAATATACATTTTGCCATTCATTCCTGGATGGGATTTTTTAAAAAAGACAGGGAGGGCTCCAGTTTTGTAGTCATGGTGTTTATACAGGTCTTCTGCTTGATCTATGATGGCTCATATGCACCCCATTTTTGTACTGCTTATGTTTAAAAAAAAGTGAAAGCAGTTTTAATCCTGCATGGAGGCCACCACTGTAGTTTCAACACTCTTATCAATTCTGTTCAGATAACCACATGCTTTGGAAGAGAAATTCTTGATAACTGTCCTTTTCAGCTTTGCACATTTTCCCTTGAATCTCCTCTTGTGTTTGTCTTTCCTTCCGTATTTATGCCTTTCGCTCAGCCTGTTGGGCAGTGGGCTCTGGACCTCCTCAAGTGTTGAGGAAATAAATAAGGAGAGCGATCAGCATTTTATCAACACCATGTCACATGACATTTCACATCTTCTTTTGTAATTGTAATTTCAATGGTCCCTTCAATACTGATGAAATTTATAACATGCCAGGAGGGCTCTCTCAGATTAAGCTGTTTTCTTGTGTATTAAAGGGCCGTCATGGAACATTAGCCATGAGACATCAACTAAATGGATCGAGACTTTAACACAAGGTGGATGACCTATAGCTGGAATTCGGTACCCTTTCTCCCAGGCGAGCTGCTTTATTACTCTGTAAGTAGTTTCATTTCATTCACTGGGACTACTTGTGAGATGCAGTCACTGTGATTAAGAAGGTCAGAATCCGTCCCTGTTGACAAAAGATTATTTTAACACTTAAGATTTCTTTTGTGCAGCTTTTGCTTTGACTAGTGAGCACTTCATCAGGTGAGTCATCCCCTTTCACTGGGTCTAAAGCTTGCACAGCTTGATCCGTCAAGATTTATGGGCATGCATGCGTATACCCCATTAAGCTATGCTACTGAAGTGAAGGACGCAGTGTTGGAATAATGAGATATTCACTGTAAGCAAGTAATATTAGACTTGGGCTAGAAACACATTGTGAGCATGTTGGCAAAGGAGATGATTCCTCTGAAAAGGGATCAGAGCCGGGTAATATTATGTGCAGCCAGGCCTGATGTTCCAGCAGGCTTGTTCTTTCTGGAGTGGAAATCAGAAGCCTGAAAGTGGTGTCCCAATTTACCAGGTAATATAATGGGGAAAGCGGGCCACCCTGGGGGAGGATTCACAACCCGGAGCGAAATACTTGCTGCCTAAATGCAGAAGACATTGGCACTTTGTATTCCTATCTTATGCATGGCCCTAAGTAAGGTATGGTTTCAATTCACCCTTCTCCTCTGAGCTCCTCAGGGACATGTATTTCTCCTGCTTGGTCAGTAAGCAATTCAGGCTCTGCATCTTGGGTGCTCAAGGCCACAAGCTGTAGGCCAGCCAAATGAAGGAGTTCTTCTTCCCTTCCTGCACTTCCTGCCCTGCTTGTCCTTAGTGCCTGTCCCTCCTCCCTCTGTGAGCTGCTGCAATTCAGTAATTCAGCAAAAATAAAATAGCTTTATTTTACTTTTCTGATTATTTTTTGCTAGCAGAAGGCAGTGGTCATAAGTGCACATTAGGAGCTGGGAATGGATGGGGGCTTGTGAGCTGGTGTTTGCCAAACTAAGGGTGCAAATTGGAGCAGCCCTTCACTGTTTTATGGGACTCGGTAATAGAATGCACTTAAATGAGTTTTAGTCTGTTGTGAGACCTCACCTCCCACCCCTCAGAAGATCTTCTGTGAAGCATCCCAGCTGCTCACAGCTACTTCCCTGCACAGCTTCACAAGGGGCAATTGTCAATTTTGCCCCATATCATTGGAAATGGATTTTTGGACAAACACAGCCACTTTACCCTGATGACTGTCATAACATTATTCTCATTAGTAACAATATCCTAATAGCTATACAAAATCAATAAATTGAAATAGCCTAATTTTAAATTAAAAATCATAATATATTCCTGGAGGGTTGCGAAGCCAACCTAAAGCAAACACTTATCAAGTCTATTTTATTTCTTGTCAGGCCTCCCTTCCGTCTCACACTATGAACCAGAGAAATGCCCGAGTTTTTCCCTCAGACTTTGATCACTGCATTACCATGACAACAATGTATTTACTGTAGCTATAATGGATGGACTTCAGATGTCAACTGGGTCCCTTGGAAGTCCATGGGGGAGCTTTTGGTCACCGTATACCACAGTAAATGAAAGAATGATTCTCTTGACTGAAGAGCTAGCAGGTAACTTGCATTTGCTTTCAAATCTCACCTGTTCTTTCAGCAATGCCCACTGCCTTCCATCAGTTTAAAAACCACCGACTCTTAATTATATGGAAAAACAGGACAAGCTTCTATTTATCAGCTTGCTTTGTGCTTTGCTGACTGAAGCCCGTAATCCAACAAGTTAATGCATCAATCTGACAGGACGTGACGCATGGACACCATGAAGGTGTTTATTCTTACTGTTTATGTTATTATTCTTTTCGGAGCTTTCCAGCCTTGCACAGCAAAAAATAAAAAAATAAAAATAGAAATGTGTAAGTCTTTGTTCTTAAGCAGTTCACAACTAAAGGATGATATTTTGCATGCATATAGGTTTGAAGCATAAAAATATATGATAGAAAGAAGACCTATTATGCTTCTGAAGACATTGATACATGAGAGTAATCAAGTCACTTCAACAATAAAAATAACTTCCAAGTGAAGCGTAAGCTTTATGCCTTATCAAATTACAGACACAATACAAAACAGCACATGTAACTCCAGCTCAGCAAGCGAGAAGCAACTTCGTTACAGCAAGAGTCTTAAAGTTTGTGTTTTCTTACCTTAAGGAGTTTGTGAATAGACAATAAAATTCCTTTTGCACAAGGTTTTGTAGAGATTAAATTATAAATATACATAAAAAGCTTCAATAATGCCTGTCAATCTGCTCCTAAAAGATGCAATTAGAAGATCAGAAAACTAATTAAAAAGCCTGTTTGATCTCAAGAGTTTGGTTGCATACTGACAATTTTCGAAATAATTCATATCAGAAGAATTTTTGAAGCTTTATATAGCTCTGAACATGTACAACTGATATTTTCTCAGATATAAAAATAGTGCATAATTCTTTAAAATGAAAACTGTATCATCATGGTAGTCATAAAGATGACTTTAGCTATTAGTAAGAAAAAATCTTTATTAGTCTATTTAAACCAGTTAACATTTTTAATTTAAAATCTTGATAGGCTGTTTTAACCATACCACAACACATCACATCATCAGAAACACCTGAAAATGAGCAAGAAATTAACATTGTGGGCTCAATATTTATCATTTCTCAGTTAGATACATTTTGAAGTATAAATGACAAATCCTATGTCAAATTTAATCTTTTAAATTGCCTGTTTGTCTGTACAACCTATTAGAAACAAAGTTTCCAGGGAAATATTTTCAATTAAACAAAATGTTTTTGTTTTTTTTTTTTTCTCTTTTGACCTACCTCAAGCTTGCTGAACCATAAAGGTCCCCCTTTTGAAGCAGATAAAGAGTCCAAAAAATTATGTGCACTGAGTCAAAGTAGTGGAAAGTTTTGAAGAGAACAGAGTGTGACAGGCAACAACCTCTAATGGCCTCGTTGCAGCCCCAAAACTCTGGGTGACAAAGGCAAAATTTTGGCCATGTTGGAGCTCAAGGGAGTCAGCATTTCATCTGAAATGTGCTTTTCACTGCCTGCTTGGTACGAAGTAAATCTGAACCTAGTAGACACTCACTCAAAATGCCCCAGTGTGAAGAGCTCAGCCAACCACCATGTGCCACCTCCCCTTCCTGCTACAGCACTGAGGATGTAAGGGAACTGGCCATGACTCAGAAATATCTTTATGTAGTACACATCCTGTTCCTCCAAATCGTCTTCTGGGCCTGTCAGCAGCCATAATAATTGAACAAGACAATGCTGCTAGCAGTGGTGGCTGTTGAATGTTCAACCTCCCTACCTGTGTTAGGTACATTGCCGCTGCCGTTACCCTTCACAATCTGGCTGTGATGTGCATAAAATACCCCTTCTTAGCCCCGTTTTTGTACAAAACCACTTGTAGACAGTAGATTTTGCAACTGGGAACAACGCATGAGTTTAATTTTTCATTTTTTTCATCTCACTCCCCCAAATACAGAAGCAATAATTTTAAGGGAAACGGGAGAAACTAATAAGGAAAGCTTTGCTCAGTAAATGCATCTAGAAAATGATCAAGAAGAATGTCGGAAGTTATTAAGGCTCATGTATCTGGCTGCAGGAAATACAAATTTTATTCAGGGCTAGCCTTGTCAGACCTCCCTCACCTCTTGCCTTTTCTAGGGAATGATTTGGGGACAGCATCATCCAAGCAGCCTTGTTTGATTTCTCCAGTTATGAGAACCTCTCTTCGTCACACAGAACATTTCCATAACCAAACCAATTGGGCTGAAATTTTCCAAACTGGTGTCTGCCTTGGAATTATTATAATCATTCCTGATATCAGCCAAAAGAGTTTAAACAGGAGAGGTGTTATCTTCTTGAGAAAAGTTTGACCATCCTGCTTTGCAGGTGCATGGTCTTTGCAGCAACAATATCCCACTTTACAAATCGGCCCAGAATAGCCGACATTTAATAAAATCAAAGTTTTTACCCTGCTACATGCAGATGAATGTCATCATTACAGAATTATTTTAGGCCAGGACAAGTCAGCATTGCTGTCACAAAAGGGGTCTCATCCTCTCCCTTTCCCCCAGCTCATGCCAGCAGTGACTCAGGGAACTGATTGGGAACTGCCAGCAAATTAACCTGACTTAAAATGACCGGTAACAAGAAACAAAAAAAAATATTTGAGCGTAGTGTGATCATTAAATCATTAAGTAGTGAATCATAATGAATATGCAGGAAGTGAATAAATTAAAATTACACAGACAGACTTAATTATACTATTTCCTAATTTCTGAGTGCTCAACTTTGCATCCGTAGCGGTTAGCATTTAACACAGCTACTGTGAGTATGTGATTTTGCTAGGTCTTTCAAAAAGTGAAAATCTTCATTATTGGCATTGTTCTGGTATTTCCAAAATATCAGTGGTCTTCCAGTCACTTCAGCTAACAAGCTCTGGAGTGGTCACAGGGTCCTGCTGCATGTAGGAACAAGGGGAAGCAGTGAGATGCAGGGATGAGGTACTCTCCTGTGGTCTTATTGGGCATTTGCTGGCAGTGGAGGTGTGATAAATTTGCCAGCATCAGGTTTTTCTCCCAGGTGCCTATGTGAGCAAGAAGCCCACCTGTCCCTCTGATCTCTGGCCTGACTGCTCTTTGCACACCTCAAAACCTCCAGTCCAGCCTTGCACTTCAGGACAAGCATGTGCCCATCTCTGTTTTTGGCTTTCCAAATCCCAAGTGCTTTCCAAGCAACTCTGCTTTCTAACCTCACTTCCAGCCTTTGCTCAGCCTAAAGATCTCCGTGGCTTTTCTTCCAGCCTCTTTCTCCCTGCCGTGCTGCGTCCAGGTTGCCACCCTGACTTTCCTACTCCCAGGTTCAGCTCCACATTCCTTTCCAACACTATCTTCTTCCAGTTAGCTACAAACCCTCTCTTCAACCCATCTAATACTGGGGACTCTTTCTCCAAGCCCCCTCTCACACTTCTCCCCAGTGACACACTTTGCAGCTCAAATTTCCTGGTCTCCTTTGCTCCTCATTCAGTCTCTGCACTCCCTCTCCTTCTGATTATCATATTTTTATTGTCTTCATCTCTTCACTCACCAGCTCCCCGCAAGACAAAACCCAGCTCATTTCTCTTGTCCTCCAGGACATTCACATGAAAAACATTATTTGAACACTGTAAAGTGGCTTAAACCCACAGCGGCTCCAAAGAAAATCCTCCTTTCCTCCTTTAACCCCACCACTACCATTTGTACGGCTGCACCATCAACCAACTTAGGAAAATATAACAGCTGAAAATTAACGCATCCACACACAGAAAAGGTTAAATTTCAGCAAGATCAGCTTCCTGGCCAGGCCCACTGCTCCAGGACAAGGGAAATAGCAGAAATGAGTGTCCAGACTTGGAAGTAGGGCAGGATCATCTTTTTCAGTAGCAGCAGAGACTTACATGGATTAAAGCAATCTTGCAACCATGGCTTTGGTACTAATGGGTAACATTTGATAAAGCAATGGAAAATCGGTCTTCAATGGAAGAATATGCTATGCTGGCATACTGCCTGAGTTCATTCCAGAAACATCTCACAAATCCCCAGTTATTACTTTGTTCTCTAAGACAATTGTCTTGCAAGAGGTGTTGCGTTCTGGCAGAGTATTAGGAGTTTCGCATGAAACAGACTTCTCCAAAAGAAACCTAGAAACTAGCTGGGAAACAAGACTAGAGAGAAACATCCAACAAGTTATTAACTCCAGATTAAAATGCAGAAAAAAAGACTGGCCAGAGCTGAGCTTCTTCCTACTCTGGATTCATTACGATCTTTGAAAAACATGATACCACTGCCGTAGCCATGCTCCCGAATAAAGTGCAAGAATAGAAATAACAATTAAGACTATTAATCAGATCAAGTATGGGAACTGATTATCCACTTTTGATTTAGGTGTAGTCTGTATTACAGATTTCAAGGGGTGTTGTCAATGAGGAATATAGAAAAACTTTAATGAACCGTACATGGGAAACATCATGGTGCTGACACTACTACGCTCCCCCTCAAACATCTTTTTTGCTGGGATAGCTTATCCTCTTTATGGAAAAAGGTTAGTTCTGCCAGTAAAGGAGTTGCATTCAAATTGTAATAAATTCTGCTAGCAATCTCTGCTAGAGAAAGTTACCACTGTGCCTCTGCATGTATTATTTTCAGTAAAGATCTTTAACAGCAGACAATGCCCACCTAGTCAAAAGTGATCCACCTGCAGAAGCATTTGTGAACTAGCTCTTCAGTGCCTTTTTCCTTCCCTCTCTGTGTTGCAAAATGTTAATGTACATTCTCAAAAGAACATTCAAAAGAAGAAAAAAGGTTGCATCAGTGCCTGAAACATTTTAAATTTTGCAGGCAAAACTGTGAACCAAAGCTTTGCATGAATACAGTAACTAGAAAGAGCCAAAAGCATTCGGTACGTGTTCAGTGCTGACAAATACTTAACAGTTTTCAGAAAGCATCCATGACTCATGAGGTCTAAGTAATTCTTATCTTAAATCCTCACCTTTTCCTGGGAAGCTTTACGCACAGATGACCCAAAGTATTCTGCAGAAGACCACTGTCCTCTTTTTGGCTTGCTGGATGCGTGAGTTTTAAAACTACTGAACACAAGGTTGTAGAACAAACTAGTTTTAATGATAAACCTACTTTGGATTATCCCAGCCATATGTAGAGGAATTTGAAACAAATGGGAAACAAATGGAGAGATGAGATTAAGTCCAGGCTAGGTTGTCTTTTTGGAGCCATATCCAGATACAGAGTTCCCTCCCAAAGCGAGGCCATTTGGTAGCGTGCTGATTTTCAGACAGTACACCTCACATCTTAGCTGCTTTGCCACTGTGATGATTGCTTCCTTTCCATCCAACCCATCCTCGCTGCAGTATATGTGTGAGTCAGACTGGGGACCTAGTCAGCCTTTAAATATGTGCTTAAGTCTTTCCATATTCAGGAGAAGATGGATGAAATTTTGAGCAAGTGGGTAATGAAAAGCATGTGCCTAAGTGTTTACCTGAATAAAGATGCTCTGCTGAATCTGTGCTAAGATGTCAAGCATACATCAGGCACGCTCAGACTCTTCCCTGGCGTTCTTACACACAGAGCCCCTGCCATGAAAACTGTTGTGTTCCCAAGGGGGAAAACTTATTTCTGGAGAGCAGTCCTGAATGAGAGGAGCCCTAAGACCAAAGATAATGCCTGCCTCCCCCTTACACCCCTCACATCCCCAGACCACATATCAAAGCAGAGGTCTAGAAACAAGGGGGGAAAAGAGGGACTTTTTCTAAAGGAGCCATGAGAGGTTACCCCATCTCCCATTTGTTTTCCCCGAGCAGCCCATAACACAGTGAGTGCTGCTTGCTTGGAAGCTCGTAGACTGAGAGATGGGAAGTCGCCTAGTGCAGGAATCAAGTTATTTATTGACATCTCCACACTCCAAGCCTCTTCACAGATTCCCAGTGTGCAGAAGGGATTTCAGACTAACCGCTGCAGGCTGACCTTTTCTCCCGCATGTGCTGGCTCACCAAGGAGGCAGGCAGAATTGTCTCCAGTCTATGTAATTCAAGAAGCCATGGATACTTTTGTTAGTTGGCCATTATTCACTATACTTGGGAGACCAGGCTGTTTAATCTGAGACTCCTTTGGGTGAAGAAAAAATGTTGCACATTTTACATTATCTCTTGCAAATATGAAAGCTTGCTGCAGACTTTGGATACAATATTTATGAATTGGTCTTTCAGCCAAATCCACTTCTGCATAAGGATACACAGCTGCCAGTACCAAAAAGTATGGTACTTCCCAAATATAACTTTGCCATTTTTAAAATCACTCTAGAAGCTTGAAAATAATATTTCTTTCTTTGTAAGTTAAATCTCTAGGTCTGGTGTTTCAAAGAGAGCCTGAAATTAGCCAGATTTTGTGTTTGTTTGTTTGTGCACAAGAATAATTGATTAAATCAGCACAAGCCTAACTGATTATACACTCTAAGAACAGTACTGAGGAATTCAGCTGCAAAACGAGTGGCATTGTGAAGAGCTATACCCAATTTTTATGCTTGCATCTCATATCTGGAATCCCCTCTCAGTTACACAGTAGCAATTTTGAAATGTCTCATTACCTCCCACTGCTGGATATCTAGATTTTGAATGAATCTAACCTGCATTTTTCAAAACTCTAAGGGATTTCTTTTAAGATGTCTCTTTAAACTTTTTCATGAAAAGGAAAAATTTGCATAGAAGAATATTTAAATACAACTTACAAAGAATGTCATAGCTCTTTTATTAACCAGCATGATGACCCTCTAGTAGTTTCACAGTGGGAAAAAATCTGCAGAAAACTATGGCAAGTATAATGCCAATTATGACTTTGAAAATGTATATATTACAGACCAGGAAAAAAAAATATTTATTTAAAAATATATTTCAAAGTTAAAAACTGAATTTAGGTCCTCTGAAAAATATGAAAGGATGTGGAAAAGACTATCAAATTTCCCATTTGGTAAGCAACAAGAAATCTATTGTTCAGATGTAGTGTAAATTGTTCTTTGGAAGAAGACAGTTTTGGACAAAACAAATAGAAATTGCATTAAAGAAGTAATGTCTTTTTAATTGGAATTACACTATGTATATTCCCCGTAGTTTTTTATACATGTTAGGTTTGCTAGAGTAACAAGAAACTAGACACCGTGAAACAATATTTGTAGCTACTGCAAAAAGAGATGTGTTTGCTAATTTAAGAAAGAATAAGCAACGTTAGTGTTATTCCTTTTACATTAAGAAATATGTCTGAAGGGATCCAGATGCTAAGAATCTGTAAGCTGGTGACATTATTTTGAAATTCTATGCCATCCATTAAGGCACACACTTACTATTTACTTTGCAAGCATGAACAAGATTTTCTGGAAAAAAAAAAAAAAAAAAAAAAAAAAAGTTGAATTTTAGTCAGACTTGCTGGAAAATAACAATACTTAGCACTTTCAAAATGCTTTCCATCTTAAAAAGGAAAACAATAGGTAGCAGGGGGAAAGCATGAGGTTAGACAGGAAACCAGTAGGGACTGGGCACCCAAGGAAAGCCCAAGTGCAGCTGGAAGCAACATCCCTGCAGTGCACAAAGAAGTGCCTAAAGTAGCCTAACCACCAAGTTGGATCAACACCCAGGAAAGGCTTCACCATGACTCCTCATTCTGCCAGTGACGTATTTAGCATGCCAGAGTCTCCTCCCCCCTCAAATACCTGGCTCTGAATGGCACCCATAGCTGATCAGAGCTTACGTTACACTGTAAAGCTGCCCTAGTTTGTAAATCAGAGGAGTGATGCACAAAGACATTGTATACGTGGTCTAAGCTCTTATCTTTGCACAGTAGAAGTATTGTGAACAAACTCTATCTCTTTTGAGATTTCCAGTTTTGTTGCTATCAACAAAACCCTTTTTACATGGACTTTAAAATCATGAAGTATTTTCTTCTGACTGCAATACTGTGCCAAATATTTATTTTATCACTTCAAAACCCAATTTACTGCTAAAACCCTGCATAAAAGCTTCAGAGAAACTTTTAAGATCCTGTCCAGAATACAAGGAAATATTACTGAGATTAATTTTGTGAAAATAAACCTCTGCCTGAATCACCAGTCTGCTGCTTCACCCTAAGAGGCCTCACATAGCCACCTCTATCTGGAAGTAGCCTAAAGAAGCCAATGAAATTCCTTGGCACATGCATGATGTATACCAACTTTTTACGGTACCCTAGTCAGTGAAGTTGGTGATAACAAAAGGACAACTGAAAGAGAGAATGAGATGATGAGAGGGGAGAAGAAAGGAAGAGAGGGAAAGGTGATAACCAAAAGGTCCTAAGGTCTGACTGAAAAAAAAAAATAAAAAGATTGCAATGAAGAAAGTTACAGATGAAAAAATATAAAAGAAGGAGAAGGAACAGCTAAAATGCAAGGTGAGATATAAAATAATAATAATAAAATAAAAAGGGACTGAGAAAGTTTAGTCTTTTCAAAAGCTCAAGCCAGTAATTCTTTGTCAAGTCAAACTCCCCTTGATTTCAGTAGGAGTTTTGCCTTAATGAGGACAGCAGGATAGGCACCAAATGCAGCTTTATTTCCTATACTTGAATAACAGCAAGGTATAGCAAGATATTCTGTTGTTGAAAAAGACAGCATTTTTGATGGAATATGGATATTAGGGGCCAGGCAGTATAAGTGTAAGTGCCTCAACCAGCTGAGATACATCAGTGTGCATCAGCTGACAATGAGGCCCTTTGTGCTGGAAAGAAAGAGAAAAGATGAAAAAACAGTCTCAAGCCACCTTGCAAATAATCAAATTAAAGGCCCAGAATTATTCCAGGAAATTTTCCATTGACTTCAGTGATGGCTCAGAAAACAAATAAGATTCTGCAGTCCTTCTTATTAAAAAAATACTATCACTACAACAGTGAATATGAGTGACCTATTTATTTTTATCTGTATTGCTCTTGCTGAAATTGTTGGAAATGCACTCATATGGTTCACAGTATTCTTTGATTAGGCTGTTTTCAGGCAGAAAGACAGAGAAAGTATCTTGCACAGATATTGTATTAAAATATTGAAAACAAATCATAAGATAACTAGATTGGAGAACAAAATATTCTTCTGACCTTAGTAACCAAAGATAAAGCCAATTTTAAAAGCTAGATGCTCATCTGGTGAACAGGATGAAGATTTTGTCTAAGTAGTGGCCTTAATGGTCCATGTAGAAATCATACAACTGTTTTCCCGTTTATAAATCATAAATTAAAGGAGCTCTCACTGGAAGTATAATTGGACTGTGGGTATGTCAAATGCAAAGGCTCCAATTTAAAACCTTTTACTGTTTTAGATGTCAAAACCAGGAACAGACAAAATACCACAAGTAAAATCTGTAGAATTACCAATAAAAACAACAAAGCAGATATTTTGTGTGAGAACTATGAATAGCAGAAAAATATCCTGACTTCACTTGATCACATTGCACACAGTAATAATACTTATTATCTGCAAGACTTTGCAAGAATACAAATCTTATCCACAGTACGGGAAATATTGCATCAATTCTCCCTGACATATTAATAAGAGTCATCCCACCCAAACCAATAAGTCCAGGACGTGCTCAAAGCTGGAATTGTTCAGCTGCTGACTGGTCAGACAGCCAGCAAATCTGAGGTATTGCACAGTAACATTCACCTGTTGATTTAGAGATTACAGATGGGAGCTTCCTTCTTAAAAGAGCCCTCCATCTTAACGATTTGACACACCTAAGAGTGAATCAAGAGAAAAATGGTTGGTTTGGTTCATCAATGACAGAACAATATAAAATAATCAAACTCAATTATTGTTTTCTGCAGGACTAAAATTATGCTAAAGAAATTCACTGCCATCTGTAAGCTTGTTAAAGTTGATATTCTTGTTCTGGTTTTCTTCCTAACGATGGAACAGCATTGTCTATTTTTAAAGAAAATAAAAGCCGCTTGAATAATAACTTGTTTTTCCCAAGATAGAACAAATCATAGTGATGGGCTTTAAGAATGGTTACCGAATTAGAAACGAGAATGAAAAACAAGTATTTTCCTGCTCAAGGTTTTCGTTTTAATGTGTTTTTATTTTTAACTTGATTGAGTGCTGATTACAGAAAATTCAAGGCTATCGGGACATTAGACTGCTCAATTGACTGAAAAGTTTGATGACGTTTCTAAAAAGTGAGGCTTGTTGGGAAAATGAAATCAGTACCACTGCTCCAAGATAACTCTTGGGGAGATAGGTTAATATTGCTTAATAAATAATGTTAAATGAGATCCAGCAGGAATTACAGGATCCTGGAGTGCTCTTGGAGCTCCTGTTGGTTCCCTGGGCTTCTGTTGCTTATGCAACACCACTCACACATTCAGCGTGAGGGCCTGCCATTTGGTAGTATAAAGTAGATCTAAAGTACATATAGGCATTCATACAGTTCAATTTTGTGCTGTGTTTGAATTTCTTACCCACTAGCATACAGAAATTTTTAAAAATGATCATAAGGTCTTGCACATTGCTGAGTTTCAGATTGTTGCTGCTGTTTTAATATCAAGATCTCATCTAAAACTAGCAAGGAAATACACATACATGTAAATACATTATACTTTGACCATTGCTTAAGCGATCAGTAATACACAGTTTTTGCTTTAGAACAGCCATGGTGCTCATGATCTAGAGTGTTTAAATCTGCTTTTTGGATGATTAATAAAATTGTCTGGTTTAGAAACTAGCAGCCAACAAGATGTTATTATCTGAACCAGTGCTTAAGTGCTGTGGATAGCTGAATTAATTAATTTCCAAGACATGCTCCCATTCTCTATGTGGAATTTCAAAACCTACTCTCATACAGACAGATAAAACCATAACTACAGCATTGCCAGGTCAGGAAAAACAACCATCTCGCCCCAAAACCTCCCTCTGACATCAGGCAGCAGCAAAGGCTTGGGAAGGTTTTGTGAAGAGAGCAGGCATGTGGCAATATTTCAGTCTCCCAGCAGAGACTTCTTCAGCCAGGCATTGTGGCTCAGTATTCAATGCCTCTTGGTGGGATTGCTTCCATGAATGTAATTGCTTTCTGAACCTACTTGAACCGAAGAAGATAAGACTGTGCTTGGCATGTCTGCACGGCTAAATAATAGGACACCAGGGAGCAAGCTTGAGCCCTGTACCCTGCTTTTTCCATCACTGTGTAAGCTTTAGCTCATCCCCTGGCTCTGCTTTGGAGCACTTCAACTAGTTTCTTCAAACCAGCTCTTTCCATGGCAAATATGCTATAACAGGGCCAGCCCTGAGCAAGAAGATGCATGCCACCACAAGCCACTTGGACTGGGGGAGTCTACAGGGGCCAGAACCTGACAGACTTCATTTAGCAGAGCACACACAGCCATGGGGACCTTTTTGCCCAGCCATGGGTGCCAAGGAGTGGATACAAGAACAAGGCAAACCAACAGCGATATTTCCTCAGGAGACTCACCAAGATTCCAAGAATTTGCAGCTCAGAACTTCCTAAGCCAGAGGCAGTGGTTTTGTATTTAATAGCCCGTGATGGATTTCTCTTCCATGAACTCATCCAGTCACCTCATTAGCTGATGTAACTTCTGAGCATCCACATCCTGTGGCGAGGATCTCGGCAGCCTGGCCACACTGCATGAAAAGCCACCTCCATTTGTTTCAGTCCCCACAACTGCCTACTTCATCCAATGCCCTCTCTGTGAGCAGTCATCCCCAGCTTGCCTCCTCCATGCTGTGCATTACTTTATGGATTTCTGTTGCCTCTCCTGCCCCTCATTACCTTACCAGCCCTGTTGCTACTCATGCAGAAGCCTTGCTGTTCCTCTGACCACTTTTGCTGCCTCTACCCGAATCTCCTCCCTCATCACCATACACTTTTGAAATGGGTGGATCAACAACCCATGGTATTGAAGATATGCATACACCATAGTTTATACATTGAAATAATGATTTTCCTTTTTTATTATTTCATTTCTTTCCTTAGTAACTCCTAATGTTTTATTTCCTCCCCCCCACCACCCTTTTTTTCCCCTAAACCCACATCTGAACATTGTATTGATATTTTCTGAGTTGTTTATGGAAGATTTAATTTAACTTTTTGCATCTTCAGTGACCTGTAGCAACGAATTTCTATGATTTTGCCTCAAGTAACACACATTTTATTAACTTCCAGCATGACATATTATGTATGAATGCAATGCATATTACATTCACCTGACACGAAGATACTCAAAGAGAAAGGCTGGTGGAAATGTCCAGGTAGATGATGCTTTGTCATGCTGGACCTTCTTCCAGTTTTGCAATGACAAAGAGGATTCATACCTGAACTTCCAAATTTCCATTCTGATCTCAAACCCACATAAACATTTTTTTTATTTTTTATTTTTTTTCCATATCATCATTTCACTTGTCTAGCATTTCTGGTTTTGAAGCACAGATCCCTAAGAATAGTGTTAAGGAGATGAAACACACTTTCTGTCATTATCAGGCTAGCAAAACATCACCTGTTTTACAGACTTGTGCCCAAGCAGGAGAAGGTGTGCTAACCTCACTGTACCCACCACGTACACGGTCATTTCTGGAGTATCCTGAAGCTCCTGGCTTGGTTGTGCTGTGCATGCACAGAAGAAAGCAGAAAATTGCCTCAAAGAGCTTGCAGATGAAGAACAGGATCAGGAACAACAGGCAGGTACCACGAGAGCAGAGAGGAAAGTGTGGCAGTGCTGTTTCCTAGTGACAAAGGTCCAAGCTCACTGGTGACCAAACTATTGTGACAGCTTTATTCTTCTGAAGCCACAGGTGAATTTTCAGACTGATGCTTTTCAGCCTAGCTTCAGGGGTGCCTACAGATATTCCTCCCAGCTGTGGCAGGCAGCATGCAAGAAACACTGATCTCTGCCATGGTCCCTGGATAAAGGAACAAAGTATATTTACCAAAGTGTTATTAAACACAACATTTGGGTTGGACTGAGGTGTGCATCATGGTTTGCCTTCAGGGGAAGAGACACAAGAAGTGAAGCATAAAAAACAGCACTTAACCCTCCCCCCCAAAATGCATATGGAATTTATGTGTGCAAGTCCAATAGAGGTGTCCCCCCAAACCCCTCAGCCTCACCTGCTGAGATCCCTGAGCCACCACAAGATAAATGCATGGAGCGGATAGTGAACCATGCTTGCAGTTTCTCAGATGCTTCTAACACGAACCTACAGAGTCACATCACATCAGTGTCCTTCCTGCACCACAAATCTTGCATTTCTCAATTTGGATAGTGATATATTAGTATATATATCCTGTGTGGCATATAGTAGGTCTTACCTGAGCCTTCCCCCTATCCCCAAACAAACAAACAAATAAACAGAAAAAAAAAAAAAAAACAACAACAACAACAAAAAAAAACACTCTGTAATGTCAAAAGCATTGCTACATAGACATCTATATGTTCTGCTTAAACAGTATTTCAAGCCATTTCCTTTTCAAACTTTGGTATCAGTCTCATAACAAAAAAAACCAGTCTCAGCTGATGCTGATTTCTGTTAAACTTCCAGCCTGAATTAAGTTAGCTAAAACACAGATATTTTCATGGCCTCAGCCTGGCTTTTCAAAAACAAGTCTTAATAAGACCAAGGATCAACAGAAAGCTAAGCTAAATACAGGAAAATTACTGGTTTCTATACAGATAACGATCTCTATGAAATTTGCAACTCAAGTGCATCTAGCCTAAGAGCCTGAAAGGAAAACTATAAACAAATGAAAGTTTCTTAAATTCTATACCACACAGCTTAGGAAGGAAAGAAATGAAGTACTCATAAAATAAACAGATGAAATAAACATTTTCAATCATTTTATATTTACCAGTTATTAATTGTATAGTGATGAAATTTGTTTGCTCAAAACTTACGGCTGAACATAGGCAACTATTTAAATTATTATGTTTGCTATATAAAACGTCCTACCCTTAAAAAATGCTAGAGCTACAAACAATCAGTTGTTGATCTTAATTTTCCTACATTAGGCGAGTGAGTTATGGTGCAACACCGGCTACATGGTTATTTACTTTTTTGTTTCCACGGGACTTTGCTATTTTGATTTATTCTTAATATAGTGAGCTATAAATTCCCCCCCTCCAGTTAAAAAAGTGGAAAACCCATATAAGCTTCCGGCAGGAGTCACCAGTTGACTCCTTGAGGTCCACAGCACAAAAGTCTTGTGTTACTTAAGTGGGGCATACAAAGTCACTACCTCTCTGTGGCAAGGTTAGTGCCAGAAAAAGGCTGGCAGGCAGGATCCCTGGGGTGCTGCCTGCTGTTGGGGTAGAGAATGAGGAGGTGAACAGCCACGTGGGCTCAGTGTGACTTCTGGGCTCCACAACTGAGCTTGCTCTTCTCCAGGTCCAAGGTGCACAACTGGAGCATCAACATTACCCCTCATGGCAAGGAGATGAAGACAGTTGCTGTGGGGGAGCGGAGAGAGGCGTGAAGAAGGGGAGGAAGGGGCTGAGGACTCTGGAAGGCAGTGTGAGGGGGGAGATGAGAAGGATGTGGAAGCAGTAGTGCCATGATTCAGTTGCTGAAAGCTTGGAAAGTGCTGTTTTTGCAGGCTCAGATCTCTTGCCTCTATCCACCACAAGGCTCCCTCCACATTTTTCTGCCACTGTTCTTTCTCTTGGTCTGGGTTTTCCACCTCTGTTTACAGTTTCAGCCCTTCCCCTGCACATTGTTACCAAGCTTTGTCATGTAACGACCCCTTCAAATCCTCTCACTTAGCCCAAGGTCCCTGCCCTTCACTTTTACCACATCTCTGTCACCAGTGCTGCTGCTTCTTCCTTCCAATCCCACCATTTCTTGTCCCGACGCATGTGAATTAAGCCATTTCCTCTTCCTTCTCCACACTGTCTCCATGCTAGCAGGCACACCCAACCACCAAGGACACGGCCAAGATAGTTTTCACTGCCTACGGAGCTCACTGCACCAGTAATGTGTCCAAAGAAGATCTCTGGTGGAAAGCCCCCTCACCCCAGGAGGATGAGCAGTACCTCAGCATGTAGCAGTGGGGGGGCATTCAGCATCCTGTATGAGTGCTACGGTCAAACCCTGAACACCCAACCACCACGAGCGTGCAACCTGAGCATCGTGATGAAATGATAACTGAGGCAAATTCTGGAAGGCTTCTGTAGGCTCAACGTAACGCACACCCCTGCCACAAGGTTGATCGCAAGCCAAGTATCTTTTTCCTGCTCCAGAGCACAAAGCCACAAGAATTCAACAGTCTCAATGAAAGTGTTTTCAATGGAGCCAAAAAATGCAGATTCACAGAAAAATAAAGACTGAGGTCTCCCTGTGCAGGATGAAATATACCTAAACCATCTTTGTCAGATACGTGGCCAAAGAATACATTTTCCTCTCACCGCGTTCTCAGAAACAGCTGAACCATTTTATCTGAAACTTCCCAAAGATATTCTGTCTTCAGCAAATACTCAACCCGGTAAATGTCAGCCTAGTTTTAAGCTTAGCAAATGCATAAGCACCTGAAAGCGGAGCATTGTATTCGAAAGCACTAGGTAATTTTAACTGTAGATAACATTTCTGCCGAGGATAAAATAGCAACGCCTTCAAGTGCTGGGCTAGAAAATGAGACAAGAGTTGCAATTCCGTCAAGTGCAGTCTATGGGTTCAGTCCTCTGTGCCTTTAGTCGTGAGGGAAAGCAATTTTAGGCAAGCCTGCTGCCTTCACGATATGGGACAGGGCACAGAACCGTGGCTAGCTTGGGGAATCACCCTGGAGTCAGATATCTGGACTGGGAAAAACCTTAATTTCCTTTCACGTGTTCAGTGAAGATAGTGTATCGTGTGGGAATCACATCCCCTGGAGATTCCCTGTTCCCAGGCCATCCCTGTGGAGTGACTCCATGTCAACATTCACCTAGAGAAGTGCCTGCAGGATTGGGCCCTTTGCCAGCCGCCAGCTTTCGGAAATCAGCCACGGCTCAGCATGTGAGCTGTCTATGCCTGAAAAGTGTGAACACTCATTATTTGGTACCACCTAACAAACTAAAACAATGGGACACTGAGAAACATTTTGCACAGGGATGGGAGGGCGATCGTTTTACACTTCGAGAAAAGGCAGGGTGAAATATGCCCACTTGTTGAGTGGGCACGGAAAGCTGGGGTGAGCCGTGTCTGTCCTGGGGAGCCGTGCAGCCCTCCCGGAGATTTAGCACGGTGAAAGGATGAAAGTTCCTCTGCTGGCTGCAGCGCTCATAACCGCTAATTATTTCTGAGTCACTCGAGTGAAAGTAAACTGCCATCCTGCAGACTGCTGAGGAGTACGGAGGAAAGTTTATCATGGACGAGCGTTCCTGCTGACAGCCGAGCCCGGCGACCATAGGGAAAAGCACGGCGGCACAACTCCTCGCAGGAGACGTCCTAAGCTGCCTCTGGGCAGCGCATCCGAGCCTCCCCTCGTGGGAGCACGGGGAGCAAGCGGGAGCCGGGCTCTGGGCTGCGGCAGCAGCAGCAGGGCTCTTCCAGCGGGTGTCACGACCTCTGCTCCCCCCGGGGACCTTCCCCATCCCCAGACCCCACACCAAGGCGAGGCGGGGGGGCATTCGCCTGTCCCCAAAGGGGACACCCCCGTCGGGGGGGCACCTGGACGGCCAGCCCCTCACACGCTCCACGCGGAAACTTTGGGAGCGGGGGGGGATCACGCGTGGGGACGGAGACCTGGCTGTGGGGGGGTCGCCGGTGGGCGCCCCTCGGGGCGGAGGGAGGGCAGGGACCGCAGCGCCGCGCGTTACCTGTGCTGCCGCTGCTGCAGGAGAGCGGCGGGGATGCCCCAGCCGCCGCCGCCGCCGCCGGTGCCGCCGCCGGTGCTGCCGCCGCCGGTGCCGCCGCTGCTGCTGTCCGCGGTGGCCACCTGGGCTCGGGAGCCGCCGCCGGTGCCGGTGCCGGTGGGCTGGCTGCCGCCGCTTCTCCGGTGCCTGCCGGTGCCGCTGCGGCAGCGGCCGCCGCTGCTCCAGCCGCGCAGGAGGCCGGCCTCGGGAGCCGGCAAACTCTTC
>CM021765.1:140317253-140331420 GCA_011076525.1 Nettapus auritus
CCGGGGGCCGGGGGGGCTGCCGGCTCGGGCTGCCGCTGGGGCATCAAGTTGGCCGCGCGGCGGCGGGGGCTGCGGGGCCGGGAGTTGGCCGCGAAGTTGGAGGCCGGCGGCCGAGGCGGGGGCATCCTCCCCGGCGGCCCCGCATCGCCGCCCCCGCCGCCGCCGCCGCCCCGGAGCTGCTCAGCCGCCGGAGCTGGGGGGGCGAGCCCCGAGCCCCGCGCCCATGGGCGGCCCCGGCCCCGGCTCCTCGCCCGCTCCCGCTGCCCTCCGCCGCTCGCCGAGGAGCGGAGCCGGGGGGGTAACGGGGACCCCCCGCCGCCGGGTCCCCCCTCCCCGCCGCGCCGCCGAGCGCCCGGGCTTCGGGGAGGGCCGGGCTGGGAGGTGGGGAGCGAGAGGGCTGCGGAGGAGCTCTCCCTCCCCGGCTCCGTTTGCACAAGTGCAGGGAATGTTCCACTGACCTACATATTTTTCCAAACATACGTGACCTTTTTTTTTTTTTTTTTTTTTTTTCCCTCTCTCTCTCTCTCTCTCTCTCTCTTTCTGTGGGAGGAGACAGGCGAGGATCCAAGAAAAGGAGAAGCTGGAAAGAGAACGAAAGGGGAAGCAGGGGAAAAAAATAACAAAAAATCAAATAAAACCTCGACCGAAAAACCCAGCCCCGAAATCGGGGCTGCTTGCACAACGACCCCAGCCGGCAGCGGGGGCTTTGCACGGAGACACCTCGGGAGCCACAGGAGGAGCCCGGCACGGCCCGGCCTCGCCCGACGGCCCGCGGGGACAGTGCGGGGACAGCGGGACCCCCGGCGACCTCCGGGCGGGCTCCCGGCCTCGCCGGGCAGCGGCGGTACCTCCCGGCTCGGTTATGCAACGCCACACCGGCAACTAGAGCAGAGCCTCGACACACAGCTCGCTCTTTTTTTTCCCTTTTTGCAAAGTAGGTCATTCCTTTTATTCCCCACTTTACGTTATTTTATTTTCTTCCCCTGATTCTCCTCCCGAAGAGTAGCCACTGGGAGGTGAGGCAGCTTGCTGCAGCCCTTTGCTGCTTTCGCCTCGCTGCTGCCGGCTTCCCAGAGCGGGCTGGGGGCTCCAAGCTCCGGGGGAAAGGCAAGAAACGGGGGCTGCCCCCGGCCCCATATCCCCCTGTCCCCATTGCTACCCTGGGAGCAGGTTCCTCTGCCACCTGCAAGTGGGTTTTCCCGTCCGTCCTGCCTCCCCTCTAAAGCCTTGACAAAAGAGGGCTCGCGGGGAGTGGGCTGAAGGCTGCTGTGGACATCCCCACTGCTGCATCCCTTCTGCTTCATCCCTATTGATTCATCCCCACTGCTCCGTCCCCTCTTCCCCATCCCCTCTTCCCCATCCCCTCTTCTCCATCCTCTCTGCCCCATCCCAGCCGGGCACGGCGGCACAGGCAGCTGCTTGCTCGGAAGCATTCAGTCCCGACTGCGAATAATTAATTAATAATTACAGGCTACGGAAAACTGTCGCGCTCTTCTGCCGAATGCCTTTACACCGCGCTTTATACAGCAGGCGTGACTAATGTTGAAAGGTTAAAGTTGTTTACTTTTAAGCAAGATTAAATACAAAACTTTGCAAAGCTCCTCCCTTCCTTTGGATGAAACCCAGCTTTTTTTTTTTTTTTTTTCTTTTTTCTTTTTTCTTTTTTCTTTTTTTTCCCATTTGGAAATTGTCAAACAGTGGTTAAACAATCCTCTGGCAAACAAGTAGTGCCCGAGGGAATAAAGCATCAGATACATGGGGAGTGGAATAAAAGACATTTCTGTTCCTGAGGTATTTTTCTTGTGTTACACAATGAAGTATAACATCAGATCTTCAAGCCTTGTAAGGTCAGAGAGAAGGAACTTCCCATGATTACATACCACAGGATTTGATAGTCCAGCCCGTTTGAAAACGGACCAAAACCCTGCCCCAAAACAGTCGCACAGGCTCAAAAGCTGGGGAGAGGACTGCCTTGAGGACCAGGCTGCAAAGAGAGGCAATTGGCAAGGCACTGGGACGTGCGTGGAAAACCACAACTGTACCGTGTTTTCACGCCTTCCCTGTGAATGTGCAAGGATTCCATTGCACAAGTGGGCAAGTGAAGCTGGTTGAGGTGTGTTTCTTCATTCATTCCCTAGGTTACCAGTGTAAACTTTAATTAGGGCGCCAACCAGCAGGCTGGCAGAGGGTGAGGCAGGGTTTTCCCAGCACATACCTGAGCCCCGTTGTGAAACACCAGACTCTCGAGGTGCGCAGACCTTCCTCCAGTCTAGTGGCAAATGGAAAATAACTGAATGCTATCAGTGCCATGCTTGGCTTGGAAGTTAACCAAAGGACTACGCTGGGTGCCACACACAAGGGCACTGGGGAAAGAGCCCAGCATTCAGTTTTTAAAATGGAATCATTTTATAATCGCAAAATATTGGTAAATGACTTCTCAGGCATCAGGAGTCGCAATGCCTTTTGTTTCGACTAGAATGGGCTGGCCAACCTTCGTGGCCCAGAAATGCCACGCCGGGATTTTCAATGGGCCGCCGACCACAAGATAGGTGCCTCCCAGGGCGGAGGGCCACGGCAAGGAGCAGGAGAGGACATCAGCTCCCCTGGGACCCCGCTGCTCCATTGTGGCGAGCCGGTGGGAGAGCCGTGGAGCTGGGTGCGAGTTCAGCTGGGGCATGCTGGGCTTAACCCCGCTGGCTTTGCTTTCTCTCACTACCAGGGATTCGGGTTATGTAGTGCCACCACCGCCACATGCTGTAACCCTCAAGGCAGGAGCAGAAGCTGGGATATTGCTTGGCTCCAGAGCCACCACCTGGCCACCACTCCCCAGAAGTATGGGCATCACCTCTGCAATGCCAGTGCTTTTAAACTCTAGTGGCTGCAAGTACATGTTGTGGGGAAGTAGGATGCAATTTGCAGCCAATAATTTATACATGAAGCCTACATTTGGATCAGCATTTGTGGAGGAGGAAAAAGTGGTCCCAAAATAATCATCCCTCAAATAATCATCTTCTTATCAACATAAATGGCAGAAGTGATGCAACAGTCCTTGGTGGCACGGTGGGAAAGGGGGAAACAATAAAGGACCCTCAAAGAACAGACCAATTTACACTGAATATGAAGCTATTCTCTTCAGCTTTCAAGTAAGAAGGAGATGGGCAAGGATTAATTAATTCTATCCCTGTATTAATTTAGGGGCAGGACAGACCTTGGGCCACTTATCTCCCTGCCCTCTGTGATGAAAGAGATGGCAACAGGGAAAACTGTACAACAGCTAAACCTGGTGGGAGCACGGGGGCAGATGTGGAGAGCTGCTTCTCTGTGTAATACACCTCTGTAACCAATTTTGGCAGAAATTTCTTGCAGAGAGGTATGGTCTTTAGAGGATCAGCATTATTTTTCATTCTGCGGCTTACAACTTCCTGAGGGAGGGAGAGGTAGTGCATACTTATCAACCAGCAGCACTGCTGCTGAAGCAGAGGAAGGCAGAGAGATGCCACAGAGAAACGGACTTCAAATGCATCCTACTGGATGCATTCCCAGGGTTTTCATGGAAGAATTCAGCCACTTGTACAACCTACCTGAGGTGTTGATTTTTTACAGCTTATTTGAAAGAGGGTGTGCAGGTGTTCTTGAAGTGGTTAATTCAAGGACGAGGGAGGAAAAAGACATGGACTGAAAAACATGACTACACTTTGAGTAGATTTAATGTCTGGAAGGGCTGAAATTGCTGCTGGATGTACAGAAAGCCCTAAAGTCTACCACTGTCTGGCAATGTTGAGGCTGAGCATTTGCAGCCTTCTTGTGAAGCAAAACTGTTCTGCGGTGTGAGCTGAACACATGCACTCAATTGCTGCAGAGCAAACAGCGTGTGTGTGTCAGCCTGGAGAGCCCAAGCTCAAGGCTGTGGAAATAATTCTTCTTTGTGTGGGAAAGACAAGATGATCCATTTATCCTCTGGTTGGCAGTGGCCTTGGTTCCTCCTGGCCCATACAAGGCTCTCGTGCTGGGCTGGGGGCACATCTTGCAGCAAAGTCCTGTTCCTATGCTGGTTCATATAAACAAGGAATTACCCCACAGCTGTACCTGGAGGAAAGGCTTTGGTCTGAAATCAGGCTGATCAAGCTTTGAAAGCTGTTCAAGAAAATGAAGTTCAAGCCCAAAGCCAGCAGTAAAGGATCTGCTTTTTTTCGCTGGAAGTCTCAATGAGACAGAAGATAATAAAAGGGTTGTAGCGCCACAACTGAATTAAGAACAGCTGGGCAAAGCCTCAGTGCAAATGCAGCATCTTCAGTTTTACCTTGACTAAGAAAAGCAACCACATTAATGGATCTATGGATCTGTACAAATATTTTAATTCCTGGCAGGTTTCAAGAGACTTTCTACTACTTCCAGAAGCTCTTGATCATCAGCAGGAATGTGCATCAAAACATTGCCTCTCTCCTTGCAACAGCAGCCTGGTTCCCCTCTCAGCTGACCAGGAGGAGATGGATTAGGCCTGTAGCTCATCATCACTTTCAGGATTCTGCACATTTTCCCAAATTCTTTGTTAATTGCTCTCTCTCTTTTTTTTTTTTTTTTTCCTTTTTTTCTGAGTACTGTACTTCTCACAACCTTGTTGGCACACTACTTACAGCCACGCTCATTCTTTCAAATTCTTCTCAACTTTCTTTGATTCTGTGCAGCACTCTGATCTTGCACTTAACTTCAACTCAAAATATTTAACACAAATTAGTAAAACTATGGAAAATTTAAATGTGAAAGTCAAGTAAATAGTAGAAGTAGTAAAAAAATCTTCAGACTTAGGGGCATATGGCCTTGTATGTAAATGCTGTCATCTATGATTTTCAAAGGACTAAGAAGCTATCAGTACCAAGAGAATATGTATGCCTGAATTTAGATGCTTAACTTGAAAAAAATTAGCTCAGAAGATTTTGCTCCAGGATGCTTACAGCATACACACTGAGATCTTTCTCATTATATTCTCTTACACAGGCCCTGCAAGTGAGAGAGGACTACTGTGGCCATTGATTTTGACCTCCTGCTCCTCCAGGGCACATAATTTCCCCTGAGTGCATCTGTTCAGCTATCAGGTATTGTTAACCTGAAGCCAGTTTTAAAAAGACTTTGGTCTTGACTTAAAAAAATCCCAATCAGGACCGTTTCTTCATCATCTCTTTCAATATTTTGACTGGTTTTGCCTATACTGCAGAAGCCAGTAGGTACTAACTGTCAATGAGGCAACAGAAATGTTCCTCAAGGTATTCAGCCCTGCCCAAAGAGAGGCTGAATTCTTGGTAGTAGTAAAACAAACAAACAAAACAAATACGTTGAATTTACTCATGCAGTTAAAAACTATTTACCTTGCTTTTTTAAACTTAGTTTGAGCATAGTCATCAGTATATATATATAAACATATAAATATATATATATACAAATTACAAAACTTCTTTTTTTTTTTTCCTTTGGATTAGTTCATTTCATTTTAATTGTGTCAATGGCAACGAGCTTCTTCATGGACTGTTCCTTCATTTTTATCACTGTCAGCTCCTCTCCGTGACACTCATGCAACATGCAGTTCTGCTTTCACTGTGAGTACTCGAGGACAGTGCTGTAACACAAACAAAACCTTAGAAAACAACTTCACCAATGTGAAATCCGGCGAGTTGTTCTGTTGTTTTTTGCGAAGTCACAAGCTTTGACTCTTAAACCTTGGAGTATGTATCTGACGGCGGCTGTCAGAGCGGGCTGGTGGGAGAGGCTGGGCTGTTCGGCTCACACGGAGCCTTATGGGAGGGGAGGAAACAGAGGAAGAGAGCGTTGAGGAGGTAAATATTGACTCAAAGAAAGGAGACATAAAGGAGAATGTGGGAGAGCTGCAAATGAGCCAGAGAGGATGAAGAAAATTCTTCAGCAATTGTAATTAGGTTAGATTTCAGAAGTAATTGCAGTGTTCCAGCATCAGCAGATACTGTAGGCAATATTTGCCCTCAGCTGCGTTCGCAGCAAAGCAGGCGAAGTTGTTTCAGCATGCAGGGCCTGATCCTGACGTTGCTGCAGTAATTACACCCAGATGTGAGCCCGCCGCCCCGCCGTCGGTGCGACTGGAAGCAGGAGCAGCGTCAGGCCTGGCTGCTTCCAGGCCGGGGAAGCGGCAGGCAGAGAGACAAAAACACAGCTGTGTGTGGACACAAACACACAGCGCCTTTTGTTTCTCTTGCCTAAGTGGAAGAATATGCAGCTAACGGAGCTGCCCACGAGTTTATGTTAGCAACTCCGTATTGAAAAAACGTGTTGAAAAGAGGCCTCGAAAAGAGGCTTCGAGGCAGGTTCTCGCTCACGGCCCAGCTGCAGCTGGGTGGTGGTATAGGTACCACAAGTCTGGGAACCACATCATGCACTGCTCCCCCTTAGGGGACACAGGTTCACTCTGACATCATCAACCTGACTGATGACATCATACATGCTGGCATGAAGACAGGGCCACAGGTGAACTGGTACCAGTGCCTGGCTGGGGCCACATCCTGTTCAGAAGGCCCCACCTCACCCCACAGGTGTGGGGGACTGGGGTGCCCAACCTGTAGCCCCCTCCAGTTCCTTTAAATGTCCTTGTCCTCTATAAAACCAGATTAAGTAGGCTGTCTGCAAGGAAAAGAGATTTCACCTGTAAGTCTTCCGCAGAGGTTTTACATTAGCAGTTCATGCATCATCAGAAAATCAATTACCATCGGTATTACATGCAGATGAACAGCACAGAGTAATGGAGAATTCATTTTACACAATGCATTTAATGAAATGCTAAATACAGCAAAATATTTTCCGAAGGGCTATGCACAGTCTCTGTATTGGAGGCAGGTCAGTGCGGGGAAGTCTGCACCTTTGTGGTCTGGATGAGGAGTGAGTCTCACTCTTCTTAATGCTGACATTGGTCAAGTACATAATTTCTGCCAGCATGGGCTGAAGGAGACAGCAGGCCATCATCTACATTGCAAAGGCCCAAGCTTCACATGGAAAGAAGCCTTTTCCTTTCCAAAAGAAGAGTTTCACAGACTGTGTTATTGCAGTGCCAGTTGTTGCAAAACCCTAAAATAACTGAATTGTTCCCTCATTCTTGACACTCTTATCATCTTTCCCTGTTCTTAAT
This sequence comes from Nettapus auritus, assembly GCA_011076525.1. Lineage (NCBI taxonomy): Eukaryota > Metazoa > Chordata > Aves > Anseriformes > Anatidae > Nettapus > Nettapus auritus. Next base: position 140,324,398 of record CM021765.1, read on the forward strand.
GCCAAAGCAGTTTGCTGATTAGATTTGCTGTGTGTATTTGAGTAAATTATTGACATCAGCACCTCTTTATAGACATATCTGTGACAACAGCCCTATCTCTACCTAAGATTGTGCATGCAGCTGGGGCAAAGAAAGGGACTTAGATAGCTCTATCAGGAAGCGATTATGAAAATAAGATCAGCAATGCAGGGCTAGACCAAAGTATGCTGCCTCTATCTGTGGCCAGAAAGAGATGTGTGAGGGAGTAAGAACAGCATAAGCATGCACTTCCCTAGGGTGCTCTCTCAGCCATCACTTGTTTATGCTCAGGAGCTCCCCTTCTTCCCATGTAACCACCATGGGCAACATCTTCCTGCAGGGAACCCCACAGCTTAACTATAAGCTTTATGAAGAGCCATCTGCTTTTGCTCGTTTTGAACCTGCTATTTTTATGTGGCATCCCTTCATTCTCATGCTGGAAGGGAAGGGGAATACTCAGTCCCTCTTCACCCTAAGTACACTGTTCACAGTTTTATAGACCCATGTCATATTCCTTCTCCATCATCTTTCTTCCAAGCTGAAGAGCCAAAGTTCCCCTTCTCTGCTCCTCATATGGAAACTCCTCCATGTTTTTGATCATCCTCACTGCTCTTTTCCTCTGTTTTACTTTCTTTGCCTTCCCTAATAATTACTAATATGGTTCAATGGCTCTTGTGCTTTTAAGATCTTCTCAGATTCATGGTACGCTTCAGCTACATAAGCTCAATTTTTATTTTTATTATTTTTTTTTTTATTATTATTATTTTTTTTAACAACCCTGTTGAATCCAACCCAAAATAATAAGAATTTGTTATAACTTATCTACATATTTAGCTTTATGGAAAGAAAGGAATGGCTAGAATTGCTGAGGAGAAAATGTGTTCTTATTCATTGTGACTTCCAAAATTTCTGGAGGGGCTATATTAAGTTATGTACACAAAAAGAATAGCCATTCTGAAGGGGAAAGGGGAATCCATCACAGAAAACTTGAACAGCAAAAGGAAATGTTTCAAAATGTTCTAGGCTTCTGAAAATAAACGTATGCTAGAATAATAATAATAAAAAAGTACATTGACAATTTCCTTACAACAGAAGGTACTACCCTCTTTTAAATATTTTTGTTAGAGCTAAAACCCATGAAACCATGAAGACAACTAAAATAACAGATGAGTCCTTCTGCCAGTTGCTATTGCAATCTATTAGTTGCAGGAAGGAAGCATGTTTATTTAAAAATATCCTCCTTGCCCTTAAAGATGTAGTCAGATGTTTGTATTACTTGAAAACTGTTGTAAATATCATAATTACCCAGTTCCTTTTTCATTTTGCAATCCTTGCTAGGTATATGACTTTATGTCCTACAAATCCGTGCTGATGCTATTAAGGAAGATTGATATGGTGCTACAGAAAACCAGCAGCATTGACCTAAGCTGTCTCAGTCTGACCTTTTCTCCTTCCAAGGAAACATATTCCTAACTGGGCTTTACCAAACAAACCGCCAAAATGCAGTGGAGCTCATGCTGTGCATGACACACAGCACATGTCTGGCAGTGTGATGGGGAGCATGTCTCAGTTTCTGCCTGGTGAAACCAAAGCCAGTAAAAAAGTGATCACAGAATCACAGAATCACAGAATGTCTAGGTTGGAAGAGACCTACAAGATCGCCGAGTCCAACCTCTGACCTAACACTAACAAATCATCCCCTAAACCATATCCCTAAGTTCTACATCTAGACGTCTTTTAAAGACCTCCAGGGATGGTGACTCAACCACTTCCCTGGGCAGCCTATTCCAGTGCCTAACAACCCTTTCTGTAAAGAAGTTTTTCCTAATATCCAACCTAAACCTCCCCTGGCGCAACTTTAGCCTATTCCCCCTCGTCCTGTCACCAGGCATGTGGGAGAACAGACCAACCGCCACCTCACTACAGCCTCCTTTCAGGTACCTGTAGAGTGCGATAAGGTCGCCCCTGAGCCTCCTCTTCTCCAGGCTAAATAGTCCCAGCTCCCTCAGCCGCTCCTCGTAAGACTTGTTCTCCAGAGCCTTCACCAGCTTTGTAGCCCTTCTGTGGACTCGCTCAAGCACCTCCATGTCCTTCTTGTAGTGAGGGGCCCAAAACTGAACACAGTACTTGAGGTGCAGCCTAATGGAGATGATGAAGATCTCCTGATGGAGATGAACTGATGAGGACTTGATCCGAGGGGACCCACATTGCTGTATGCAAGGCCAAATATTTAGCATGTACCTTAAAATGCCTCTCCAAAGTTATGCCTAAGTATCCTCAGCTGCTTTATGGGAGTGAGTGAAATAGCCAGAAAGCTTCATTTCAATTAAAATAATCCATGCCCTAGCTCTGCTTGCAACAAGTAAGAGAGGCATTCAGCTTTCAAACGCTGATGGCAACATGATATTGGCAGGAGTGTACTGGCCTGTTCACTACTTCTGAGGAGAGCAAACAGCTCTGGTTCTACATCACACAAACAGAACTTTAAATTTTTCTAAACCTTTGATCTGTAAATTTCCTACCCTGCCACTCTATCTTGGTTTAGATATTTGAAAGTTTTCCATGGTGATGCAGACATTTCTTTGGGGCATGATGAGCTTTTGACTTTTACTTTTCTTTGATTATTTTTAGCAAGAGAGAAAGCAAAGATCTTTTCTGTGAGCATGCCTGCCCTAGGCAGCTACTATTCACAGTGGAAGCTGAGTAGCAGTTTACTATTCAAACAGAAATCTGTGCCTGTTGTAGAATTGTAACAATACAAGATGGACATGGAAAGATGGCATGGAGCCACTTCTTCCTACCTGGCAGAGAAGGAAACTCTTGAAAAGGCAGGTAGAGATAAGGGTATAGAGGCTATATTGGCAAATCATGAGGTGAGAATGAAGAAGCCACCAGCCTGGAATGGGGCATGGAGAGAAGGAGAGCAGTCAGGATGAGATGCAGAGGGCTGGTGGGAGGTATGGACAAAGACTTGCAGGGACTTCGTGTGCCCTAGTGATGTGGGCACTTAGCTAAAACCCTGGAGACTCGAGGGCAAGTCTGACATTCAGGGAACTACCTTATTGCCTCTGGAAAGTCACTTCACCTCACCAAGTCTCAAATATTCACCCCACATCTTTCAAACACTGCTTGCCAAATCAGCATCAATGATGAAGAGACAAGAGGTGGGTAAGGAAAGATAAATTGTGCTGGTACTGAATGATGAGGACAGAGAGCCAGAGTCTGAGACAAAGGCGAGATGAGTCTGTGCTGTTTAGGGGAAAGAGGAGAGATGACATCAGCTCCCTTCAGCTAGATCTTAAGCAGAAGATCTGACATCGTTATGTTCTCAGCTCTAAATGCAAAGAGAAAGCTGCTACGGATGAGGTACAGAACGTGCAGCATGCAGCCAGCACAGCAAAGTTGTTGCCAGGTAGAGATAAATGTAGGACAGCTGAATTACATAAAGCTCAGCTCTCTTGGTCTTTGGCTGCTAAAGAAAGGCAGGGCATTCAGAAACCCCTCCTGTGTGATGGGGCAGAGCACAGGGAGCCAAATGGCCTCTGTAAGAGTGCTCTGGAAGCAACACATGCCAGAGCTGCTCTGTATTTTTTGTTTTAATAGTCAAAATCAGATAGGCTGTGTCCTCATGGATATACTCATGTTTGTTTTCACTTCTCACATCTGTGAAAATGCAGCTTATCATGAACTAGGGGTTAGTTTGTTTGCACAAGTGTGGCTGCAGAGGCTGAGTGTGGAATAAGCACAGTCCAGCGGGAAGTGCTGCAGTCCCAGCCTCGAGTCATGACAACCATCTCCACTCAAATGGCCCCACAAAGTGGCAGTCCTGTCCTGCTTGCTTCATCCACATTCCCTCAGAGGTAGATATTAAGGCTGCAAGTCAAGTTTTATGTAGTTTTTGAGACAATGACTCCAAGCCTTTTGGAAGCTGTCTATGTAGACAGTCGTAATGTATCACCTTTCAGAAAGTATCCATTGCTTTAAGAATCTTCTAAAAAGTCAGAAAAAGAGACTTACCTGCAAATCTCAAGAACTCATTTCATGCTTCCAGCTGCCAAGGTACAGCCCCAGCCCCTCTGTCTACCAAGAAGGGCGAGTTTAACCCAGGCTCCTAGCTGGTGTTACAGAAGAAATCCAATGAACAGTATGCATCTTAAAGCACTATGTTCTCCTGAAATAACTGTTCCTTTCCATGGAAAGAAGAGCCATTGATTGGTATGTGGGAGATCTGGGGCTCCTGAATATACCAAATCCATTCAGCATAGATTAATTTTTTATAACTCCACAGAGTTTAACTGGAATTATGAATGAGTTCATCTTCCCAGTAACAACTCCAAATTTCAGTGTCTACATGTCAGCTGGGTGTCTGAGCTTCTGTTATAGTCACTGGACATCTAATGAATAAGGTCAGTTGAGCTTGAGGTAACCTAGCTATGAAAATGTTGGAGTTTATCTTATAATTTTTTATATGACCCTATAAATAATTGTCTCTCTAAACTTCATTACCTATTGATTAATTTCCCTTGACTACAATTGGAGCCTAGACGCCTAGATTATGTACAGATATCTTTACTCCAGTCCCCTAAATTTAGGTGTCTGTAACAGTAATTAAATCCCTCTCTATAAGGCTTATTAGGTCAGACTCATCTGGGCAGGTGTCTGGCCTTCTGTTCTGCGTGCATTACTTCGGTGCAGAACTTCTCATTCTGTCAGGATTGAACATTGAAGTGACAGGTCTCAAAACAGAATAAATTGCTTCAGAATATGCTTCATATAAATGAAATGTATTTGATCTTTCAGACTCCTGAGAACTAAAATTAAATGTGCTACAGAATACCCGAATGCGCCATACATAGAAAATGATCCTGAAATAGCCTGCCTTAAATAGTGGGGCTGATTGGAACCATCATGTATCATAGTGAATTAGGCCAGGGTCAAGGTCCATCTAACCTCACACCCAGTTTTCAACACAGGCAATTAGGAAATAGTTCAAGAGGAAGTGACCCTTCCCTTTCTGTGCCCTTTGCAGCTTCCAGCAATCAAAAGACTGGGCACATCCAGACAACTCTTTGTAGTGTCCCTATGGGCTCCCTCCTTGATGAAGCCATTCAAACCCTTTTGGAATCTGTCCATCCCTTGGATGGTCTCAACATGTGTTTCTTGAAGATGTGAAATTCAGGACCTCCTGCTGTGACAGTAAGATCCACAATTTCAATTTAATCTGTGAAAAATAGATATTACTTTGTTTTGCTTCAAATGTGTTTCTCAGAGGTGTCTCCTTGTTCTAGCATCATGAGAAATAGTAAAGTGTCATTCCGGACTCATTTCTTCACCACTTTTCTGATTTTATAGCTTTCTATTGTATTCTATTTCTGCCAGAACAAATGTTATTTATAATGAGTTGCAAATGTTTGAGGAGACATTAGCGTATACGATAATCAGCTGCAGGAACCTGAGTGAGAGCTCAGTGTGGGAAGATGTCCCTAATGAATATAAAATATCTGTGAAGAAAAAAAAAAGTCTTTAGAGATCTAATACTGGCTATTCGCCCAACAGAGTCCTTTGATTTGGCCAGACATTCTTAGTACATGAGTTTGTCAGTTCCTGTAAAACAGTAAGATGATCAGAACCTCTTTCTCCATTTGTTTGAATTCTCACACGAGATCCAAAGTTTGAAATCCTTACCATTCACAAAGTCCCTCAAGCCAAATGCATTATTAGGGGTATCTTCAGTTTTCATTACTTAGGAATGAAATTTGTACATCTTAAAATATAAATATTTGTAAATGTATATTGTGAACCCTTAGTTTAGATAAAGCTTGTCTACATGTTTCATGTTACCTTAAAGCCTTAACAAGTATTTCAGTCATCACAGAATACCATGTTTAACAGCAGATTTTAGTACAGCTGTAATAAAATGCACAGCCCTAATGGTCATTACCTTGCAGTTCTAGATAGAGGATATACATCTTTTTTAATATGTTGATGGAAATATACTTATTTTAGGTCAATTTAGTAGGTAATTGTGTTATTCAGTGATAAAATAAGGAGAAGATACTCTGCTTCTATTGTTGCATTATTCACACACTGCTTAACGCAACCTGGGGAAATTAACTAGAAGAATTTCATATTAATTTCACAGTAAATACTCTTTATGTATTTAATAGATCTGCTGAACAGAACTTATGAGAGAAAATTTCAACCATCAACAGGAATATGGACTAAAAAATTGAGTGCGGATTACTGAGAGGAAGATTGGAAACTGATAGATAAGCATGAGAAATTAGTACCAATAAATGTAACATAAATTACAGATAACTCAATTTGCTTTAGAACAGATTCCTTATCATGACTGAAGAAAAACTTGGGATCTCAAACTCTGGGTGCTAATGCAAAAGCCCTGCTTTTCCCACATGATTCCTAGCATGGTGCATATGTTCAGTCTATCAGTGAATCACAGCATTTCGCTGAACCCTTTCTTTTGGGACATGCTATATTATCCAATACATTTTAAGTGGGATGGGGAAATGAACCATTTTAAACAAATTTGCTTCCTGAAGCACCTGCCTTCCTTATATTTTTTCAAATCATGACCTGGTCTAGAAAAAGCTCCAGGTTCAACATTTCATATATACAATTAAAATGCTAAATTGTGCAGAGCATTAGTCAGTGCTGATCTCCTGAGGAAATAGGAACTTTATGAATGATGTCTGCTTCCCACTGTGAGGAGCAAAATTACACTATTTAAAGAATATATGTGTTAAGCACCTAGGGCTGTTTAGAGAAATCTGAGATCCCATAATACACAATTATGGTATTGTAAAAAAGAGTTTTGTGAAGCAAGGTATTTAGTTTCGAAGTTAAGAAAAAGAAATTGTGCAACAAAATTGGGTAAAATCATTTTTACTTTACTGGTAAGTAATTTACTAATTAAGAAGAGGAAAGTGATTATCTTGAGCTATGCTGATGTTTTTTTTTTTTTTTTTTTTTTTTTTTTTTTTTTTT
>CM021765.1:140331520-140348705 GCA_011076525.1 Nettapus auritus
TTTTTTTTTTTTTTTTTTTTTTTTTTTTTTTTTTTTTTTTTTTTTAAAGGGACTACAAGTCTAGCTGCCTTTTAGAGGGAAAAAGGGAAAAGATATTTGCAAGAGCACCATGTGCATCTCAAAAGCATGCTGATGAATCCTAGCCCGTGAGCAACTCTAACACATGTGGAAGTGTGCTACTAAGTAAAATACTGAGAACAAACCTGTGGTCTGATAGGCATAGAACTATGCCTCTGATTGGGATGCCAGCACTATGGCCTCGGGCAGCTTGTTTAAACATGCACCTATACATCACGCTGCAGGCAAAGAGGCTCTGCCTGCTCTTGGGAGTGCAGCAGAGAGGCAGCCCCAGTCAAAAGCCAGGGAGATGCTCTTGCACAGCATAGGTACATCCCTCCCGCCCCCAGTACTCTCATCTTGCACTTTCTGGGTGGCTCTGGTGTGTCTGGTGACAGAGAGACAGAGGAGCCCAAAAGCTTTAGCCAGACCTGGCTGTCTCAGCTCCACTGCTCCTGGGAGCCAGCCTAGGAGCTGGGCACCTGCCTGGGAAATGTGCTGCAGGACACCAGCAGAAGAATCATGAATGCAACCACAAGGAAAATAAGTTTCAGAACCAGGCTAGTCTTTGGCTTTGTTTCGGCTTTAGTTCATAGTCCTGCCAGTGTGCAGTACTGGTAGTGTCCCTTGCATGCTGCAGGTCCGAGGTGCTTCCTTGCAGTGCCAGTCGTGTTTTCAGTGACAGTGATGCATGTGCCTGCCACAAAGCCCTGGGACATGCCAAACCTCTCTGTTTGGAAACTTCAGCTGTTTTTCATGGGAGAAAGAGAGAAAGGTGTTTTTTTGTTTGTTTGTTTTCATTGGTTTGTTTTGAATGCGTAAGTGACACTACTGGGAAAAAAGTTGGCGTCTCATGACAAAAGAAATCCCAAAAGCCATGTGCATCATCCAACTTCAAGCCTTCTCTAAATATTGTCCGGGTAATGTCTACATCAATAAGGATCAAGCAAGACAGATGTGCAAACACACTTGTACCCTCTATAAATTCCTACTTTCATCTGCAAGTCAGGAAAAGTAAAAACAAACATTCAGACTAACAAAAACAATAAAAAACCTGCTGGTGTAAATATTGTCCATAAATATTTTATCAGTTTATTTTGTTTTTCTTGTGGAGTACAATTAGAAAGAGCAAGGGCAATAGAAGAAGGGAGAATGAAGAGGCAGAAAGTACCTGCAGATTTCAAAAGAAATATCAAGAACTTTTCCAGAAGGCATTTTTAAGCTGAAAGTGCCTTGGCAAATCTGTAACATGATTTTCCAAATGGTGCTCAAAATGTCATCCAATCTTAAATCTGTAATATTGCTTTAATCTCCAAAAAGGAAATAATCATGTTTTTCTTTACTATGGGTGATCCAATCTTGCACTCCTTTCCAGACTCAGCTCCTACTGATTTTAGTGATCTGGGCCCAATAATACACATTTGATTTATCAGTTTATTTACAGCTTGGATCTGCCATTGCCATTAGGTATCTAGGATACACATTTTGCACACATACGGCACATACAGAAGACATACTGGCAGACACACTTTCATCTAATATGATAATGTAAGGATCACTATCCTACCTAAAGAAATGTGTTTGAATTGCATACGTCTAAAGCTACCCTCCAAATACCAGATAAATACCTTCCCAAAATAGCATCACTCAGTTTTCACAGCAGGTGTCATTCATCAGGTACAAGGCTGCATCTAAACGTGTTAGCAATAATAATGCAGCATGGTGTGCAACTCCGGCTCATTACCAGCAGCCTCGGGCGCTGAAGGCTAGTGAAGTCACTACAGCAGCGCCAAAATATTTAATCCCATAACAAACATTTAGTCCTTTGACAAGAATATTATACAAATATTGATCCCGTAAGTCAAAAAGACTCTGAAGAACCTGGCTTTTCTCCTTCAGCTTTCTGACCCATCTGGTTGCTTGCATGTCTCGGTGTTGGCTGAGCTGGGCCACCTTCTGCCCTTCAGCCTGCCTTGGGAGCAGGTGGTGGCACGGGAAGGGGACCATGGGCAAGGGCAGCCCTGATGGCACCAGCAGTATCCCACAAACAGCCTGTCAAGGGCAAGCCTTGTTGCAACACGTTCATCGCATCAAGCAGTCAGATGAGAAATGCCACCACGCAATGGCTAATTAGGAGTCTGCAGGGAACCTCATTGCGTGTTTCTGCTTAATTTGTAATATTCACACCAGGCCTGACAGAAAACCGCTGAGGGGACGGGACCGTTCCCAGCCACTCCCAAAGGGCTGAATGCACCAGGACACGGTGATGAACGGCCAGTTTGCACAGATGGTGACAAGGCTCTCTCCAGGCCTCACCAGGCACCAGAGACTGCTGAGCTGAACTAAACGCCATGTCATGCTTGGCTCAGCACTGCAGTAATTGCTTGGTCTTAACACGTGTTTTCTCTCCTAGGCCAGGCAGCAAAGAGCCTGGTGCCCTTCTGCCTGTGGTGCCCTCTGCGTCTCCTCCTCGTGTGCCTCTCTTCTCCATGCCCGCCTTTGGTCCTCCTCCCCTACTGCTCTTTGGTCCCTTCTGGAGCTTTCAGTGTGGTGAATTTCTTTAGCAGCATGGCTGTGATAAATAATTGCTTTCCCAATTATTACTGATTACTACCACTACAGAAACACTTCCAAGACTTGTTTACATCCTGTGTGCTGCACAGCACAGAGCAGGAGCCAATGTCCACTTCCCAGTGCCTTACCACCCAAATGCTTTCCAGCTTTGTTTTGAGACCTCAGCTCTCTGGGAAGAGACTCTTTATCAGGGGAGGGTAGTGACAGGACAGGGGGTAATGGCTTTAAACTAAAAGAGGGTAGAATTAGATTAGGTATCAGGAAGAAATTATTTACTATGAGAGTGGTGAGGCCCTGGCACAGGCTGCCCAGAGAAGCTGTGGATGCCCCATCCCTGGAGGTGTTCAAGGCCAGGTTGGATGGGGCCTTGGGCAACCTGGTCTGGTGAGAGGTGTCCCTGGCAGGGGGTTGGAACTGGATGGTCTTTAAGGTCCCTTCCAACCCATGTCATTCTACAGAAACACAAGGCAACCTGAGGTCTCCCTCTCCTTATCTCTGCCCTGAAGAAAGGACCTAGGCATGTGGGGATCAGATTTCCTCCCAGCAGCCTACAGACATAGACCGGAGTCTGGAAGAGACATTGGGAGTGAGCAACCTGATGGGCCTGGAGTGGCTTGGTCCCCACAGGAGGGCTCAGGGCATGGCAAGTGCTGGTGTACACACGCTGTGGTATTCCAAGAACAATAGATCCAAGGGATGTCTGTGGGGTACCAACACCACTGGAGGGGAGGTATCAGGATCTGGCCTCACTGGCTGGTAAGCATGGAGGGGATGGCCAAGGTAAATCCCTGCCTGGCTGGTGGAGAGGGATGCTCTCGCAGGATTTGGGGTCAGCTCAGTGAAGTCCGTGACCTTGCTTGCACTGGCAGACCACAGACCTAGAAAAGAAAATTTACCTGCGAGCCACAAAAGTTTTTATCCTCCCCTGGGGTCTCAGACAATACAATGAAGATCCCACCATCTCTGCCGGTTTTTCTTTTTTGGGGTCTTCTGGAAAGAGAGATTTATTCCCCAACAGTCCTCAGGGAGTCAGAAAAAGAGTCTTCAGGCTTTGATCATCCCCTTGAGTGAAAAAAAAAAAAAAAAAAAAAAAAAAAAAGTAGAGAAACGGGCAGAAAAGTATGAAATGCTGAAGAGACAAGAGAAGGGTGAAAAGAGGGGAAGGAGAGGCTCGGGTGAGGAGAGAACAAGGAGAGGTGAGGAGTGGAAGGGATGGAAAGCTGAGAACAAAGGGGAGAAGCTCTGAGCATTTGAAAGAGCAGGTAAATGAGGGAAGGAGCGCAGATAGGCACGGGAAGAGGAGTGTGCCTTAAGAGAGACATTTAACAAAGGGAAGAAAAAGGAAGTCTTAGCAATGTTTTAAAAAGGGAAGAAATGGGGAACAAGCAGCTAAAGAAAGACATAATCAGAAAGAGGAGACTTCCTTGCAGAGAAAGAGAGATGAGAGCAGACTGACTCAAAAGGGAGAAAAGTACTGGATTCTGAAGAAATACGTTAAATACATTACAAGCTTGACATACAAAAGAAGAAGCATAAACTATACAGAGAGAAAGAAAATGAAGTAGAAAAAGGAAGCAGGTGGAACAAAGGGAAACAGGGCAAGTAATGTAGTTTTAAAATATTATTAAAAGCAAAAGTTGGATTTAAAAAATTATTATTGCCAAGCCCATTTCTCCCTTTAGACCTCTACGGTATGAAATGAAACATATGTATAGTCTGGCATTGCTGTTAATATCCCTTCCTTCAACTCTGCTTTTAATGGGTACAGATAATAAAGCTGGTAACCATTTAAGAGCAAATGCCATTACAAATGATGACCTGCAATCCACTGTAAACTCTTACCCTCTGCTTACACAAACAGACCTGGGTGCTTGAAATGAAAGGAGACTTGTATTTTCTTTCTTTCCATGCAGAGATCCTCAATCGTCTGGCCAAATTTCAGTTGCCAAAGTAGAAATGGCTAAAACACCGAGCTGCAAAGTCTACCTAAAAAGAAAACAGTTTTCCTTGATCTTCACTCTTTGTAATGCAGAATTGTATTCTGCTTACTGCCACAGAGTGGCATGTGGAAGATTACTGAACAATTTGGCAGAGGGTAAGTTCTTTTTCAGGTGATAAGGTGGCCCGAAAGATCTGCTTGTTGGCAGCACAGCCTCTTGCCAGCTCCCTGGAAGGCTCCTTGCTCCTTCCTGCCATGCACAGCACAGGAGGCTGTACACTGTGATGTGCTGAGGAAGGCATAAGCAAAACAATTCAACCTAATGCTGTTGTACCAGGCATGCACTTGAACACTGCAGGGGCAAAGGGTGTGATCCTCAGCTCTTCAAACTCACGCTCATGCAAAACTCTGAGGCTTTTAACCAGTATTACTCCTCACTGGCTCACCCAACTGCTGCAGCTCCTTATGCAGTAACTAACTGAATGTACGATCACATTGCTTGGCAACATTGTCCTTCCAGAATCAACACTTTTACAGCCACTCCAGCCCCTTTCCTTCTCCTTTTCCCCATTTTTAATAATCACTTGCAGCCCGCTTCCCCCTTTCTCATCAGAACAACAGGCATGTGACCTCTCTGCCCTCAATGCGTGTGCTGCAGAGACGTCCCCAGTTAGAAGTCTAATTTTAATGTTGTTTTAACCATCACTGCATTTGTGAGATGATGGCAAGAGACTGTAATGAGGATGGACAAAAGACATACAAACCCAAAGGAAAAACTAATGATGAATCATTGTTTGAAAGGTGAGTCATGCCTGAGTGCATGCATATGTCAAGCATGAGACTGGCATAGCTTCACTTGATTAACCCAAATCTGCTTGAAGTCTCCTCTTGCAGCTATGCTTTTAAGGGAACAGTAACACACCACAATTATTTGTACAGAGATTTCATTCCCTGTCTGTTTCTATGAACATTTTGTTGGACTCCAGCGTAGAAGGAATGGCTGTAGGAGACATACAGCTTCACCTCTAGTCCCGGGATGGGGGTAGCTCCACCTTAGGCAGACCCTGCATCTCATTGTTTAACGGAGGTTTGTATAGTCTGCTCTTAACATTTTCCGGAGAGGGGGATTCACAGCATCCCCATGCAGAGCATCTCAATCTGACACTGTAGATCCAGGCCCCTCATGACCATCACTGGATTAACAATGAGAGCTGGTACCCTCATTTAGAAGGCAGCAATTTCATGACCACACAGGAACATGTTGTTTTACTGGCCATGTGCTCTTCCTGAGTTCCCTGACCAGTGCCAGGGGGCTGCACAGTGACCGGGGTTTGCTTTTGTATGGGGGATCCCTGCTGGCCACCCGCATGCTGGTGCTGCTGCCTGGGATGGGGCAGGGATGTACGGCCCCATGGGCAGCATCTCCAGCTTGGGTCAGCATGAAACAATGGAGAGGCTGAGCCCCTGGTGGTGACCCATCGTCCAGCATCTCCAGCTGCGGGCTGACTTTCAGCTCACATGAGGCAGCAGTGACGCGGATCGAGGTGGTGGTGGTACTGCAGCCAGGCTGCCTGGTGTGTCTGGAGGTAAGCAGTCCCCTTCAGGCGTGGGTCTGCTCCGTAGTGCGTGGTGAGGCTGATCTGCTGCCAGCAGCACTGGTGCTAGTGAGGATATCTTCCCCAACAGAGGTGGGCTGAGTGCCCTGCTGTCCCCATCCATTTGTAGGGCACTGCAGTCCATCAGCACAGGTGTGTCTACATCTGCACTGCTTTCCAGTCCCACCAGGCTGCCAGCATTGTCAAAGCTCTGTGGGCATTTATCGTGAGTGCTACCAAAAAAAAAAATAAATAAAAATAAAAACAACTACAAACAAAAAAACAAACAACAACAAAAAAAAAAACACCAAAAGATGCCCTATTAAACTCGTTTCTATGTATCTTCTGAGTAGTAGGAGGGAAGATCAGCTTCATGACAGCAGAAAGTGTGTAGCATCTTTCCATGGTAGGCATAGAGAGTTTTATGCCAAATAAAATTTATTCATTTATTGCGCAGAAAGGCACTTGCATATTACTAGCTGTGTCCTTTTTCTTTTTTTTTTTTTTTTTTTTTTTTTCTTCCTGCCCTGATATGGAAAGATTTGGGTTTTGTATGCTGGTGCAGGTGATGTAAATCACTCAAAAAGGGATCTAATGCTGGTAAATGCACCAAAATTTGCTAGGCAGCCAGGTGGTCTGCAGAAGCTGAGCTCAGATCCCCTGATTCCTAGTCAAGTGCTGAGCTGCACGAACACAGAGATAATACTGTGTAACTCTTGCAAGCATTTAGCCATTGGCGAACAGCTGCCTAGCAATCTCTTTATGAGATTTATTTCTCTCTTATGGTTTTGTCAAGGAAACAGTAGTTGTAGATAACATTCAGAAGCACAGAGGTGCTATTTAATACCCGGGACAGTGAGCAAGCCAAAAATCCTCTGTGAAAAATAAGCTTGTGTGATCATTTGACTTTTTTGTCATTTTACAAATCGTATGTGCCCAGGGTTTTTCATTCAGGGAATGTTTATTTGTAAATAACATCAGGCTTTAGGAAAACTTTGTGCTTTATTTTATGCAAACAATTCTATTTTAACTGCTATTTCACATGGCATTCAGACCGTGGGTTGCAGCAACATCACTCATCTTCCTGCAGGCAAAACTCTGCCTTGTTTTGACAGTTGTTCCTGATGCTTTTTCCTTTTGCAAAGGAGACATACCCAAGATAAGAGCTGGGACAGCCGTGGGGGACTAAAAACTAGAATGCACGTAGCAGGCCCCAACATGATAAGAATTTATTCTTTTCTTCCTTCCGAGCAGAGCGGGATCATCTCTCTGCAAAGGGACAAGCCAGGCAGCCAGTGCCAAGGTCTCTCCACCATCTAAACACCTCTGTTTTTCTCCAAATGAATGCGCTGCCTGCATCCCTGTGCCCGCAAGAAAACCACTCCTGACAGCTGAGCACCATGAGCATGGTGTTTGCTGATTCCTTTTGGAGGGGAGAAAGGGCAGGCTGGGAAAATAATGCTGGAGAATTTATTCCAGAACAGCAGAGGCAGCTCCATCCCCCTCACCTGTGCAATTCCAGCAGTTGAACCCTGCAAGTGGCTGCTAGGAGGCAGAAAACTGTGCTGAATCTGTGCTGCAGCATACACCATTTCACCTTAATTTTGGCTCACCTCCCCAGAACCCCCCCAGGAAAGCGTTCCCCCAGGCTCCACGGGCAGCGTGCGGCTGAGCGCCATGTTAAATTAGCTCTTTCTTTCCACGCAGCACAGCCGTATTGGCAGAAAGGAGGAAACGCAAAAGCAAATCAAATGAGCGGAGGCAGGTTTTGAGCTGCAAACTTACCCTCTGCATTGTGGCAGTCCTATAACAGCTGAGTGCTACCCCGAGGGGGAAGATGGGATTTGGTACCATTTATTCTCAATAAGAAGAAAAAATCCCTGCTATGGCCAATTTATATATTAGTGCTAGCACTGAGCTTATGAATTAGGAAGCTGCATTTTGTTGCATCTCTTCCATGATTGTTTCTTCCCCCTGTGAACACTTCTCTGCTGCTTGTATTTCCCTGTGTAGCGATCCTGTGGCATTTGGGAACCTCCACATACACATGTGCATGTGTGGTGTGAGCCAGCTGACCAAATCCAGCTTCTGCTCAAGTTTATAGCAAGCGTTTCACTCCAGCACAAATAACCCAGATTTAAGAGCTGGAGCTAGGCAGCACAGTGCCTCAAATGCACTCTTTTTCCTCCTGAAAGCCTTTGAGTCGCAAGCGAAGAGTGATCTTTGGGCGCATCCCGAGGACACACATCTGCGTAATCAAACAGCCCCAAATCTGACAGAACGGTGTCAGTTCAGCCGAGGGGACAGCCGCGCTCAGTAAACTGACAGCAGCAAAAGGAAGGGGTCATGGCAGGTCACCACTCTCACGCAGCTCGAATCCCAGTGCATTCCCTCCAAATTCCTCTATTCCTGGGCGAACCTCCCAAAATGTGCATGGCTGGAGGCTTGCAGACCCGCCTGGCCTCCGGAGTGACGGCAGGGAGGAGGAAGGAGGAATTACCCTGGTGATGCCGGCCGTGCTTCCCAGCCGCTGCAGTCCTCAGCTGACCCTGGCAGGCAGGGACTGTGAGAGTTACGCGGGATTACGGATCCCTGCTGCTCTTAATCTGGGGGCAGCCAGCGTTCACCAGCCCCCTCCACAACCTCCACACCGGGGACTGCCTGCATTCATGGTTTCATTGCCCTAGGTGCTTAGTGTTCTGTTTATTTTATCCTTGAAAATCCTCTCCTTCCTTAGGGGTCCTTCCTACATCTTTTGGTACAAACTGGGACACAGCAAAAGCTGGGGCAGCCCTAGCCCAGCCAGCCTGCCCAGATACCAGGCTGGTTTCCAATGGTTGGAGCACAAGCATGCTGTGCTGGCATGAATTGCCTGGTGGTGGCTGGGACCTCATCACTTTTCTTTCTTGAGTCTGTCTGAGAATTCATGCCCCTTGTGCAGAACGTATACTTGCTTCGTTTTGGAGAAAGAGGGTGCATTTCTCCTTGCTGTCCCTGGTATCATTACCTTCTATATTTATCCTTCTAGGAAAAGAGTATTTATACCATCTACATCACTTCTCTCCCAATAGCTTGTTTTTCTGCTCATAGTTATTATATGTACAGGCACACCTGACTGGCTGGATCTCCTACATTTCCTACCACTGTCTCTTCTCCTGCTGGGAGCCCCCCAGCACTGCTGCCGTGCATGCCCAGAGCTGTCCCGTGAGAGCAAGGTGGCACCAGGAGGATGTCCCCTCCCCTGTGCCTGTCCCCAAGAAGCCTTGGTCAAGTCAACCATGTGTGGGGGGTAGCAGCAGAAGGGTAAGGGCAAGCCAGCGGCAAAACTCACATCGGCTTTGAAGAAAGAGAACATTTCCTTCGATGTACTCTACTGCTCAGAACCATTTTTGGTTTTGTTGTTGCTGTTGTTGGCTTTTGTGTTCTTGTTTTGTTTTCTATTTTTTCTTATACTAGAAGAATTACCTGTCTTTCAGGTATGTTACATGTGAGGCCTCAGGGAAAAAAAAAAAAAAAAAAAATGTTTGTTTGTTCTTTTATTTATTTATTTATTTTTATTTTTATTTTATTTTTTATTTATTTATTATTTTTTTTTTTATTCTTAAACATTTCCATTGTTTCCCTCTCAGATTCCTATCAGAGAATATATAGTGTAACAAGACTGGTAGAGCACTATTTTGGCTCCTTCAAGTACATCTAAGTCATTCTAATCCTTAAGAGCTGATCAAAACCTGTGTGCAACAAAAGAGCTTGCATTGCTAAAAACACAACCTTAGAAGACACTATGAATAACAGAGTCAACGTGGTCCTTCCCATGGCAGAATATGGACCAAGGCAGCAAGCAGCGCAGATGTGGGACCACAAGGACCTGAACTGCCCGGCCAGTGATCAAAGTATCTCATGTATCCCATAAGCACTGTCCACAGTTTCACAAACTGGGGTCATAAATTACTTGATGTCAGGAACTCCTACGTGCTACCCTCACAGAACAGCAATGAAACTGCTATTCCAATACTTTCTGTTAAATAAAACCAGAGCCTGCTTTGGTTAACGCACTGGATATTTAAAACTTATTATTCTTGATCTGCATTTGTGTGCTACAGGAGAAGTAGCCAACTCCAGATGACAGGACAGATGGAGTTTTACGGTGCATAAAAAAAAATGGGTTCTCGATAATAAGTCATATGTTACACTTGCACGTTCTTCTACACACAATTAAGATATTTCCTTTAACAATTAGCAAAAAAAATGGAAGAGAATTGGCACCACAGTGTTTTGACTGAGCTGTAATAAAACTGCAGAGCTGAGACGGAGGAACTTGAATATTCTTCCCACAGGACTCTACTCAGAAAAAAAAAAAGATTTCAGGAAGCACTGTGAACTCATTGAGATATGCTACAGCAGAAAATGCTCCTCTTTCTGGGTCGGAAATAACTCTTTTGATAAGGTAAGCATGGTGCTCGTGGCTGCTCGCTCTCTGCACAACTGGCTGCCCAGAGTTAGAAAAACCTCTCCAAGGAGGTGCCAAGGGAAAAGAGAGCAGAACTGCTCAGTGACTTGTATTTCCTCCCTCTCCACCTTCTTTTAGCAGCCAACATTGGATGCAACCTTTGGCTCCCAGCCTTCCAGCAGCCCTCAAATCTGTAAATGGTTCTGGATAGGAGAGAAGAGGTAACCGGTCCTAAGGAGGCAGGAATCATCCACATCAGCTGCCTGCAGCTTCGGATCTAGATAGCAGCTATAGCTGTTTACAAAGATTGCCTGAAGGACTCTGGAAAACACATCAAAGGCAGGTTTGCAACCTCATCCGACGTAGGTCTGGCACAAGCCAAACCACACTTGTTATGCAAACCCGCACCTTCTCTTCTCAGGGAGGTTGTTTGTTTCCTCCGTGATCACCAGGACCCGGAGAGTCCATCTCTGCTTGCAAAGACAAGGAAGAAGAAAAAAATAAAAATAAAAAATAAATAAATACAGACAGAAAGGTTTACTAAAATGGTTTTCATCTCCTTACTAACTCCAGTGATCATCCAGAAAGGAAAGTTGTTACCTGCCTATTACTGGGTGGCAGGTTTTTACTTAATCACTGCATTATCTGGAGCATGATAGTGCAGGCACTGAAGCCAGTGGACACTGTATGATCAACTGAATGAGTAGCTGGGCCAGATCCTGGACCTGAAGTCATGTCACTGGAATCCTAACACCCTTGCTGACCCGATGGAGGGCTGCAGCAATCAAGTACTTTGGTGAAGTGCTGCACAACCTACTGGACCCTGCCCACCGCCGCAGAATTAGCAGGAATGTTGCCTACTGTCAGGTCATGTTAATGTGCAGCACAGCAATAGAAACACACCTCTTCTCCTCCACCCCTCCCTCCCTGAGTCTCTGCCGAAGCTGTCCTTCTTTCACTGCCAGACTCTTCCTCCCAAGCATTTGCAGGAGCAGATGTGGCAGCCCCAGGCCAGCGCGTGGAGCCTGTGCCATGTGTGCTGGCACACCCTCCAGTACCTGAGCAGCGCTCGCTGCATCTCTAAATCCCAGTGGGTGACGTCTGTAGTCCAGCATGAGTATTTCTGATTGCCCAGAGATAAATCTTCCCTCTCCCATGGCAAAATGCGCTCAGCCTCATGATGGCCATGGGAGCAGAAAACATTTCCTGGTGACGGTTCCCATAATGTGGCTCAGAGCTCAGCCAAGCGCCGTGCTCAACGCTGGGCTGTTGGGATGGGGGCAGCCAAGCAAGGGAAGTCAAGGGCCTCGGCTTCTCAGAGGAGACCCTCAGCAGCGTGAAGATCTGAGCCCTCTGCTCTTCCCAATGAGCCCAAAACTAAGCAGCTCTGGAGCACTACAGTTTTTGTATGGTTTCCGCTGATATTTAAGGTTTAATCGCTCTCTGTATTACAAGAGGTTTGGTCATTTCCTCCCTATTATTCTTACATAAAGTAACAGATACCAAATGTCGCAAGTCTCATCCCCGTATCAGTGGGTGGGGAATGACCCCCACAAAGGCATCCACCAGTCTGAGTTGTAAAGGAGACAGAAAACTATGAAGTAGACTTCTGGGGAGGAAAGCCAGGGAGCCACAGAGAGAAACCTGGTCTCGGAGATCGCAGGGTCCCTTTACCAAGACACCTCAATGTGCAATGGCTCAGTTCTTCTCTTTTGGTACTACCGTGTAGCACAACTTAACCCTAAGGATAACATTAATAGTATTCAAGGTAACTGAGCATTGTAGGCAGCTCCTACAATGCACTCTTCTATGGGGCTGAATACCGAATTTGAGGTAACCAGCCCTAAGTCTCACATCACCTCATCAGGTTGCAGTGGGAAAGTATGGAAGCTTTGGAAAAAAAAATAAAATAAAAACACCCCCAAAACCAACTTTATTTTTCTTTAATATCCCCTTTAGATTTTGCTGAAAGAATCCTTCTCTGGAGTCTCCTCATTTAAAAAATATGTTATATTTTTCTTTTGAACAAGTACTTTAATTATGATAATTTTGAGGTAAGGGCAAAGATCCTTTTCAGCTGCTGTGGGTTATCAGGGACAGTTTATTTGTGCATTCCACCTTATCAGTTTTATGAGTAATTCTATTGAATGTTTGGCTTCCTGTGACCTTGACCGACTGCCTTATCTAACTGATTCATACCCAGACTTCCTGTAGTCTCTGGATATGTCTATTTTGGTGCTAAAATGCAAGGGACTATATTTACTTGTAGAAATGGTTGGACATGAATTCTGTTACGTGGACATTAGAAGCTAAAACACAGGGAAGACCTGTTAGTTTCTTTTCTTTTATCATTATCTAGCTTTTTAAACAGTTCCAAATACCCTGCCCAGCTGTGAGCATTTTTAGTTCACTTTTGCAGTACCATTATGAGATTGTCATTTATTTTCATCTATTTCGTGCAACACCTGAGGAAGAATGAAAACTAAAGATGGATCCTGAGCTTAATGAATCCTCCCATAGGGAACATTTGAAATCTGCACATTATTGCTTGTTCATATGTAAAAAAGACAGAGGATCATGCTGATGGTAACATGAACCTCAGAAGAAAGCATAAGCAACAGCATAATAGATCGCTATGGAAAGACCTACCACAGGGAAACTCTCTCTTCCAGGGCCTGGGTGTTTATCTTATATGTTAAACATTGAAGGTGTTTGTTCCTCCTATAGTTTATCTCTTTCCATTGCTGACATTTTCATTGTGTCTATGTGCTTTAAATCCCCCTTGAACATGTGTGTTTGTATTTTCTGCTCTCTTTACGTTGTTCTAGGTTCCCAGTGCCTGCGGCAGTCACTGGTCCTGGGATCCTCGAGTTCATTATGAATCGTGTGACCAGGATCCTACCCCTTTTGCCTATTTGCCCAGACACCTCTGCTCCAACAGACCTGTGCCCACGGCAGCACCTCTGCAAGTTTATGACAATGGCACGGGTCAGCTGAACGCTAAAAGTGTCCTGTGGATTGCAAACAAGTTCTTAGGTAGTCATAAACCAAGAAGTAGATAACCATGGTAGGGAGAGTAAATGAAACCTGAATTATAATTTGATCCAAGGTCCTTTTTCCAGAAATGAACCACGGGTTTTGAAGCAGGAAGAAGGCAACTCCTGAAGCTGACTTATTCCAGAGGTGCTTCCAGCTTTTGGCAAGCTCTATGGGGAAATGGCATGCCCCTATATCAGAGCTGTCCCTGACAGATGGTTGCCAGGGATTCCTGCCCCGCCTTATCTGACCTCAGCTGTCCTTTGGCCATGCCTTGAAGGGAAAACAATTCTGGCACACCCTAGAGAGCACATCAGCTGATCTTGTGATCTCCTGATATCCTCCTGAGGAGCCACTTTTCTCAGAAACCACGACTTTAAAGGAGCCCGGCAATCTCTGTTCTGATGGGAACACGGTGGCTGGCTTCCTCCAGTAGCACTGTTGCTGCTATAGACATCCTCCTGAAAAAATTAAAAAGTTTCTGGAGAATTTTCCTAGCTCCTGTTGGCTAATTCCTGGAGAAGTGAGGTTTGGTTGTTTGGTGCCAAGGCAGATGATTTGGCACCACAGGAACCATGCTTCTCCCATTTAGTGAGCAGACTGCCGAGAAATGGGTGACCTGCATCCAATGGATCTTTTTGGTTATTTCATACCGAATGAGTAGATCCTTTATCTAGGCAGTTGCAAGTTTGGAAATAATTTTATTTATTTATTTATTTATTTATTTATTTATTTTGGAAAGGGGCATAAAACCTCTTGTCTAATGAATCACATCTCTTAGTTTATAGCCTCTGCCTTGCAGCCAACCAGTTTGGCACTGAAGTAGATATACCACCCCATAAATAAAGCTGTACTGGATGGAAAAGGAATAAAGATGCATGAGCTTTGCTGTAGTACTGAGGGGAATATCAACAGGGCAGTAAAAAGACAAGATATTAATTTATCTTGTACTTCCTTGACACTGATATGCATACGCGTATACACACTGGAAAATCATCTCTGTGACCTCTGCTTGACAATGATAATATGGCAGTAATTGACTTTTCACTGTGGTATAGCTGTGAGAACAGAAATAGACATACTTTTAGAAGCAGGGTTATCATCAGTTACAGCTCCATCAGAAATTCTTCCAGGTATTTTCTACCTTAATTCAGCTCTGGAGCCTAATTCTCTTTGTAATTAGCAATTACAGTGCATATTGAAAAAGCACGTAGAGGAGGCAAATTGATGTGAAATTAATGTGTATCATTCGCACCAAGTTCCTTGAAACCCACTATTTCTGTTTTCCCTTTTCGTAAAATGGACAAGCGAGTCTACTTTAAAGAAAATTACTCCTTGGCAACAGTGACCTGAGAGGTCTGCAAGTCTGCATAGCAAGCAGGCCCAACGACTTGATTATTTGTTATAAGAACAGGTCTGAAACATTTAATCCATAGAGCACGTTACGATTTCAGCTGAGAAATTTCATCTTCAATATTCCTGAGGACTGAACTAAAGTGAGAGGCGGGCAACTGCAAGTCACTCATTAGTATCCACACTGTGGTTTAATCCTTGTTAGAGGAGAATAATAAATGTAGAAGGGTTCATTTTTCCCCTCACATGGGAAATGTGATTCAAGAGTGTATTTTTCAGTCTGCTCAGAAGCATGCAAAAATAATGTTCATTAATGTTAGGGAAGATACAGATGCTGCATGAGAAAAGGATATAGCGATGATCATTGATTCTGGCAGAAGACTTCAGGAGCTCTCTTTGAAGTCTGACAACAGGAATCTGTGCCCAGATTTATGCCAGGCTTTAATCTGTGACAATTAAATTAGGGGATAATGAAGGAAGATGGTGCTATCTTTACTCTTGGTTGAATTAATGATTTTTGAGTTGTGAGGGATGCTTACCTCTCCGGCTGGCAGTCACAGAACTTCTGTTCCATCAAACTGTGATTGTAAGCTTGGATTTAAAGCCCTGAAACTGCTTATAATTCCTTCCTGTGGCCCTGATGTTATTTCTAGGGACCGACAGGCATACTTTGTTAATGCTCCTGGGACATGTATTAACATAGCTAATCCAAGGATGCATGGAAGGGATGCGAACGACTGTTATCCCTGAACGAGGACCTTGCTCACCAGGCGGTGCAGGCAGACACAGAGGGGGGTGCATCTTATGGCAGGGAGGGTGCTGGTGATGGGATGTAGGCAGTGCAATTTCACCTCTCTCCATCCCTCCCCGTGCTGCCTTGCTGCTCCTTCCTCTGCCACATTGCCACTCACTGAGCCTTGCTCCTGCCTTCAGCCACCCGTGGTTGGTGCCTGAGCATCTCCTGCATGCCTGCATTGCTCCCACGGCTGGACCAGGCTCATGTGACCTGTTACAAAACCATGTTATTGTCTGGCTTAAAAACGACATAGTTTACAGATGCCCCAGAGCAGCTCAAAATTTTCCTTCTGGAGAACTCTTCAAATAAGATTTACAGTGCTCGTATTTAAAAATTGTGCAATTTAATAAAAAGAGACGACTGTTTTCTTCGGATACAGCTGGATAACATATTGCCAGAGGTACAAAAATAATAGTGATTTGGAGATTATTAATATTTGTCCTCATTTTATTTTTTTTTACTTGGAACATTTTGTCATGTCCCAAGGCCTTTCCTGTGGCCCTCAGGTGATATTTATTTATCATTACAGTCAGTGTTTACAATGTATGCTCTGACAATTAATATTTATACCCCTGGCACAGCAAAGAACATACTTTGTTATTCCTTGACTGATCAAGCAATCTCCATCTAACATGGACCACGATCCTTGAAATTCCCGAGGAGGAGGTGAATTTGCCAGCAGTCAGGTATTTTGTCTCCAAAAAGCCTGTTTTACTGCAGCTAGTAGGAAAAATATGATTATTTTTCATAAATTCTTCTAACTATGGAAGAAACCCAAGGCGTTTCTCCCTGAATATAGAATGACAAGATACATAAACATGGAAAAGAGAGAGAGTTGCGTTACCTCAAGATGAATTGCTACCGGGGCAGGGAGACACACACCACCATGGCTTTTTAAGCTCCAAATTTGGAAATGAACTAAACCTTATTAAGCTTCCAACATATTTTATACGGTTCCCTCCAGCCATGCCCTGTCTAGGCAGGATACATCTGCTGTAGCTCAGGCATCTGAAAGTCAAACATCTAAGTTTGACTCAGTCACCCAGGCTCCCTTTATAGTCAAAGGAAACAGCCGATACCTGCAGAGGGCAGTTCAGCTCATCCCCACGCCGGTGTCTAATGTGAGGTCAAAGCCGCTGCCCTGGGGGAGTGCCCAGCTCTCACCACTGACTATAAAGAAAGCCCCCCAGGGACTAGCTCCATCTGAGATCTCTCCGACACCCCAAGTTCAATGTGATGAGCCCGTGCTCAAACAGAAATATCTCCGTAATGCTGCTGATGGCAGAATACTCATGTCCACTTTACAGAGTAGATTTCAGCCTGGTTCCCACTAAAAATAATAATAATAATAATAATAATAATAATAATAATAATAATAATAATAA